>VXAB01004417.1:29014-184400 GCA_013399175.1 Odontophorus gujanensis
GGAGCACAAGTCTTAGGAGGAGCGGCTGAGGGAGCTGGGATTGTTTAGTCTGGAGAAAAGGAGGCTCAGAGGGGACCTTATTGCACTCTACCACTTCCTGAAGGGGGATTGTGGTGCGGAGGGGGTCAGCCTCTTCTCCCAGATTACTAGTGACAGGACGAGAGGGAATGGCCACAAGTTGCGCCAAGGAAGATTTAGATTAGATTTGAGGAGAAACTTTTTCTCTGAAAGAGTGGTCAGGCATTGGAACGGCCTGCCTAGGGAGGTGGTTGAGGCACCATCCCTAGCGCTGTTCAAGAAGCGTTTAGATGAGGTGCTAAGGGATTTGATTTAGTAGTTTAGTGGGTAGGGATGGTGATAGGAGGATGGTTAGACTAGATGATCTTGTAGGTCCTGTCCAACCTAATGCATCTATGAATCTATGAATCTAACATTTCCTTCCTGAATTTACTTTGTTCTATCTACTGAGTGACAGTATTCACACTAAAAGCAAACTTTCTGTAGAACTGTGCATGTTTACATTACAGAAACTGTATTATCTGAAAAGGGAACACAACCAAAAGGGAAAGCATTCCAGTACTCTTCCCTACTAATTACAATTAAAAAAGCTTCAAGCACACATGATTACAAATTCTCATTGTAAAGATCAGGCTAGTTTTCCTTAAATATGTTCCAAAACTCACAGATACTGCAATCTTCTAAAAATGATAGATCAATAGTTTCAAGACCAGACCTTCAAGGACTCAGTCTGTTCAGTAACTCAGTTGAGTTGTGCTAGCATTGTTAAAAAAATAAACTCCATGCTTTCTACATCCAATTAGAGCAATGGAAGAGGTCTTTTTCGACATTAATAGGAAGAACAGCATTGCAATAAGTGGACTGTGGAAACTCTTCACCCTCAGCACAGCATTAGTCTCCCCTAAGACATCATTACCTACCAACTAGAAGAAAACAAAACAAAATACAAAATAACACAACACTGTTACTTACTGTTTCTCTGGCTGAACTACTGCAATCTTTTTCTGTTTATTTACTGAAAGGAAGGAGAAGAAAATAAATTCCACAAAGCAAAAGAGACAAGCAAATAACATCTCCACTACAGCAGATTTATTAGATGGTATAAAGGCAAAGGGAGCAGTGCAAACAAGGGGACGTTACAAAAGGAAGGAAAATGAATGCTCACCCATCCCTGAGGGTAGAGGCTCACAGGGAAAGAACTTCAAAGGGAGAGATCAACAACAACAGATCCTTCCTCGGGGCAGTCAGCCCTTAAATAAGGTCTAAGAGGAGTGAAGCCTGGCTTCACCCCCTGCGGTCACACAGGTGAACTGTCTTCACCTCGTGCTCCTGAGGCTGACCAGGCCAGGTGCTCAATCAGTGGTTCAGACAGTGACTCAGCAGTGCCCATACAGATATTTTTCCTCCAAGTTGCATGCTATTTTTAAGCTCTGCTGTTCAAAATTGATAAGAAGGCCGCCTTCTTTTTATTTTTAAATCTATCCTCCCTCCCCCCAACAAATAGATAAAGCCCCTTTTTGCTATTTTGATACTAATCTTGGACACCATTTTTCATGCTCTGCCAACACTAGCTCTTACAGTTAGGTAACAGTACTACAATGGTAATAATAAGGTAATGCAACATGTGCCTCTTGAGCTATTTCAGGCTTTGTCCCCAGCAAACAGCTGGATTTTTTCAAAAAGAATCTCTTCTCTAATTATGTTTCTTCTTCCTCCCCTGCTTGTGGCACTTCAGACACTTCTCAGATGTGTCTGAAACTTCTTTCTCGTCATTTACTGCACATCAAAGCAAAACTTATTCCAATCTTATGCTTTTACAACTTCAGACATTCTTCAGTCTTCCCATCTCTCATTTAGCTTTAACAAACAGAACTCACTAACCATTTGAGTGAAGACCCTCTTACATTACTAGTATAATTAGAACGAAAGGATTTACTTTTCAACATTTTATCATTAAGGGATCATGATCAGCTGGCACGTTTACAAAGCCAGTCCTCCACATTTTAACTCCCAAATGTCTACCTACTCAACACTGCTATACTAAGGCATTAGTTTTGTTTGCACAATCCAAGTATAAAATCAATATCTGGGTCCGTCACACATGTGGCAAGAACAGCTCATACAGATGTATATCCATATCATGTGTGTGCAAGCACACTTATGTATGATTTCTTTCCTGTGGTTAATGCACTTTTCATGGTCTCCTACAGCCTGTGAGGTTCACAAAAAAACACTGTTTTGGAATTACTGTATGGATTCCAGCTCCACTGAAGTATTTCTCACAGCAGACCACACAAACAGGGGAATAGTTACACAAGGCACGGATTCTCTGTACACAGTGGAAGTTTCCAAATTCAGGGATGCCATAACTAACTGCGCAGTAACTTGCTCCTGAAGGTCTCACCATCTTTATTAAACCAGCTAACCCCTGCAAATGGGATACAGCTGATACCTATTGCTTTGCGAGGAGGTCTGAGCTGATATCCATTCGTCTCACACCAGCCTGCTGGAAATATATTCATTGATTCCACACTCACTATGCAGTCAGGGATGGGCTTCTTGGAGCCTGTTAAGAAAAGCAAAAATTGAAACAACTCAAACATCCAAAAATTCATTTGGTTAATGCTTGCTGTATGTTTCCAGAGAAGATCCATTTTTTTAAACTTACAGTATACATAGTACAAAGTATCAACTATTCTCCTCTACTGCCCAGTTTCTTTCCTTATGTCATTTATTTCCTCCTAAAGCTGGAGGTGGAATTTGCTTTCCACAACCCAGCAGAGATGCACAGTGTATAGTAAATGCATGCTGATGTGCTTTCATTCAAGAAGTGGGATTATAGTGGAATGTGCCTGATATAGGCCAATCTTAATAAAGATTCTCTCAAAGTTTTCTTCAAAACTTCAAGTCAAAGCTTGGCTTTAAATGGAAATCACTCATTTATGAACACAAAACGTTACAAGGCTATTGCTTTCTAAAGGCAATGACCCACTGCAGTGCATAAATTATATTCTTGCTGGCTTAAATAAGCACTGACATCCAAAGCTCGCTGGGAAACAGGTGATGCAAATGATGTACTGTGTTTTTATTTAGGAAACTGATTTGTTGCTGATATTCAGCAGGTAGATGGTTTGTTCCAGGTACCCTTCAGGTTAGTTTATGGTACCACAGAATAACTGATGTTAGCTCTACTCTGATCTACCATGTCAGGCTTACCCTCTAGCTGAAGCCAGAGGTAGGAATCTTTCAACTTGGTGACTGTAGCAATGCAAACTTCCTCAGGATCCACTGGGTTCACAGCCTCAAGTTTCATATTCTCCTTAAATCCATGGTCAGAAGATAACTAAGAAAAAGACAGAACACTTCCATAAAATACCATCCATATAGTGTATGATATATATAGCCATGAATAGGAGTAACACACAAAACCCTCACTGTCTGAGAATCACAGAATGATATTCACACAGACAGAAGACTTCATGAATTAGCATATTAACTTAGAAGAAAGAATTTATAGACAGACCTAGAAAAGCATATTTGTACTCAAAAATATGGAGCCTGAGACTCACTGAAAGGAGTCAGTCCATGCAGGGAGGGACTCCCTGCTGCTGGCTGTGAAGTTTCACAAATAGCATGACAAGGATTTTTTATTCTGTTATTTTAGTTGGAAATCTAAAATATGCAAAACATATGTTCTAGGTATGCAAACAACATTCCTGTCTCATCCAAATGAGTCCTAGCAGACAGCAAAGGAAACTTTCTTTCCATCTTATATATATATATATTTGGATAATAGGTCCACATTTATTCAAAAATTCCTAGAAAGTAGGAATCAGTGCTTATCCAGACCTAAAGTGCCTGTATTAAATGCCAGGCAGAGGACTCTTCCTCCAAGAGCCACCCTGCAACGTAATTACAGAATCAATATGTTACAAATTCTGGAACCAGCCTACAGTGAGCAACTTCTCAGAAACAGGATAATAAATTCCATGACCTGTTCTAGGACACTACAACTTACAAGACAGAACAAGAGCAACAGGAATTCATAGGCAGCAATAAGCTCTTAAAACAGATAGCAGTTTTTCATCTCAGTTTCCCCCCTAAAGTGCTGCAAAAGCCCAAATATAGTAACGGGAATTGGAAGGTAGGTGTAATGGTACCCTTTTCTGTATGAAAAGGTATTCTGCTCTGGGACACAGCAATTCTATCGATTTACAAGGAAAAGACCAAAATCTATTAGGTACTTCTGATATTAATTAATGTAAAATTATTACATTATTCAATTATTACATTATTACTAATTTAAGATTGACTTGCTATTGATTAACATAATCGAATGATTTTTTCGCAGTGAAAGGAAGGAGGATTGAAAGAGTACACTAAATAAATGCAAACAAGGTCTATTGTAAGGCCCCATTTCCATGATTACTACAGTGCCAAGGACCAATGTTATTTTATGGTAATTCCACAGAGTCCAACATACTTCCATTTCATAAAACTCTGTTTTCTTTCTGAGCTGCTTTATCACAACTGAAGCATTTAATCCACTGCTTTACTTAGCTAGGAAGACCACATGCATCTACTTCATTCAATCCCACTCGCACTCTTAACTCTTTCATTTCACCAGTCATCACAGGTAATCTAAGTCAAAAACATACAAAATGGTTCTTCTTGTTGGAATCAAACATATCATTTACATAATAGAAAACACATTTTTCTGCAAGAAAGCCTTACTGAAGGGAAGCAGCTCTGGGGAGCTGCCTCAGCACCACACTGTTTGAGGTAGTCCGCCCAATCAAAGTCCTGCCCAGGATAACCTAGGCAAAGAACATACAAAAGGGTTAGTTTAACAGCATGAAAAGAAATTACTCATTTCAAGTTGATGTAAAATTTCTTTAGACCAGTCAAGCTAGTCAGCTGACTATGCCATCATGGAGCACATAGTACAGCTCTCACATATTTGAGATATCCTCTTTATTTCCAGTATAGAAGGACTTCGGGCACTGCCCCATCTTGACTCCTGTTTCTGACTTGAAATAGCGTCAAACTAAAATTAACTTGACAAAGAGCATGCTGAAGCTTGAAAAGAAGAAGTCTAAGCAAAGGAAGGTTTTTTCCCCCCTTTTTAAAGACAGCATCTCAAATGTGCTTAGTATCAACGTATTATTCTCTTAAACAGTTATTAAATACCAAGCCTTTAAAGATGGCAGTTCATCTTTCCTAAGAGTGCCAAATTTGCTAAAAGCTCTAAATCAGCATTCATGTTTGAAGGGAAGAGTCTTAACGTGGAGCCTGTCATGGGACAAAGCATCACTCCAAGAAAAGGAGAAATTAAAGTACTCTCAGAGAAATATTTTACTTCCTTGTGATCAACAACAAGTAACTGAAGGGAACTGGATGCAAAATAAATGTGCTGCTAAAGTAGGTTGAGACTGGCAGCATAACAGGGGGACAACAGCAACAATGAATCCAACAGTGTCTTTGAAATGCTCCCTTTCAAGTGACGTCCAGGACTAGGGTTTAAGAAATCAAAAATTTTAAAACTAGTTTCAGAATACGGTATTATCATGACAATCTACAAATAACAAGGAAGGACCTAAGCACAGAAGGACCTATGTATCTTTCTCAGTTTTATCAGCTGGACACAAATCAGAATGCCCACCATTTCCTGGGGGGCTGCAAAAAGAGAAGCTTAAAATTTCTGTTAGCTCCAGACACATCCCTAGAAAGCAAGATTTCATCTCTCCCCTGCAAAATTATAAATAGTGCTGGGTCAAGCAATCTACCAGCAATCTACTTCAAAGACGAGTGAGCGTGACAAGTTTGCACAAACATACCTGGTGGAGGACTGAGATGTAAGCCGTTCTTCAGACTCCACTGCACTGGGAAAATACCAGCACTGTTGACATGGCAAATGTAAGACTGGTTGTTTGCACGCTCTGGCCTTAAGTCATCAATTTCTATCATGAAATATTTTTCACTGTATACCTGTTTGTAGCCAAAAACAAAACATGGTGTTGTAAATAGCAGAAATGGATCTACTTCTCTCTCATTCTGATAACTTTAATTTAAACAGCATAAAAATATAAATGATTCAAAAATAATCTATGGGACTCATAAGCTAGCAGTGCAGGACAGCCTATCTCGAAACTTAAGAAAAGTAAATAATAAAAGGTAATGTAGGAGCACTTAAATAAGGTTATCAAGTGCTACATGAAATTTATCTTATGAAAGAAAACAACATAGAGCAAACAGAACTTGCAGTCTTACTACCACTGTGTAATAACAAACTGCTCATTTAAAGAGAATTCAACTATGTCTTAGGATGGACTGCCACAAGTAGAAAAGCTGAGCTCCTGCAATAAGTAGGAACAGAACAACACCATCATCCAGAAAAGCAAATGATTTTCATTCATTTGGAACTGATTACATTGTTTTAGTAATAAGTGAGCATCTTATTTGAAGAAACTACATGTTAAGAGTTTAAAGCGAGCTAGCACTGAAACGTACGCTATTTTATTGAGAGAACACTTGTCCTTAAAATAACGTTTCCTCAGATCCACACACAAAAAAATCCTACAATATACCCTGGCTTTATGTTGTACAGCAATATTTTGGTCTACAATATGAAAACAGGTCTCTTCTAGAACCTTTAACTTGTTTAGTAACACAAGAAGAGAAAAGTTGCTCAAAAATTCTGTTTTAAATCTGATTATGGTGTGGAATTTCAGCTCCTAAATCTCTATGTGGGCTCTTGTTTAAAGTGAGACCACCTAAATTTCAGAGCCCATACGTAGGTATGACATAACTTCTGCAAAAACAAAAATAATAATAACAAATAAATCTATCTTCAATCAGATACTCTGATCTTTTGAGCTTCTACACTTATGGAACTTTTCCTGTCCTCTGGTAATTAATACTTACACTTACTACATCAAATCCTTAATTGGAAATCTAGTTCAAGGTTTTAAGATAATCAGTTAATGAGAATTTCCAGGTCATTTAAGAACACAAGTAGCAACTGAACTGAATCTTAGCAGGACAACCGACAATTTAGAGAACCCTGGTACCTTGAGAACCGTGGCAGGAGAGATTATGAAAGGAGCTATTGGGTCCACAGCTTCTAACTTCATGCCTTCAGAGAATGAATGCACTCCAATCACTGGTTTATCCTGAAAGATCAACTATCAGAGTCATTACCTGTCTTTCTCCATTAGAAAAGACCAACTTTATGCAATTCAGCTGAAGTAGAGAACCTGAGACTTTACTAGTACATTCAAAGAACATAACGTGTCAGAGTACCAGCAACATTTCTATAATGAAAAGGCCTGCTATGATTGCTGAGACTGATAGCTTTGTTTGAGTTTTTATGTGACTAAGTCCCAAAGATTCCCTCCTCTGACATTCTCCACACACAAGTAAGATTTCACAGTGCAGAGCAATCTCATAAGAACATACAAATATTTTTTTCTCCCTACCCTTCAGCACTCATCATGGGCTAAACTAAAAGAGATCTAGAGAAGTCTTCCCTTTCAGCTTAACAAAAGCCAACAAAACAGGGTTCCTGTGCCTGTTCTGTGTAAGATTCAAGACACTGAAAAGCAACACCACCTCCTCTTCTGTTCTGTTTATGGACCCAAATGAAGCTGATGAAACAGTGCTAAGAACTCAAAGGACTAAATCTATATTCCTACTTCTCAAAATACATAAGTTCTTTGGTTGTTTTTTTTTACTCAATTAATCTAAAACTCAGGCTTACCAGCAACATTTACTAACACTCAGGATCTAAAAGAATCCATTATACAGCATATATAACTTCACCAGGTTACAGTTTAGGTGTTACATGTTCAACTTTCCAATGTACTCAAATATTTAGGAGTGAGGTCAACTCAGAAGAGCAGAACCAGAGCTTTTTTCCAGTATGGCGAGTAAAGGCTTGCATAATTGCAATGGGTACACTGGCTTCACAAGAACTGTATCACAGCATGACTTTTTATTTATTTAATTTCATTTTCAATGAAAGGAAGAAAGAGAAAAATTTAAACAAACAAAGCAAAAACAAACAAAAATCAGAAAAATAAACATCAAAACCAGAAAAAATTTTGACAGGGACTGACTTCCCTGAATAATTTCTTAGGAATACAGCATTTTTATGGTATCATTCACAGCATTATATTACATATATTGTGTCTTTACCTTAAAGAGATCTGTAGGAACTGATGACTCCTCCTCCTCCTCTTTTACCTTCTTCAGGATTTCTTGCCAATCTGCTTCACTTTTCAAAGGCCTAATGGCTTCAGCAAAAAAGAATGGGAAATAGTATATGAAGTGACCATCTTTCTTCTTTTACCCTCAGAAAACAGATGCAGTGATACCAAAAGTTTGATTTGTGTTCCTTTAAGTGTTACATTCATATCTGTTCAGAATCTATGCAAATACCTTCATTCATAAAAACACACCATTTGGTTAGACTTTTGGATATGTTACAAAAAGGATGGCAGTCAAACATCAATGTGTCACCTATGTGGGGCACAGCCTCGCCTTTCTGAGAAAACTATAACCCTGTCACATTAACCCTGAGGAAAACAGCTGCAGAAATGTATGACCAGAAAACTCGATAATATTAGCTTGCTCTAGGCTCAAGGAAAGAGAAGACTGAACAAATCACTGAATCAAGGGACACCCTGAGCTGGAAGGGACCCACAAGGAATTTCAATTTCAAGCCCTGGCTTCACACAGCATCACCCAAAACTCAAATCAGGTATCTGAGAATCCCAGCTGTACTTGTTACTCCTTCCGTAATTGCAGATCGCATATCTTTCTGATACCAGGGGAATTACTTTTACTAGTAACATGCACAAAGAATCCCTGAAGTAAACTCTGTGAGGACAGATGTAAAAAGGAAACAAGTCTAATAATTAGAATGAAATCAAAACCTAATGTTCTTAAAAAACATTATTCACCCAAATAATGCTGTGAAATCCACTTGTCAGGATCCTGTCAGTGATGTGGTGTATACCTGTTGGTTACCTCATTGCAGCAGAGATTGGTCAACCATGAGCAAAGGCACTATGCAGAGTCAATCTCAATTTAAACAGTTCAGGTTTCATCAGCATGATTTTTTTCCTTATTCTCCACTCCTCCTGTGACCAGTCCTCTGTCCTGCCTTCCATGCTGTCATTATCTGGGCACCCATTTTTAAGGGCATTTTCATACCATGTAAGATCTCTCTAAAGAGAGCCTTAAGTTCCCTCCTAGACTTCAAGTCCCAACTGTGAAGGCTCCCACTGAGCTTCAACAGATTACTTTTTCCCCACATACAGAAATACAGACTAAATAACAACTGTAAAGGCCTATTCCTCAGACAGAAAGTTTTAGCAGGCAACATTTAGCAGGCAACCATTTAGCAACATTTAAATGCGTGGGTGAAAAGTCTTGTAGGACTGTTAACTGCTGTTTTCACTTACTTTCCTTTAGGAGTAGTACTTGACAGATCATACAATGATTATCTGACCACTGTATGCATCCATAATATAGATTTAGAGCAGTTAGTGACAGGAGGATTCCCCAACCTTTCTCACCATATAAAAGATGTACGTTTTGAAGTACCTGACGGTGGTTGCAGGTTATATCCATTCTGAGTTGCCCACCCCACTTGATGAAGGAAAGGGTCCAAGTAGAATATCCACTGGTCAAATTTATCAGAATCCTCCAGCCCTTCATATCGTAACTTGAGTCTCCCACCAATATTTTCTACCACATTGACAATCCAGGCCTCCAGGGCATCCCGGGAGTTTTGGAGTTCTAGTCTGGAACCTGGTGCAATGAGATCCAATGGATTTTTCCCTCTGTGAAGCTACAGAAAGAGAACAACAAGAACAAAATAAATTATTCTGTAAAATAGAACTAAAAAAGTTTTGTGCTTCCACTTCTGTTACGTTTTTTATTCACATTCTTTTTGAATAAATCAGGTATCAACACGCAAGCAAAAAAAGACACATCCCTTGCTAACATAGGACAACAGAAATTAGTGTTTAGAATCACTGATTCTTGCATCGAAGCTTCTGTACTGTCTGTAGATACAGTCACACTTTTCCCTTAGTGCTGTTCATTGTTTTCAGAAGCATTCTCTGTCCTAATTAGAAGGTTTGGAGTAAACTTGAATAGTTCATTTTAAAACAAACTCTTCTAGCATACAAAGAGAACTAGACAGAAAAAATACACAGATAAAAATGTTAGTTTTGAGTAAGTCATCAGTGGTATTCTCCCAAAAAATGATGTCGTGTACTTAACTAGCAGACACTGAGTTGGCCAAGTATTGTTTTAAATTCAGAGGACAACTTAACCATCAAAGTTTAAAGATTTAAGTGAAACAATAATCTGCCCACTAGTGAAAAATAAAAAATTAATGAAAGCAGTCAGCCAGAAAGAGAACAACTTGAGTGCCCGATAAATAAAGGATGATTTCCTCAGAGTTGTATGAAGGACTAATATAGGAGGAAGACTGAAACCTAAGGAAATTTGGAAAATGTCCTTCTTCTGATAGAGCTTATGAAAAGGACAGAAAGTCCACACCTGCAGTGAAAAATATATTCCAGCACAACACTATCAAAACAAATCACAAACAAAACCAAAACAGAAAACATTAGGAAGTGGAATTCAGCAGCATAGTACATTGCTCCTTATATTTAAGAAAAAAAAAGGAACTGAATCTGAATGGAGTCCCTTTAGTAACAAGGGGGAAAAAAACCCACAAAAACCAAGATGCAGCATTTTCAAGCACTTACCCCCTCCAGCAGGTTAGCAGGGGCACTGCATGCTCCTTTCAGCACTTGCTGAAGGAATTCCTCCTGGTCAGGTATCTTGTCTTTGATACCTAGTGAAAAAATGTGCAAGGGAAACTGTGATATTTCCCATCAGTTAAATATTATTTGGCAACACTCCTGTGCAGTCCAATTAGGAAGAACCTGCCATGCACTCATTAGTAACATCTTAAAAAAGAAACAAAACAAAAAGTATATTTTATAGGAAGTGACAAAGCAATAGGATTTAGTGGGTTTAAATTAGCCACAAGCCTCTATGTAAACCTAAGTCCACTTCTGAAAGGTAACAACTCTCTCTGGTGGAAAAGTACCTTCCCACTGAAAGTCTTTCAGCTCATCATCAGAGCAAAGCCATATTCTCCTCAAAACAGCAGCTATGAAACACTTATTTACCCCATTCTTCTGCACATGGAAGCATTACCTTCAGGCACTTTGAGAACCTTCTTGTTCTGCTCACACCAGCCAAGTGGGTGCAGGTCAGCTGTCATGATATCACACCAGAAGTCAGCCTTGCGATCCTCCCCATAACCATCGTAGCGCAACAGGAGCAGCTGCCCGCAGGTAGTAATGATGGTGGCAACCCAGTAGGTGTTTTGGTCAGACTTGACAGCAACCTCTAGCTTCATACCAGGCGCAAAACCATTCTGCAAACTTGTATCCACCTGAAGAGAAAGATCATCACATCTGAGTACCTCCCAGAAACTTTGTGGAACCAGGGAGAGAACAGTTTACACATATTCATCAGCAAAGACCCTCAAGTCAAACCCCGTTCAGCCTCTTCAGAGAAACCACCTCATCACATTGTGTGACCCAAATTACACTGAACAAAGCATCTGTATTAATGAAACCTCCTCTGCATTTCAGAGTATCTTTCCAACCATTGATTGACGCCTTGAAAGGCATGTTTCTGCCCCAGACAGCACTTCACTCACCACAGAAAGCCCTTCTAACTCACAGCTCATCTGCTAAGCTAGACAAAAATAAAGGTCGAACTCACCCACACAGACTTCTTGTGTTGAACTATCTCTTTCAAATTCTTTATGCTAAGAGCCTATTTAAAATGTATACATGTCCTTTAGTTAATGATAGTACTGTCTCTGGTACCATGCCTATCTAAAAAGGCATGAACCTGCCCAAATTGCAGACTAAGGACACTTAGTGTCTCTGTCCAACAATCTAAATAACTGTGTGCAACACTGTTACGTAAATGCACAGACTAACAAAGACGTGATTTTTCAGTGAGATTATGTTTTGGCAGTAGGTAAGTGCTAAACAGTGTATGCACTTTATGTATCCAGTGTATAGGCGAGGAATCCAACTACCCAGCACTGAGATACTGGAATGTGAACTTAAAAAGAAAAGGCAAGACACTGACTTTCTCATATCGCTAGCTTTTGTGAGCTCAGAAACTCCTGAAAGGGCAGAAGGACCGTGCCCTGCTCCCACTACAGCAAGTTTCTAAGCCATCTTTAGTTCTAAAACCTTGGTCTTAATTGAAAGTCTAATATGTTGATCCTCTGTTCTCAGCCAAATATAACTGGTGCTCATGCTCTTCAGTGGCCCGAGATTCCATCTCCTCTTTGAGTGAACTGCAAGGAATTATCTCAGTACAATGCAGATGTAGTAGATGTTTTTTGGGTTATTTATTTCCAGTTCTGTGTTGACAGCTCAGTAACTGCCATAGCTGTTACAGTCTCATCATCCAGCACATACTGGTTTGCTAAAAATAAAACTAAGAAAACTGCATCAGAAAGAAAAGCATGTGAAGCTACTGTTAACTGTTGATGCCCTTTAGGTTAATATCCATCACTTGGAGAACCCTGTTCATAAAAATAGAATCAGCAATACCTGCAGACTTCCTGAAGTGGTATTTCAGAGACAACTAGTTCAGAAACGTAACTGTCTTGTTGAAGAGATTTTTATTAAAGATCTTGCATTCTGACCCCAAGGGATAAGCCTCAGTGACACAAAGCCTTGGATCCGAGCAGTGGATGGAAGTCTCTCTAGCTGAGCCTCCAGCAAAGCCTCATGAACTGTACTGCCAGAAACTAGCAGCAGCAAATGGAGCCTTCCCTGAAGTCAGGTGCATTTTTCAGATGGTTTCACCTAAGATCCCGGCAGACAAAGAGCCCAAGAAGTTAGCACCCCCTCCTGGCAGCTGTGCAAGATAACACCACTAACTAGTTGATATACCCACATACAAGTTGCAGAAAGGAATTAAGAAGAGCATAAAATAATAAAGAAAGTGTACTTGAGGTAGGATGACAGCATTGGCATCAGTAAAACTCCAGGTACTTGCTAAGCTCTGCTTCCTGCTAGATTTTATGCAAAAATAGTCTCTTGGATCTTAAAATTGTTATGAAACATTAGAACATGCTTAAGTTGAGAGAATAGCTTACATTTTCCAATTCCTCTTGCTCATAGTAAGAGCAAAACAATCCAAATTAATATAAGCTCCACGGGCATGACTAGTGCTTTGCTAACCCAGGCTGTGTCATCACAGGCTACATTTTCCTAACCTGCTTTGTGCGCACTCCTACATTGTGGGTGAGGTATTTCTCATCCACTGCTTATAATGGCAGGCTGGTCACAGTTTCAAAAGAACCAAACAAAACCTTAAGCTTCCATCCAAAATTTAGATTGAATCAATACTTGCCCTTTTTGTTGTTGTGGTTGTTGTTGCATTATTCTTCAGCTTAGTTTTTTTCACTCCACTTTTTTAAAAGTACAAAAGTAGCTGCCTCCCAGCTCTCCTGGCACTATATAGAAACGTGTCCCTCTCTGAAGTCTCAGGCAGTGGGAGGCCCCAGCTGGAGGGAGAGGGCTTTGGCATTGAGCCCACAGTGCTCTGCACTGAGTGCTTCTCCTGCACTTGCATCCTGCAGCCACACAACCATCCATAGGGTTTCACCATGCAGGCTGTCAGTGCCCACTGGGAGGCATGGAGCTTGTCTTCCTCCACTTTTTCCATACTGGTACCTTCTAATGGACAACAGGAATCCTGAGTGCAGGGCCTCACACTGTTGAATTTCTCTTAGCAGCAAGATGTAAATGATGAGACAGAGCTATAAACACCCTCCCCTCTCTGCTGGGCAGTTCTGTGTCAGCATTCACTCTCCATTTTTTTGCAAAGCATATTACAGAGAATATTAAGGCTGGCCTCCAGAGATCCTAAGGGAACTCTGCTACTTTGATGGTTTCCAACTGGTAGTCCATATGCGGGACTTATTCTTAGCTTTACTCCCCCATGCAGGCCCTGACAGCCTGAGCCCCTGGGCAGCCCATCTCCAGGGGGGATTTCCCCTTCAGAGGGCTCCTGGAGCAACACAGCAACACGGGATGACTGCTGCACCAACACCTGATCCACAAAGAGCTCTCTGTGCCACTATTACTTATATCAGCAAAACCATGTAGTGTTCTACACAAGTAGGAGATCATCCCAACCAAAGATGTGGATTTTTTTTTTTAAACCTAATTCTACATAGGTCACTCCAAAAGTAATGTCTCCCATTTATTTCCATGGAGGCTACAACATACAAAGAGCACAATAACACTATTTGATAGAGCAAACTCTCAGCTACGAAACACTGTTTTTCAGTATAATCACTACCATTAGCAATGCACTTTTGCCTGTGATGAACGGGAGCTCACATGCTGCTTCCAACCATCTGTACCAGCAAGGTGACCACTGTCGCTACTGCCACTGCTGAAACACACCACTCAGCCACCACTGGGCTCACATCCACTGTTTGGTCTCCATAAACATTCAACAAGTGTCAACAAATGTCAACAGGTGCCATTTTTTCAGCAGACAGGAAATACATTCCACATCTTTGCTTCACACACATGTTCACGTCAGACACTATTCTGTCAGACTGCCCCACTCCTGCCATCTATCACATGGTGACAAAATGTCACCAAGCATAGGTGGGAAGGTTCAACTTCTACTGCCATCCCACCAATACCTGCCTCTGATGTCATGGACCAACATAATAAAATAGGAGGCATTACTTTCAGAGCAGCCCTCACATTCCTATTGCCCACAGGGACTCTGGTGGGAGCTCTTGTTTGGCACAGAGCAGCAGACAATGCTGTTGGAGTCATTCAGCCTGTGTCTCCTACTGATGACTGAAACACAGTAGCTGTGTTAATTCCCTTGGTCACCACCGTCAGGCTGGTGGGCTGGTGTGACAATTTGTTGTAAGAGACAAAGGCAGGCTTCTTTAAGAGATATCAAACAAGGTAAAGCAGACCAGAGAGGCACACAGATGACAGTCCCGCCACAAAATTCCCCTTCTCTACTTCCATGCCACTCCTCAGCACCTCGGCTTGTGCTTTCTAGAGCCTTGGTAAACCAACAAAAACCAAGGCACATGTAAGGCCTCTCCCTTCCAGAAATGAGACCTGAAAGCTTACAATGAACAAACAACTTACAGTTATAATGTATGGATGAGTCTCAGCAAAGTCTGCATTTTCTAAAGATCTGTGGATCTTTACTAGGTATTCAAAGGCAATGCCAAGACTTCATCCTACTCATTACACCTTGTGATCCACTGCAGACAAGTGTATGGTGGAGCTATTATTTCTAGATGGCCTCCTTGAGAATCATGGCTGAATGTTCTTTGAGAACACATCTGAATTCTCCTTTTTGCTGTTCAAGAATTGTGGCACCATCTGTCTGAAGTACAGCTACTCTACAGCAGTTGGCAAGCAGAAATCCCCCAAGAAAACCAGAGACTCGTGCCAGCTGAGACTTCATGAGAAAAATGGTGGACTAGGAGCCTTTCTGCACGTGGGCCAACAATGGGGTCACTCTGTGCTACGTTCAGAAAAGAAGGCAAGAAATAATAACAAAAAAAGGGAAATTCCAAATTTCCCATTCCTCTAAGAAGCATAATTTTAGTGAACCTTCCAGATTTCAGTGCATCATCTCATTCAAAGAAACCTTAAACATTCAGTGTGTAAAAAGTGATGTAGGGGACACATAGTAAAGACATTCTCTTACTCACGTGTTTAAAAGATCCGTGAGGGGCTGCGATTGCTCCTGTGTCTTCTAGATACTCATCCCAATTGAATTCCATGTCTTCCACACCAGAACCAGCCTCTGGAAGAGAAGCCAAACACCTTCAGCGACCTGCTGGCTTACATATGGGACTATTAAAAACTTCATCAAAGATGACTTCATTTCTATGTGACTGAACACACAAGTGTGCTTCAGTTATGCATTTCACAACAGATGGACAACACTGTTTCATCTTTGTTTGTATGTGAAGGGGCACTTCAAGTTGGATTTGATCTGAAAAAGTGAGACCCTGAATATTTTGGTTAAGCACAAATTGTTTACACATCTACGAGAGGGGAGTACAGGACAAGTTCTGTATTTTTTCCAACAAATATTTAGGAAAAGACTGAAAATTCTGGGCATACCAGACCTTCAGAGTATTGAATTAAAAATTACCACAGAAAATGCAATAAAATAAGTGGTTTGAAAAGATAGACTTAAAAAAGAACCGCACTAAGACTCCTCTCTTTTTTTTTTTTTTTTTAAGCTAGATGTCCTTTACGTCAGTGTTAAAAGGCCCCAAAAGCATAGAGAAAAAATTGTGGTAGTTCTAAGAAAAACAGCTCTGAACAACTGAAATCAAGAGCCTTCAAATGAGTCACTTAAAATGCCAGCTCATAAGGTATAACAGCTTCTTCAGAGCAAGAAAACATGATTTCTGGATGTATTTAAAGCAAAAATGGGCTAAACTGACTCAAGTCGCAGTTGTACATTCAAGCTATCAGGAAAGCAAGCATCTGTAGTGTGAGCTGTGCACTCCCGTTCAGCCACATTTTCTATCACTATTATCACACCTGTTCTTCCTCGCAGTTTCCCCTTCAGCTCTTGGCTCACTTCCCTGCCCCCGCTCCCACTCCTGTTTCCTCCAATGTATAAACCCACATACTCAAGTAGGTTGGATTTGGACCCCTGTTCTGTTCACTGTGCTGCCACACCGTTTTTTCTCTGTCTGGCACAGTGTGGGATGGCAAAGGAGGCTTGCTGCAAGTGGCAGTCTTAACCTAAACACCAAACACAGCTTCAGTAGTGAAAAGGGATGGCAGTGATGTGAGACGCAAGCAAAACTTTTCATTTCCACACGGTTGTCCAGCCTGCTCCAGAGCTGTCTCTGTGAACGAACAGAAGGTGTTCACCCCTCTGTACAAAGAAACCGATCCCTGGCTTATGCAAGAAAACAAATCTCTGTGTGTTGGACATATGGAAGCTCCTCTTAAAAGGAGCAGCAGTGGGAGCAGAAAACACTAAGTGTCCAAAGAAAAGGATGAAATACTGTTACATTCCTTTATCTGAGCTGTGGGCGCAGTGAGACCCACCAAGTGTGCTTCATAGCCCTTCTTACCCCTTGAACAGAGAGAGGCAAATATTTGCCCTAAGTCTGAACTGTTTTCAACTGCTAAAAACTGCAAGTCTTCAGACTTCAAATTCACATTACGTTCATCTTTGACTTTCACTGTAATTCTAGGAACAGCCAATTCCTAAATTCAGAAATGCACCTTCAGACTGTATTGTTTGCTGATGACTGTGCCTGTTTCAGGGGTGGCTCCTCAGCCCGACTTCAATTCCCTTTATTTCCAGATTGGCCTCTTCTAAGACTTAGTGCTCAAACAATCTGAGCTTGTAAATAATCACCCATTTTATGGGATACTTTTTTAACGTACTGAAGAAGCACACCTACAAAAGGACAAAAGTGAGTAATGCTAGTTAACAGATTCTGAGGGAGCAAAGAGGACCAGACAGAGAACACAGCTGTTTGCAAACCAGCATGAAGTGGGGAAAAGCTCTGGCTGCAAGTCCTCCTAAGAAAAATAAAAACTCACTGCAAAACCAGGCTACAATTGCTTAACTCATTAAAACAGTATTTTACTTAGTATAGCCATAAAAATACTTACATTCAGGAAACAGGAAGAAACTTCAGCTCAAAGAAAGCACCCACCCGTGAACAGCTAGGCACAGGCCTGGTTGCCATTCCTTCCACCTCCTGCCTCCCAGCAGTTCCCCCCAGGTACAGCTGCTACAGCCACTCTCATGGCACTGCTCCCTGCTCCACACACATTCCTATACCCAAGAAAGCTGCATCCTGCCAAACCTGTGCCATGGCCAGAAGGGCCCATCATGGCCAAATCCTACCAGCACTTAGCTTCTCTGGAAACCAGTTTTCCACAGGAAAAAACAAACAAACAAACAAACAAAAACCAACAACATCAAAATCAAACAACAACATGCACTGCCCCCCACAGCACAGCTGTCTGGAAATCAGGGTTAGATCCTGTCCCTTCTCTGTTCACCAGCTCAGCAGGGCCCAGTTTCAGTTGAGGCTCCGACCCACTCTGTTACTGCACTCCACCAGGCCCAGCAGTTTGGCTCTGTTTCTGTTAAGTATCTGTTCAATCAAGCTGTATCCCTGATGGTCCACGTTAAACATCCAAAACAACCCAAGCTCAAATGACCCAGGAAAATGTCATGAAATTACACCAGCAACTCACTTATGCCGAGAGAAAACTAGCAGATTAAGATGCCAAATGACAACAAGCAAAAACATGTCTATCCCATTTAATCTTAAAGCACAGTTGCTTAAAGTAACACCATATGTACACACATGTATGTTCTCTCTCTGTCCTTATCCTTCGTTGCTTACAGTGAGTTCAGCTTCCCACAACATAGTGGGACATTTTTCTGCACCAGTAGGATGGCTGAAGCACTTTGGTGACAAAGCATAACCATGGCAAAGGCAGAGAGAGAAACCAGATGCTGTTCTCATCCCTGAGGCCTCACCATACAAATGGCTTTTACTCATAAAGCTTTCAAATCAAACTAACTTTTTTGTTAAGTAAAATATGAGAAGAGCCCCACAGAGCTTCTGTGCAGAATGCACACTGACTCTGGAGGGCAGAAAATAGCCCTCTATTGAGAAGAGATATGAGAAGAGCCCCACAGAGCTTCTGTGCAGAATGCACACTGACTCTGGAGGGCAGAAAATAGCCCTCTATTGAGGGTAACAATGATAAATGGAAAGAAGTTCCCTTTCCATTTATCATTGTTTCTACCAACCTCATTTTCAACACTAACTCTTCCTTACTGAATTTTACCACAAATTATCCTCTGTTGCTCTCCGACATGTTCAGGCAGAGAAAGAACACTGAATGGTACCATTTGGATACAAGGTGGTGGATTAATAAGACCATCAGCCCTTACCAATGAAAGTAGTGCAGGTTGTTCTGCTCCCGGGACTCAAGTTAAATTCTCTCTGTGGACAACTTTCACTCATCTTTAATGTGATTGAGTTGAAGCCTGTCATATTGGACATCCCACTGAAGTCCGCAGGACCTTCAATTAAAGCTAACCTAAAGGTCTCACCCTACAACTTCGATGTATTTTAATCTGACTTTAACAGCAGTTATCTCTACTATCAATACCAGCTGCAAGGCCTTGAATCATTAAAGGCAGGTTGGAATCTGGGCAGGTGAGGAAGACTGTGACAGGGACAAAAGCTGTCACTTCCACTGCTAGCACAGGAGAGCATTACAGCTGACACAGTGAGCACTGCCTGGGTTCTCATACACAGAAAGCTGGTAAATTAAAAAACAGTAAAGAACAAAAAGATGGAGGTGAGTCTCCAAAGGCTGCTATAAAACATTAGCTGAAAAAACGGCATTCTGAAGCATGAGCTGGGACTGGTCTAAATCAACACTGTGCAGAACACACCACAGGACAACACTAAAACCAATGTACCTATGTTTACATGGGGAACACTTGCTGGAACTTGTCTCTGAACTGAGCATGTAAAGCTCTCTTTAGCAACTGTTCACTTTCCACTGCCACTTCTACTCAAACCAGATCCTAAGTTTAGGAAAATATCTGTTCAGTAATTTCCAGAAAATGGGAAACCCTCCATAGCTACTCCATAAGCACACAGAGAGGACTGTGTGACCTCTGCAACTTTTAGAGAAAGTAGAGAGGGATGTGCAGTCAGCCTGCTGCTGAGCACCTGCACATCTCCTTGCTGTTCTTAGCTGCAAAAACTCTTTTTCCCACAACGTGTGACAGAAGAAAGCACTTTTCAGTGGCAGAGGAAACTGCATATTTTACACATGCTGTTCTTTCTTGCTTATTTAGGATATGATGCTGACAACAACTTGAATGATTAGCCATAATTAACAATCAGAAAGCACATTTTGGCATCAGACAGCAGATGATAACATTCTGCTAGAAGCACTGTAGATTAAAATCATGTTTAACATTTCTTCAGTAACACTCACAGCAATTATTCTTCCATAATGTAAAAGCAGAAAAATCATTAATCATAAACTGTCTAACAAAGGGCTGCTTGTTGGACAAGTGTCAAAGGAAATAAATGCTAATCCGATGGTTTATGGTGGTTACAATAAATTTACTTTTTATTAACTGTCCCAATACCAACAAAAGTGAGAAAAGTGAATAAACCGTGGCAGGCAAAGTCAGAAAAGCAGATGATCCCCATAAGAGCATATAATCTAAGAACTCTGTTTAAGAAAGCTATTGGTATATTCCCATCTGTCCTGGACACTCTTCTCAGCCTGGTGCTTCAAGGTGAACCAAAACCTGAGCTATTTTATCAAAATCTACCACTCTGCAGCAGGTTAGGAACTGGTGTCCCAATCTCATCAAAGTGGGCAGCAAGGCTCATCAGAAAACCACGACAGATTGCAGTGTCACTGCTTGAATTATCTGGTTGCAAACCAGTGCCATAACCTTGCAAAAACATTAAGAACAACACGAAGGCAAGTGAGAACACAAGAAGACAATATTATCCATTTTGATAAGCAAATCCTTAAAATAGTAGTGCTAAAACCACTGGACCTTCCATAAGTTCATCTCATACTGGCGTCATGAAGGGAAAAAGCAGTTTTCTCTGTGGGTCATATTCTGTTCTCCTCTAAGCCAGTGATACACCTTGCTTTTGGCACAGAGCAATAGCAAACATAAGAACTACAGTCAGAATGTTATCACAATAACTGAAGCATAAGACACCTACACCCTGAAGCATTCTCTGTGCTCAGGGCTGTTCCCTCTCACTGGTCAAATATTTTGACAACCCTTACCCCAGAGCTCGGCTGTCCCATTACCTGCATCATGCTGCTGTTCTCCATTCATCTCCACAGCAGCCTAGCGGTTATTTCAAGCAGCCAGAAGCAGAAGAATCCAAAACTGTCACAGTTTGGTGCTCATGAGTTGCCCCCCACTTTAAACGCTGCTGGCAGCCAGGACATTCATGAAGGGACCCTGAGAAAAAGTAAAAAAGAAATGCTCTTATGAAAATCTTTATTCCACTTCAACTACCTTTGAAATGCATTAAAAACAGTGTGCGCACACACTCATGTACAGAGTGCTACACTGAGGCTATTCCTGCCTATAATGTCCATTAAGCAAAAAGAACCAATTCTTTTAAACCTTCCAGATCAAACCAGCCAGCCAAAGAAACAAACAACAGAAGACAGAAATACAGTCCTAAACATTCTGTGATGAGAAGTTGTGGCTTTCAAACTTGTAAGTGGGTTAATTCAGAATCAAACTACTGCAATTCCTAAGAGCAATTAAATTGTTCTGTTATTACTGGTAGAAAGTAAAATGAGAAGTATGAAGATACCCCACTGCAAGTGTTTTGGTCCCACATTTTAAGCTTAAAAATGCTTTTCAAAGAAGGTATTCTTCAAACGCCCTTCACACTTCTGTTGAATGCCTGGGAAGCATTTTCTAAGCAAGAACTACAAGTAATACGGAGGAAGATTGCAAAAACTTGCAGTCCTCTAAAAAGATTGAAGGTTGTAAAAACAAAGGCTGCATTTCTCAATGAGACTCATTTTGAGTAGCTATGGTTGACAAGAGTGAAACCCTAGGCATTTGCAAAGCCTCACATTTTTCTGAGTTTTGTTTAGCTGGGGTGTCTGAGACCACCTGAGAGTTCTCTGAGAGGTTTTTTTTTTTTTTCCTTTTCTTATTTTTTAAAGGTTTTAAAAAATATAGTAACCCCTCTACCACAGCATGGGCAAATCCTTTAGAAACACCAGTTGCTGAGCAGATGGAAACAACATCTAACTTCCAAATGAGCAACAGAAATGGGTGAGTGTTCTCCATGGTGACAATGCTTTGGAGGTGCCACTATGATTTCACTTCTGAGATTCTAAAGGGACCATGGCATAAGATGGCTACAGATGCCTAGAGGATCACTTTCAATCTCACTACAAATACCAGCAGACTTTAAGTAGCTTTCTGCAGGCTTCAGTTCCATTTGTATTGACATTCAAATAAGCAGATTGTAACTAACAGCTGGTCTGAAAAATTTAAACACCACGTTTTTTCCCTTTGAAAATTTGCCTCCATGTTAAATGGAGGTATTCTGAAGCAGCAGATATGTGAAAAGGGCCTGAGGCGGCTATGCTTGCCAGATCCCTCCAAGGTCTATGAGAGTGAGCTGAGGGCAGAAAAAAAAAGGGAAAAAAAAGCATCCCGAAGTTCTGTAATTTGGGCTTGTGGAGGATTTCCATGGGCTAACTGTAAAATGCTGGGTGCAGCAGAACACAGACGCTTGTGTGCTGAGCACCAATGCTTGCAAGGTGGCCCCACCACACAGCTCAACTCAACTGCAAGGCACTTCCATGCAGAGTTGCTTTGCAGGCTTAGCCCCAGGGTTCAGCATCAATTTCAGGGAACTGCACAGCCTGTTTGGGCTCTCCTGCATGCACCTGTTAGTTTCACTCACACACAAAAAGAACAACAGACTTGAACAGGATTAAAGAAATACCCACTGATCCTGCTCACTGGGGCAGGAAGCTCTGCTGAGCTACAAACCTGAAAATGTCCTTTACCATGTGAGGAACAGAAGCCTACACAAATGGCAAGACTTAGTATCTCATTAAGAGCTCCTTTCATATAGTGGTTTGATGCCACAAAAATGTACCACATAGAAGATATGAACACAGTTTGATTCTTTACTACTGGATGGAGCTCAGCTGCCAATCTCCACTACGCTGTTCATCTGCTCTTTTGCAGCTCAGAGAGTCCAGGTTTTGTCCCTCTGTGCAGTTACTGACTTACCAAGCAGAGTTACCAATTTCTGACAGCCACCATGACTTCTTTGCATACCTTTCAGGTCAGCTGCAGTGCAACCTGCAGCAGTACCTGCCTGAAGGTGGTTTCCTTCTGCAGACAGCCTCAGTCTAAGCTTCTAAAGTTTCTTTTACCCTTCATGAAACAGGGCTGGGAGATCAACCTGACGAACCTAGAGGTCCCTTCCAATTCACACTGTTCTATGATTCCGTATTATGCCCTCACATTGGGTTAGGGAAGATTCAGGTCAGGAAAAATTATTATCCAAAGGAGTGGTCAGGTGCTGGACCAGGCTGCTCAGGAAGGTAGTGGAGTCACTGTCCCTGGAGGTATTCAAGAAACCTTTCAGTGTTGTACTGAGGGACATGGTTTAGTGGGAAATACTGCTGGCAGGTGGACAGTTGGACTGTATGATGTTGGAAATCTCTTCCAACTTTCATGATTCTGTGAGTCTGTAACCTGCACAAAGTTTGGCACACAACAACCACTTAACCACCAAGCTGCTTTTTATCATTAATCAAATATTTCTTGTTGACAGCCTGTAGGATGTCCATCACCTGAGCACTGCTAAGACAAAACAATGGCAGTGCTGTGACAAACACTCTGTGAGGCACCCAGGCCAAAAGTTGGGGATATACCACTAGTTTCAAACAGTATAGCCCTGGAAAATGCCCCCAAAACTCATGTGAAATTAAGGCCATTTTCAATTTATGGTATCCAGCTCTTAGTTAACTTCTAGAATTAAAGCAGATGATATAGCCTCAACTATTTTTTGTTTGTTTGTTTTTACAGCATGGAAATACTTAAACATCCCCAAAGTTAAGATGCCATTTATTTAAGAGGTGCCAAACACCAGCAGCTCCTGCTGAAGCTGACTGATATTCTGCCCAGACTGGGCAGCTATTCAGGATTCGATGAGCAGCACTGTTGTTTTCTGTACACAACAGTGAAAGGAACTTGTAATTAGCACCCGCCAGGGCAGACGCTTACAGTCTGGTATCCCAAAGATTATATTCTGTTAAACCTCAAGAGGAGGGGAGCATGAGTGATGCCAGAGCTGGTTTGGAAACACTTTGCACTCCTCAGTCTCACTTCTGCACTTCAAACCTCCTTTCAGCACATGAAATATTCAGATGTTAGCAACTGGAGGCAGCATTAAGAACAGTTACAGTTCATTAAAGCCAGATGGCTCACTTGAATATGAAAAGAAATCAAACATAAGTTGGATGTTGAATTAAAGTAAATCAGCTGGTGTCTGAAGCTTAATATTATTTTAAAACAAAGGCAGATGAGACAAGGGGACACGTGGGACTCCCAGGGGATGAACAAGGCACTACACAAGGGTCGTGTTTCACAAATTCCTTCATTCAAAAGCATCCAGCAAAATCTCTTGCAAAGCCTTGCATGTGCACTGGAAGCACTGCCTGGAGCACCACCAGGAGCACAGCCAGGAGGACCCCGCCTGCTGCTGGGGCTGTCAGCGCAGGGGATGAGGTTCCTCAGCACCAAAGACCCTTACTTCTGCCATGGGGCTCATCCTGCTACTGGACAGTCTTGCAGCGGTCCTGTGAGCATACCTGGAGTGGGAGGAGAGGAGGTAAATGTCCTCCTAACCCCATACCCACTCACACATACATACCCATACCCTTTCACTTCAAGGAAATACAAATTAGGCATTCCTTACAAGGAGAGAAAGCACACTGTATTACTCCTGCTCTTGCTTTTAACTGTACTTTGCTCAGCACATCCCACTTCGCCTGGTGCCCACAGTGGATTCCAACTGGCACTTCAGCAGAAGTTGCCACCCAGGACAAAGCAGCTCTCCACTGCAAGCCTGAAGGACCCTGGGGGAGAATGGGCTCTAATCATTCTAGGAAGTCTTTGTCAACCTGTCGTTTTTTTTGAGGGCAATTGTCCTTTTGAGGACAAGACCTGTTTTTCCTTCTAACAGGTAACTCCTGCTTTTTGCTAGGAAAGCTTTCCTGAAGACAAGGCACAGTCTCCTTTTCACTTTTTTTTATCTGCCAAGAGGACATTCAAGTGTTCTTATCTGAGTGGCTCCTGCATGGCCTCCATGAATAAAACCCACTGAAAGTGAGGATTATATAGGAACTGCTATCAGCAGAGTTAATTACTAAAACTTTTTTATTTCTCTGCCACTGTGACCCTCTCTTGCTGACTGGCATTCATCACAGACAAACCCTTCTGCAATTCCTTCATTCAATCTGTTTAAGCACAAGATAGCTCTGAGTTACCCATTCCACCACTGCCACAGCAACACTCCTCCAAGGAAGCCTATTTAAAGAACACAAACCTTATATGCTTGTGTTTCTGTGGAAATTCCTGGGAAAATATAAATGGGACAAAAAATGTGCTAGAAAGTGCACTGCATGTAAACATAAACAGCAATTAGGGCTTACAGAAATTCCACTGGACACATAACGCACTTAAAACTGGGAAGCGTGGCTAATAAACACTGAAGCACTTGGTTCCAGCTAAACAAATGCTGAGATCTGTTCTTCCAGCCTGGGTTGTGCTACTCACTCAGGCATTACCCTGCCTTCTCCAGCCACTTTCTCCTGCATACTGGCTACAAGAATACTGGAGGTTATTGTCCAAATAAAAGAAACCAGACAGAACAGACTTCTCAGTTTTAGCTGAAGACTCCATATCGTGCATGTTACTGCATGAAAACGGTGGATGGGATTTGAGATATGCAACACAGAGACCTAGACAGAAATCAGGCAAAGGGCTGTGAGAAGACTTCACTACAACTATTAGCTCCCAAAGTGAAAAGCAAGCCAGGTCCTGTCTGTGGTGTCAAGGGCTAGCACTTCTACCGCTACGTGGTAGAAGACAAAGTACCAGCAGATAAACACAATTAAAGCCACAAAACACAGCTATCCACTGTGTGAAGGCTGTTCCAAACAAAGAAATACATTAACTCCATGTATATTTTAGACAGCTAACAAAGACAAACAAACAAACAAAAAAACTGGAGAAATCTGCATAAATTTATCTGTTAGAACAGATTTGGAAACTAATTTTCAATGCTCGAAGGACTCCAGTCCTGCAGGTAAATATGAAGCTCAGTGAAGTCTTAATTAAATTAATAATAAATACCTCCATAACACTGCTAAGAGGCTCTATTTATTCAAACAAGTCCTCTTTTGCCAGCTAATATATTCTATGCATAAGTTACAGGAAAGTCTTTGAATAAAACCCTTAGCAGGATACTCTTATCATGTAAAGGGAAAAACCCTGCAATGTCTCCCAAGGCCTTTGCTGAAGCTGAACTCCTCACTCTGGAGAAGCTGAACTTTAACTACCTAATGGATGTCACCACTACAGATGGTACAAGAATGAAAGCATAAGGAAGTGGAGAGGGGAGGAAAGTATCCTGCAAATCTGACATGAGAAATAAAAAAGTCAATCATCAATCAATCGTATAAAATGCTTTTCAAGTATTGAAAGCATACTTATTTACTTCATTTGTCATTTCACTGAAATAGTACATGAAAAAAAAAAAAGAAAAAAAGGATTATACCCATTTCTAAGAAAAGCTTCAAAACAACCAGATACACAGAAAGAGCAGCTCTCCTCCAGACACCAGCACAACTGCTGGACAAACTCAGGTCTCATCACCAAGGACACTTACTTCCCTCCACCCCATCACTGTAGAGGTTTAAAGGTTAGCAACTAAACCTGCTGATTCACACATCAACACCTCATCATAGATCCCACTAACCCCACCTCAGGAGGTGCTCTCTGGTGCTAACCGCTTGTAAGCACCACTCTCCTGGATCTGGGTTTAAAAACAGACTCGAGAGTCAAGCCTTAGGTTTGTACCTTAAAAATACTGGCACTGATATCTGTGGGCAACAAAGGAAGTAGCACCTCGTTCACACTTCTTACAGTCTTAGTCTGAGCAAGTAACTAATGCCCAGTAAATCAAATTCTCTGGTGGGCTAGGCTGAAAATTAAAATAAAAAATAGGTTATTTCTAACTTTGTAGGCTTTGTACTATATTCAGTTTAAATCATTTCAATTTTAAATAACTGAACTAAAAATACGTTATTTGTTTTTAAGCACGCTAATGTCCAACTGATTTGTTTTTGAGTTCATGGATACTCTACACAGAGAGATGCAACTGCAAATCAAACTGCTGTCAAACAGAGCTTTTCTTAACAAGCAGTTGCACTAAAGAAACACAAAACAGCATGATTACATTTGTAAGAGCTGCGGAAGCAATAGGAAACTCTGCTGCTTTACCAAAATCACTCATCAAATGAAGCTGGACCAAAACAAAGTCCTAAGTCACTGTTTTCCCTGTGAGGTTACCTGGCAGTGAATGCCTATAGTTTACGGGCTGGTTCGGCCTGCTTCCATGGTTAAAGGGGCAGGGGACCCACAGACCCATGCCTTGGGAAAGGGGGAGAAGGGTAGGGGAAACAAAACAGCAGTAATGATCTGAGGAAGAAAAACTAATGTACTAAATAAGATATGGGAATGCAAAATAACACAATATTATGCAATATAGTTGGAATTGAAGCTAATGAATCAAATAAAATGAGAGAGACCCTAGCAAGCATTGGGTACTGCCTCCAACCAAGAACTAACCCTCAACCTACCAACTGGCCTCAAGTGCTGAAGCCTATGGCTGGTGTGTTTGGGACAGGATAAGCAGAAGGAGCTTTCAAAAGGAGCCAGCCACACTGAGTGCTCCCTGGACACAACATGCAGAGCCCCTATCACCCACATCTTTGGAGATCAGACCATGCTTCCAGAATTGCCAACAAGAAGCTCTTAGGTTCAAATGAGACCCCGGAGTAACGAAGACTACAAACTTTCAAGGGTCAGTACCCCAGGCTTGCTGTGCCATAACCCTCATAGAATCAGACTTCATGGCTCAGCAGCACTTCAGGACTTCCATGCCCCAGGTTTTATTTTCATAGCTTAATCTGACAGAGTTTCATCACTGTGAAAGGCAGTATATTTTACGGCTACAGCTGTACTGGAATGGGACAAAACAAGAGTGCAATGGGCAGCATGTCTCAGCATGGAGCAGATGTCTGCAGAAGGCTGAAAGCTAAGGTATGATGTTCTCTCACAAGCAGAAGATAGTCCTCTGCCAGCTGACAGTCACTGCAAGGAGAGCTCTCTCAGGACTACCCCAGCACTAGGGCTCGACAAGACTGCAATGATTTCCTATTCAGAGGTATTCCTTAATTTAAAAGCAAAAACACGACCACGAACTACCATCTTCAAGTGGTGGGAGGTACCAAAAACTAATCCACACTTCTGTTACACATTAGCGCCAATAGGGAATACATCTCCATGAGAAGGTTTCAATTGGTTATCAGGAAAAACTTCACAGAAAGGGTTGTTAAGCACTGCAATAGGTTCCCCTGGGAGGTGGTTGAGTCACCATCCCTGAAGGTGCTTAAAATCCATTTGGATGTGGTGCTCAGGGGCCTAATTTAGCCGTGGGTTGTTAGAGTTAGGGTAGTATGCTTTGGTTGCGGCTGGACTTGATCTTGAAGGTCTTTTCCAACCTGAGCAATTCTATGATTCTGTGAAGTCTTTGGATACCTTCATTCAGATCTGCAAACGTGAACACTGGAACTACTAACTCCTTTCTATATTGCGTATGTAAGCCTTCCATCCCAACTATTTGAGTAAAGATTGTTAAATCAAATCAGAAATCTTAGGTGATAGAATATTCAAATTCCTACAACGCATATTTAAGCACCCTTAAACAAAAAGAGGGCTGGAGGCAGCCTCCCTGCAGCTTGAATTTCCTGCTCTTATCTTCACCTGCCTCCTATCCTGTTTTATAGCATTTCCTGCACTCAAACAACTGCAGTTTTGCCACCGAGACATGCGCTCTGACCTGGACTGCTCTCTATCTTTCAAAGCCAGTGTTGCTGAGGAAATTTCATAGTGCTTGAAGAAGCCAGAATCCCTGGGCATAACTTCAAAAATGACCCCATGAGATCCACCAATGCAGCACATTTACCACTCCCACATAAATGAGGGCAAGCTGCTGAGGAAGTGGTTTTCCTGCAGGGAAGTTGCAGGGAAGCCCATGGCAGAATGATGATCGGGAGCAGCTCAGGGACTGATGAGTGGCTGTGTGACTCCTGCTCTTATTTTTGCTGTTATGGCCTGAAGTACCGCTTCTGCTTTTCTCCCAGCAGTGGCAAATACAACTTTACTGACACTACTCAAATACTATCAGCAGAGATGGTGATGCTGAATAACTAGACAGATGTATCTCCTGGCCAACAATTCTGAATTATTTAGTAGGCAGTAAGTACCATAATGAAAAAGAACCAAAAAAGCCGGTGTGACCCATCTGAGAAAACAAATAGAGTAAGAAAAAAAGAGCATTATTAGCTACTTTGCTGTGCAGAAGAACAGGCTGGTGGCAGGATTTGGAGGGCAGCTGCGGCAGAGGAGATGTGAGGGTACAGCCAGGGACAGTGCCACACAGCTCTGCGCTTTGCTGGGAGCAGACCATTGCTCTTGCTGAGCTGCACACAAAGCAGCAGTCAGAAACTTCTTTTTTGGACAATCTTGCTGAGACACTATCACCAAAAAAAAAAACCAAAAAAAAAAGGTGCCAGTATTCCCTGACCAGTGTCAGGTAAAAAGGAAAGCAGGGAATAGCCACTTCACCGCCCTCTTTTAACAAGCAGAGAAACCAACTGATCACGATCTTCAAAGGGAATATTTCTTCCTCATTTAACTTACAAAACTGTCTCCTGCAAATGACATTTTATTTATAGCAGTGGTATTTGCTGTATAACTGATTGGGAAAGGCTGTAAATGAGCATCATTGCATATATATGGAAAACAATGATAAAGCAGTCATCAAAAAGCTAAAGAAGATTTCAATATTCAAATAAGGCAATCTGCATAACCCCCACCTGAATTTTAATTTTGCAGAACTTCTTTCAGAGATTTGTGCTGCAGACAATCTGTGCCAGCTATTTCCTTCCCACAGAAGTACATCAATGTGCACTAGGAACGTGTCTAGTAGTTTCCAGACTTGTGTTTAATCCTTGGATTTAAGGTGCAGGAGGCACTTTGCCACAGGCGGCTGGGTCATGCCTGTAGACTCTCAGATGAAGAAGGCAAAGGTGAAGAATATGACAGACCACACCAAGGTTATAGTAGCAGTGGGCTGTGTCACCAACTGAACAAAATAACACTGTGACTGGCAGCTGTCTAAATGAGAAGCTGTCCACATGGGAAGGAGAGGAAGATGTCTGCTGCCTCTACTTCCATAGCACCATCCGCATGAACCAGCCGTCGGGACAAGGATATATTTGCCAAGCAGCAAGAAGTCCAACCTAGGGAGGTCTCCCTGAGGAACAGGCTTGTGCCAAGCAGGCCTGAATGACATCACTACAAACCACACCGATATCCTCTGAGCCCACCAGTGCTGCAGCTTTGGATCTAATATTCCTAAGCAAGTGCTTTAGTTGGAAAAGCCCACAGCACTACATCCTTGCAGAGCCACGTAGCACTGGCAGCTCAAACACACAAACACAGTAGTTTGCCCTTCACATGCTGTGGATGCAATGGGTCAGGGAGAACAGGAGCTCTTCTTCTGAAAACCTTGGTCTGAAACCTTGAGGAAGGCAGACTGAGCAATCTTTCTCTCCAGACCATCGGACTTTGAACGACACATTATCTGCTGCATGTGCTCATTCAATGTTACTAGTCACTTTCTCAACATTTTTGATTGCAGTGACTAAATACTGCATTGCAAATAGCATTGATTCGTCCTCAGTGTTGTCTGGGTTCAAGAACTGTAACACCAGAATATTCCTCAGACAACAAGAATTATTTTTGATCCCCATTCAATTCCCTCACTGCAGAAGAATTTTACCATGCCTGAAAACTTAAATTGATAACCCAAGAAGGAAAGTGCATTCAGTTCTTTCCATTGGTACATATAAAACTGGGTGTGCAGGGAAGCAGGAGGAAAGAGAGGAAACGGGGGCGGAAATCAAAGCAATCATAGCAATGTTGTCCAAACCCAAGGATCAGAGAAACAAAAAGGTGAAAGAAATAACATACGCCAGAACATAGGCAGTTGCTTCTGAAACAGTTTTCCACTTTTGAGCATTAACTAGCAGATCTAGAGAATTCTAGAACCAGAAGGACTAGCGCCCAAGCAAATGAAATGCTTTAGCAGAACATTTGGGGCTTTATTTTACTGATCTACAACACGCTGTAGCAGCAAACACTTTTACTGCATCCTATAGCGCACACTTCCTGGCATCTCAGAGTGGAAGTCAGTGCTTGTGGAAGTAAAGAAGATAAAGAATTCAGACCAGGCTGCCTATGCAGGCCTCATTTTGACAACCAAACAACACACAAAACCTCTTGTTCATTACCAGCTGAAACTAAGACAGCACCCCAGCCACTGCAGCTCCACATCCCCAGCTTCCTTTAGTGGCTCAGGCTTTCCTTCACTTAGACAAACTCATTGCACTGTACCTCTGCAATGGGAGAAGGGGCTTAGAGGCAGATGTTACAAAGAGCTTATTCATCTCCTGCATCCATGAGCTCTGCAGGTCTCATTTCTATAATTAATGCTGTAAATTCCTGTACACGCTTCCCAAGTTGTTAGCTTTCTGTGATCTTTCCTGTTCTATCTTCAACTTTCCACACTCAGTCTTCACTACATGATGACACAAATCCCCACACACTTCTATCAAAACCACTACATTAGTTAATAACAAGTGAGTTAAATTCTCATTGACATTAATTATGAGTTCATTCATTACTATGTCGGTTACTGCAATAAAATCCAGCCTCTGAGAAGGAAAATGATCTGCTGGCTGCCTGTGGCCCATACGGTGCACATGGAGCCTGAGGCTGGCTCAGGGTTGCCCACAAGGACCAGGGATGCGCTCAATGCTTCCAGTACCCAAGTACCAGTGCTCACATAAGGCAGTTGTTAAGAGAGAAAAAGTAAGATGATTGCCTCTTAGAAATCAGTATGAAGGAGAAAACTGGAAAACACTTTTCAGAGCTTGTTCCCCTCCCGAATTTCATTTCTAGCCCAGCACTCAGTTCCAGACATCAATAGTGTGGAGAGTTTCTGTGTTAGCTTTGTGAGCTGGAGTGCCAGGATGAAGCACTGTCACATCCCAGTACTCACTTCATGAGCTGTGTGGTCTGAACCCAGCAAAGAGCGTGCAGCCTGCACTGAATTGGCAGCAAGAAAGAGAGCAGGGCCAAAGCACTGACAGCTGAGGTCTGTGTGCTCCTCCTGCCCTTACACGTGCTACGAGAAGCTCTGATGCTGCAGAAAGAAAAGGAATATGAAAGCAAAGGTCAGACTCTCCCTGAGAACTACAGCTCCTTGGGGATCAGACCCAAAATGAGACAAGAAAACATACCTTAATCATAGAATCACCAAGGTTGGAAAAGAACTCTAAGATCATCTAGTCCAGCCATCCACCTACTACCAGTATTCTCCACTAAACCAGGTCCCATCTACACATTCCTTGAATATCTGCAGGGACGGTATAACCTCCCTGATGCAACTTGAGGCCATTCCCTCTCTTCATGTTGCTGTTACATAGGAGACCCCTACCTCACCACAACATCCCTCCTGGGAGCTGTAGAGAGCAATAAGGTCTTCCCTGAGCCTCCACCAAGACAGAACAATCCCAGTTCCCTCAGCTGCTCCTCACAGGACTTGTGAGGAGTTGTGAGGCTCAGGTACATTGCCCTTCTCTGAATGCTCTCCAGGGTCTTTCTCCTAGCGAGAGGCCCAAAACTAAACACAGTACTCAACACCTTACCAGAGCTAAGTACAGCTAGACAATCAGCTTGCTAGTGTTGCTCCTGCTGGCAACACTATTTCAAGAGGCTGGCTGCTTCCAGGCAGTACCATCATCTGATTTTGAATGCCTTGTGATCATTCTGGATACCTTTGCTATGTTTTCCACACATAATTTAATCAGAATTAGCCTGCATGACCCCAGGAAGCCATTTCCACACTCACTCGCTCACTCCTACCCGACACTACTCCCTCCCCCCCCAGCACAAACACCTGCAGCAAAGCTTGGCAGGAGGATGTGGCCATGCAGTGTCCTTACTTACCAGGCAATGATCAGACCATCTACGGTCCATTGGGGACCTCCAGTAACACCCCACAGGGTCCCAGAGCCCAGTAAGCCATGCTGTAAAGCACGCACCTGACAGTTTTTAATCTATCCACCTGCTCATGTTCTCATCTGAATCCTGTTTCAAAATGCCTGTGCAGGTGGTGATAGCCAAAGGACTTCTTCCTTTGGGTAACGCCAAAAGCTGTGCTTAAAAATCACAGAAAATCAGTAGTTTCTCTTATGCCCACAAAGCATAAGAGTGTGCCCCCGTACTCACTCAGTGACCCACTGCATGGGAAGAGTGCATGTCAGATGCAACACTTTACAGACGCTCATTTGCATGGCAGAAGTGCAAACGTTTGATAACCTAATCATCTTAACACCTGAACATTACGTCACAGCAAACGACATGATTTCTAAGCAGGTTAAACAAAAAATAAACTTCTACCACAACCAAGAAACACATCTGTCATCTAGAAGATGAAGTCAGAGGGGAGAAATGGAAAAAAGAAAACCTGTATCTATATACCAGTAACAATGTTAACAACCCTCTGTCTTAGAGGAAAGAATATATTTTATCATCTTCATCTGCAACCTCAGAAAGGTTTCAGCACTAAGCAACTCCAGTTCCCCTACAACTTCGTATGTTTATCCAATGCCAGAGACAAGTGGCTTTGCCTAAAATTCCTCATTTGTGTAACTCTGCCATTTCCAGCCTGCCCTCCAACAGGAAAAGGGAACTGAATGTTGCTCCATAGCTCCTGACAAAACTAGATTTGAAAACTCAGCAGGGGTAGAAAACACTGCATCTCACTCCAGTGCAATTCACATGTGGTGCCCTCCCTACACTAGTAGGGTGTCCCTTAATTTCCCCTTGTCTTCAGCTCCTAGAGGCTGAAGGAGAGAAATGCAGAACATGGCACATCATAAAACAGAAAACCCACTCACAATGCAGCACAGCCTGAGCAATCTCAGAACTGAAAACAGGAAGAAGCATATAGAAATAACACCAACATTTGTACCATGCTGGCCATTGCCTTCCTGCAGACCCAGATGAAACTCTGTGGAAGGAATTACAGCATGAAAATGTAAAATTCAAAGCCTTTATTTTTATAATGAAGTATGTCTTGGAAGGAGACTAAAGTACTACATGCTTCACTCGTAAGAAGGCAAAAATATACTTATTGATACAAGTAGATGTAAGATGGTAATTTGAACAATGATAACAGGGACTTAACAAGATCTGAAATGGCTAAATATCCTTGACTGACTGCTACACAGAGGGTGAGGGGTACACAATGAATCTAAGCTGAAATCTTTGCAAAGCCAGTAGAGCTCAAGAACAATAAATCAGTTACTGAGATCTGTTGGCAAGGCATCACCATGTCCCAGGTGTGCATCTCTGCACACACATTTAGTGACCTTCCCAGGTGTCCCTGCTCAAGGAGACATGCTGGTGTGCAGCCCACTGCTTGCAAGAGGTCTCCAAGGGGTTCTTGGGCTGCTTGCTATTTATGGGGTAAGACGATTGACTCATACAACTTCGAATTGGTTCTACTGAACCAGGTGTCTGTTATCAGGTGTACAAACACCTGGTTTGAGACAGTATGGTGGTGGTTAACTGTCTCGGTGAAACCTTGATTGTTGTTAGTCCCAAGGACAGGACACCTCACTGTATGCACTAGGCCTTGGGCATAAGGACCAGGCTCAGGGCAGGGGGTGTGCAAATAGTGCACCATCACTAAGTCAAATCACGACATGCTAGTGCAGAAAAAGGCCTGTAAAGATTATTGATTTAGGCAGAAAACACTGCATTTACCACATGGTGCTCACCATAGCTTATTTACTGAAAACAATCGATTTTCTTGCTGAAAGAAATCCACACCCTCTTCTAAAGGCAATACACCTGATTATTTCAGACTTAGAGGACAGAAATAGCCACTTCATTTTTCTAAGGGTGAAAGTCTACTGAAAGCAGGACAAGCTTCAGTTCCACTTCTACTGCTTCATGCACACTACATGTGCAGACGCCCCCAGAGCTATACAACACGAGTGCTTCAAGCAAAGAGTGTCTCTTCCACAAAATTATCAGGAAACTCACATAACACATCCTTATTCCAGCATGACTTCCACCTGTTTCACAGCAGTTCTGTACCGGTGAATATGCACTGATTTGCACAGATACACATACAAATATTGCATTTGTTTCTGCATTTCATCCTGGTATGCTCTCACAAGCACTGACCCTGTTAAACCCCAGACTTGTGCTAAAACTGCGCCAGCATTTGAGATCTAATCATGGTTGATAGGGTAATTTCTTCATTGCTAACAGGAAACTACTGCACAGCTCAACCACCCCATTGGGTACAGCCTTCTATCCCAACAGCAAGATGAATATTTCCAAACTCTAGCCATTTCTAAACCCATTAGTGTCTCAGCATCCCAGCTATCATAGTGTCCACTGATTCCCATCTCTGTTGGGGCAGTAATGCCTGTTTTGCAGAGCACAGCACAATGGAGTAAGAAATACTTAAGCTTGGTCCATAAAATACAGAGCAAGGAGTACAAAACATTTTCTTTCTCTGTTCACTAAGCTCCCAGCCTTCCCAGGCAGGACCAGCCTGTGACATGGCTCCTTGGCCATGGCTGTACTGAACAGGCTGTGCACAGGAGCTGAGCCCAGCTCCAGCTGGCCAGGGGGCTGCCAGGGCGCTCTGTTGGTGCCTGATGTAAAACTCATCCTTCACCATGGCAAGAGAAGATATGGGAAGACAGCATGGGCTTTGTGGGACTATCACTGAACTGATCAATGTGGATTTATTACTAATTTAACAAGCGTTAAGTCATGTGGCTAGTAAATCATTACAGACACAGCCTCTGTTACAACCTGAGAAAGGAGCCCCTCTAGCTACTGCTCTGGGTGACCAAAACACGTTTTCTCCACCAAGCTCTGACAGTGCTCTCCATTCTCATCCTTTACTGAATAAGGGAAGGCCAGGCATGTGGTGTTCTTCACCATCTTAGTCTGCCAGGGCTGATAGGCAGACTAGAAATTGATAAAATAAGCATCTATTAGTGCACCGACACTAAACTTGTATGCTTTAGAGAAGACTGAAGCCTACTTCACTCACTACCAGCTGCATTTACACTGCAGCACAGACTGGTACCTCTGAAACCCACGTAAAACTTAAACCTGACAGCATTTGCTGGTTTCAAGAGAAAAATTGTTAGAAAAAAAATGTACTGTAGCTTCTTGTGTTAATGAAAATGAAATCATCTGTTTTTAAAGGTACCACAGTTTCATTAAGCATGGACTGGGTATACAGATGGAAAACAAGATGTATTGAAAAATAATGTTCCATTCATACAGTAGCACAAAATGGAAATGCATCTGTACTCACCAAATCAAACTTTTCCCTTCTCCCCCAGCAAGGAACACAAGTGCATTTTAATCAACACAAGGACCAATTCGCCATTTAGACTCTGAGTCACATCCATCAGTCACTGCCAGTAACTGAGTGCCTGTCCTGTGGTATGTTCTTCAGCTGAACAGAGTCCAGTGTCAGATAACTCAGTGCTACTTTTTATCCATTTAGACTCAGGAGATATCTTGCTTTCTCCCATTAGCACTCATTGAGCAGATTAGGAAATAAGTTATCTACAGCTATCAGCAGCTTTGGACAACTATCCTGCATGATGTAGTCAACTAGGAAAGATCCATGAAGCATTATCACAAATGGAAAAAAACCAACGACTTGACTTTACCTGGAAAATACACCATAGGTTATGCTGAAGATGCCAGATCCACCACAGCAGGACTGCCAAAGCAGTAAGTCCCAGCTGCAGAACATCAACGGCCTTGCATTAACATGCAGAGAGATGTTCACCTCCAGGCCCTCTGCTGATCCACAGCACCACCAAGGATGCTCAGGAGCTGGGAACACCCAAAACACCACAGCCACGCAGCCCCACGGCTCCTGGCACACTGCACTGTCTCTTTCACCTGAGAAGGCAATGGTTTTTCAGCCTGGCTGTCCCAATTGTTGCTTAGGACACAGGATAAAGTCAGTTTTGTGAAGATAGCATTTCCCCTTCAGCCAGCTCTCCTTTATACCTCTGGAGGTAACTCCACTTGCTTTGGCTTACTGTGCTGGGTCTGGTTTGGACTTGTGAGCATGGGCGACTTCTCCTGGACTTACAGGGACATGTGCCAAACAGACACAAAGAGCAGCAACATGTAAATGTGGTCTCCCATTGGCCAGTGTAACAAGGAGGACCACTGCCTCTGGAGTGTGGCAGGACTGTCTGCAAGTTGCATCTCTTCAGAGATGGAACTGCAGGAGCCACCTCCCCTCCCACATCTACAGAGGAAAGGGAACAAGAGCTGCATGCACACCCAGTTTGTCTTCTTGGTGTGGCCTCCCTGCCTCAGAGCCACAGCCACTGCTGTCAGCACAAGCACAACCAACTCCTGGCATTGCCAACACCGCCATGTACGGGCACCTGAGCAGCTTTCATTTAACAGAGCCACAGACCTGAGAATGACAAAGAGCAGCTAAACGGTGATGCATAGCACTGCCATGAACTGCTGAGAAGAACTAAAGCTGTTCTACTTTCTTCATCCAAATTACCAAAAACACAATGAGTTCTGGATTTAGTTGTCGCTGACCACAGGCAGCTGAGAGCAGCTCAGTGATGCCTCACTGCACTGGACACGTTCTCAGCTTGAGCAAACCTCAACCACCCCGCCTGAGGTTAACTCATCCAGAGCTGCTGCATCTGCAGCAGTTACGACAGAGATCACAGCACAGACATCTACTGCAGAGAACTCAGAGCTACCCCCACTAACACTTCAATGACAGCACCTTTTAGGACCATCCCCTTGTTCTTAAATTGATGCCCTGTCCAGGAAAAAAAGAAAAATCAACTTTCACTCATCAGTATAGATAGCAATCTAGAGATTGTGGGCAGAGGGTGCATAAATCTGTTTCCATCATCTGTAGCAGCACTGACATTTAAGACAATAAATGCTAGAGGGCTAAGTGAAATGGAAGTTAAATTGAATGCAATCAGGACTTATTAATTTATAATACAGTCAAATTAAACTAATATCAGTATCTAAATAAAACCTCTGACATCCAGTGCTGCCAGGGAGTTGTTGGGAGGAAGCAAGAACTGAGTTTACTCCTCACTGCCACTTCAGGGCTTCAGCAGTACAGGACTACCAGCTCCTGCTGCAGAGCTTATAACAGCAAAGCTGCCAATAACCTCCAACTCCAACAGCATGTACTTCTCCCCCAGTGTATCATGGAGGATGTAATGCAGGAGCACATTGAAGACCTCATCGTGGTCACAGCAGTCACACCCCAGCACAGCCCTGAGCATGTGGGACATGTCAGTGCTTCACAAGATCCTGGCACATGAACTCACCCACACTTTCCTGACTCAGCACCTCTGCCCAGCTTTTCTACATGGCCTCTGGAGAGCAATTCCTCCAGCAGCAAGTTCTGGCTGCCAACACAGTTATTAAAATACATTAAGTGATGAGCCTTAAAGTGCTTATCACATTATTAAAACATATTTATCAACATTTTGTCCTAGATTACAGATCAAATAAGACCCAACTTCCCACCTGCTTGGTGAAGCACCTTTCAGCTTTAAACACACACATATATATCTTATAAATATGTATATCTTAGATAAATGGATTATGTAAAGTTCTGGGGCAGAATCCTCCACACAAGGACAGGAGACTTGGTGGTTAGGAGAAACTGTCATCAAGCAGAGGCGGAGATAGAAATGTGTTGAGTACATCAATTTCCCCAAAGTAATCATCAGTTATGTCAGGTATCTGGAAAGGCCACCTGGGTCACGTCTATATTTGAAAGCTGGATGGCTGAAGGCTCAAGGACTCATTAATGTTAGAAAAGACCTCTAAAGTCCAGTCACCAACCCACCCTCACTATGCCACTAAGCCACTAAGACCTTCCGTGCCACAACACAGTTCTTGAATAACTCCAGGAAGGGAAGTGAGACATGAGAACTCCTACAGGAGCTGCTCCACATTTGAGCAGTGAGACTGCTTTGCTTACCCTGACAAGGTGCAAGGAGAATGCCTGTCCCTGCACCAGTTCTACCAGAGCGAGTCCGGCATGTGACAGAGCTGGGGTTGCCTCTGTGAGGATAGCTCAGGCCAGGAGGTTCAAAGCCATGGCTGTAATACCCGTGCTAAGGCCTAACGTAGGCCCAGGTGCACAAGGTAGCAACGACAGCCTTTCTCACATGCTCCTTGCAGACTTCATGCTGCCCAGAAACCAGGCTTAATTGTTAGGAATAAAATTAGATACACCATGTTTCCAGGTTAACTAAAAGAGGTAAATATAGTCATTGCAATTACATCCAGATGACAACAGTCAAAAAACTTCAGCAGTGCAAAGCTGCAGTTCTTCTTATTCTTTTAGTTGCTTTTGTCCTCAAAAGGAAAATGCTGCTAAGGAAGGTCTCCAAGCAAGGCCTGCAGGTAATGGTGCACGTCATTACACCTTGTGTACTGCAAGCAAACTCATCAAAAACACAGAGAGGAAATCTGACTTCCCTCATGCTGCTCCACAGAATTGTTAAGGGCATCCTACACTCAGGCAGATGTGATCTCATTCCTATTCTTACATAATATGCCATTTCAGAGTTTAAGACCGGCCGGCAGCCTGCAGAGCCCCAGAAGATGCTTCCTGACACCTGCCTGCTGCAATTCTCAGCTTTTGCCAGAGCCTTTGAGCTCTTCCAACAGTGAGGCAACTGTATCTTGTTATTTCTACGGGGAAAGTGGTGGGTCAGAGGGAGTGCTAACCCAGCCAAGCTTTGGTTCCCAGTGCTACATTTTATCCAGCTACATCGCCTACACCCCAGAAACAGCCTCAGCCTTACTAGGCACAGAGAACCACGGAAAAACTGTCAGAAAATTTTAGTTATGTCTGCACCTTCAACTGTGAAGCGATATTTTGATAAAGTCAGGTTCAGGAACAGTTGCACCAAGTTCTCCTGACCAAGGGAAGTTTAAGTGAAGTAGGGAAAATCATCTTGCTGGGAGTTACTGATTCCCAGTTGACTGGCAGTCGGAGGCAGCAGGAAAACAAGAGAGGTGGATGCATTATCTGTGCATTCGCAGCACAGTAAGGCCCTGACCTTCCTGATCCCTGTCGCTTCTAAACTTTTCCAAACCATAGGCCACGTGTGCTTCCCATTTCAGATCTGTTTGGGTGGAAGCCAGCACGTTCATCTCTGGCAGGAAAAGGTGATTTTTGCTGAAAGGATTGTGAACTTTTTGTGCATTTAAAATGCAAATGCATGGGTTCCTACCAACATGATGCTCCCAGGAAGCTGTTTGGATGAGCAGTGTGATTATATACTTGCTCTCTCCAGCTGAAAGCATAGCTGCTTTTAGTTGCTAATTGTACATTTGTTTAATTATTAGCTTTATCAAAGGAACTGAACTGACAGCACGAGCTGTTCTATAAGAACGGACAAACAGCCATCAGGTATACCAAGCATAAGACAAAATGAGGGAAGAATGCATTTCTGATTAATCAAACATTACTTGCACTACTTTTGGGGGGATTAATACAAAGTTCTGCAATACTAAGCAGCAACTTGTCTATAAATTTGCAAGCAGTAAGTCTGTAGCAAGCAAGCAAGCAACATACATCCAATAAAACAAGCAAATGGCACCAGTCCTTACAATACTTCAAACAAATTGTAATGCTGAACTCCCAAGTCCTGGGTAAGAGCTAGGCTTCTGAGTGCTACTCAGAGAATCACCTGTAGCTTGAGCCAGGAGAGGCATCAGCAGCCAGGGCCAGGTGCCAGAGCCCAGTTGTCACCTTGTGCATGTGCCCACTTCTTTTTCTGCTTTCCATGTTTTAAAAGGAAAACTGTCAAGCTGAAGAGGAAAATGTCCCACCAAGCTGCCCATACAAACTACACACTAACGGTGACACCAACAGAATCCCTTTGCATCTTCTAAAAAAATGTTTCCCCCAGGAAACGAAATCAATAATCTTAAGCAATAGCTACTGCACATAGAAAGCAGACTGCTTCAAGTGCAGCACCAAAAAACACCATTTGTGCTGGTTTTAAAAAATACTGAAAACACTGTGTGCTTTAATCACACCCCTGTGCTCTCCTTCTCAGTGCATTCCCATGTTTTTGTTATGCTGACAAAGCTAACTTCAGCTGGGAAGGCTGCAGATGGCCAAGGTTCATCCTCTCGCTGCAGCCCACTGCTTCCCAATTTGCTTTTTTGTTTTCAAGGAGTTTCAGTTCAGAATGCAAAATATATTTTTAATGGAAAAAAATGAATATCTACAGGAGGAATGTTATAATGAAACCCCAAAAATTCTTCTCTATGCCTAAGGGATGTCAAAATCATCAACAAGCTCCATCACAAGGCTTAGCACACCTTGCAACTGCATGCCCAAGCAGCAGTAACAAGAGGCAGGGAGCCCAGAAACACTGTTATTTCTCACCTCACAGCCTGAATCATGGAACACACTTCTAGTGTAAAGCAGCAGCTGAGCCTTTCCTGTTAAGTAACTATGTTAAGGACTATAACAAGTTGAGAACATTTTGGAGCAACAAGGCTTTAAATATGGCATATTAAATCTAGAAAACTGAGAAAAACACACACAACTGGTTTGGTTCTGAAGCCAGAGTAGGTGTTACTGGGTATATAAATTCCAAGAAACTCTGGGTGCCAACACACACAGTGCTCCTGAAGGCCCCCATATGGCCTCTGGACACCTCCCACCTTCTGCGCCTACACATCAGGACAGTGGAGCAGCTTCACCCTCTACTTTTACTGCCACACAGAATTGTGGCACTGTGAGCCATGTTAGATGATGAAATTCTCTCTCTCCAGACAATGTCAGAAAAATACGGCCTTGCCTTTGTTATCGTGCATGAACCAATATGCTTCCTTCCCATTCTTCCTCTACAGAATAATGAAAGCTTAGGAAAAAAAAAAAGAGAGAGAGACAACAGCTTTCAACAATACAACTTCTAAATCACAACGGGACTAAAGGCCTGGGGACTGCAACAGCACAGGTTTTAGTGAGCAACTTGTAGGGAGCAATGGTGCTCCTATTACCACAGCATCAGGAGTGATGCAATTACATGAAAATTGGTTGCCATTTTAAGACTTCTTTTGCACTTCTGTTCATACAGAGACAAAAACAAGACTGGAGCCTAAGGGCTACAGAGACAGAGAACAGCTACAAAAGATTCCTCTATTTTTAGGAGTATGATTTCGAAGTTTGATCCTGACAATGCTGGAATATTTATACAGTCATAAAATGTGTTCAGAAATTCAAACAATCTTTTTCATTGTGTTATTTGTGCAGCCTCTTTCACCCAAACTTCAGCTGATTTTTACTTTTTTTCAGGCATCACTCTGCTGGCACATAACTTTATTTTTGTTACTAAAATGTTAATATGAAAGAGATATAAGAAGCTTCCATTGAAACTCAGTTCCAATTTTGCAATCATTAGTCATGGGTATTAAGACAGACATTATTAATTGCACAGCAGGATGTAATAAAAAACATCTCTGAAAATCAAATGACACCCTCTCCCTGACAATGCCACCTTAGGGAGTCTTTTCATGAGGTCTTCAGGATTTTCTTACCCCATGTCAATCTCCACAGCTAGCCATAGGCCTGAGGAAGTCTACTGCAGAGCGCAGATTACCAGAAGTACCAGCATTTACTGCCAGTACACACTTGCCCTGTGAGAGTCAATTTTAAATGTGATCTTGATCATATGGGAAAATAATAATAATAATAATAAATAAACCACTCCCTTGTTTTATTTTAATAAACACTGAACCATAGAATCACAGAATGGCTTAAGTTGGAAGGGACCTCACTGCCACAGGCTGGCTGGCTGCATCCCCCAGCTCCAGCTGCCCAGGGCCCCTCCAGCCTGTGGATGCAGCCCAGGATGCAGCTGGCCTTCCAGGCTGCACAGCACACACTGCTGGCTCACGTTCAGCTTTTCATCCACCAGGACCCACAAGACCTTCTTCGCAGGGCTGCTCTTGAGGAGGGCTGCTCTTCTCCCAGTCTGTACACACATCTCTGGGCTTGCTCCAACTCAGGTGCAGCATCTGCACTTGGCCTTGTTGAACCTCATTAGGTTCACCTCACCAATGGGCTCCACACGCAGGGGCCCTCATCATGCACCAAGGGCCTCACCACACCAGGACACTGAGTAATTTTACAGCAGTGGGTGATTCACTGCTCCATAGCGATCTCCCTTATCTCAAAGTGATACGACCTCAGCATCCTTGCTCAAACTGTCATTGTGTGATGGACAGAAAGCCAAACATTTCTGGTGACAGCCCAGGTCTTTCTCAATTTGCACTGTATGGAATTTAATTGCTAGCAAAACATTCAGCAGAAAGTCCGGCACTGTGTGGAAATTACAGCACCTCATATCTACCGGTTGAGCCTGGCCTAGGAAAAAGCACTGCCTCACAGCATTCCCAAGCTGAGCTCAGCACCTCTGCAGTGTCAAAACCTGAACTCTCACAGGGCACTGTTTTAGCTCTCACACATATGGAAATAGCCTTCTGAATGGAGATAAAGCATGCTCCTCTGCACCGGGGCTGGAGACAGCCAAGCAGAGAGACACAAAATGAGCAGAAAGCTGCTGAGATAAGAAATGGGCTTTTAAAAGGGACCCCAGGAAAATGTTCAGGGTGTTCATATGGGTGACGTACCTGCACTGTCACATGGCTGGAAGCCTGGCACAGCATTTTAAAAACCTTACAACCCAAGAAGTTCCACATAGCGTTCCCTTAATGGTGACAGTACCAGAGTTAATAACATGATCAGTGTAGCAGACACAAGTGCAGACACTTCACCCAAGAACTGGGAGAATGGGAGAAGTAACAGTTTTGTTCAGGACACGACACACCACAGTAAGGCAGAAACCAAATTTAATGAGTACCTCAGGTGCAGAGGTGCTCAAAACCAGAATGGGAACTCGTAGGAAGTGGTAGCAGCATTTCTGGTTTATATACTTTCCATCATCAAAATGAAATCATTCTTTAAAAAAATAAACAAAATTGTACATTGTAATGGCTAACAACTGACAGTTTAAGAACCTTCTGCATACAGGAACATTTTTCTTCAGTATTAATGTTGCTATAATTATGCAATTTAGTTTCATATAATTCCTTCTCCTGCTCCCCTGTAAAATGCAAGCATGAATGTCCAAACATGAACAGGGAAAGAAGCTGTGGCCAACCAAAGCTTCAAGCCAGTACCCCTCAGCCTGGCCACTGCTCCTCATGCTCCCTGGCAGAACAGGACAGAAGTGCCTGCTCCAAGCAGCAAGGAGACAACCCAGCACAGCTGTGACACCATCACTGCATGCAGTGCCTTCAGCACAAGCTGAGGAAAGCAAACCTCCTGCCCGAGCTCACGGTGCATAGACACACTGCTGTCTTTCTGTTATTATCTATGCAGACCTGAAGCATTTCAAAGTATTATATGGAAGGCCATCTCCTACCCTGATGGTCAGTTATAAAGACAGGTGATGGTGACAGGGAGACGATTCATTTTTCACAAAATTAATACAAGGATTAATGAGTTTGTACCAAGTCCTGCTTCTTCAGCAATCCAGAGCAGTGCAGAAATGTGAAAGAAACACCAAGTTTTAAGGCAACACAGCTGTATAAGAGATGAAAAATAGATGCTGTATGCTGAAAACTGCAGAAGGATAATAAGAGGATAAAATGAAATGTAGAGTAATAAGACATGGAGAAAGAAATGACCTTGCCTACAGAATGAGACCTACATTAGCCACAGCAACTGAAGATTTTGAAATTGTTATGACTAATTTCCTCTGAGTATCAATTCTGTACTCATTAAGAACTCCAAAGAACGGAGAAGAAAAAAGAAAAAGTGTTACAATTTCAGCAACCCAAAGGACACCTGTACTCTGACACAGCAGGCAGCGCTGGCAGCAAGACCAGGAGATGCTATCAAAGGTGGTAAGGGGCTTGGACAGTGGAGCTGAAGATGGGTACAGGAGACATGTAAAATCATAACTGGTACAATAAGAATAAAGAAAGATTATTCATAGCTTCAGCCAGCGGTGCGGCCACCTCCTCCTGCAGCACAAAAAGCTCCCAGCCACCCCCAGCAGCAGTCATGCTGGCATTCCCCTTTCAAGTACCTCTACTCTTATTGAAACTGAAAAGAGTTAATTTATAATATGTTGAAGTGGATTTTGCTGTGCAGCTTGCAGGAAGTTTTACCGTTGCAATACGACATATGCCTCCCTTTAGAGAAGAAAATACAGCACGTATTCAGCCTTTGTTTCCAAAGTCCAATGCATAGTGCTGGGCTGTCCAGTGTGCAGCCCGCAGTGCTATGTGAAGACATGTACCAGAAACACCAGCACTGCTGCTTGGCTAGGAAGGAACCCACAAAAGCTGAGAGGCAGTTGTTACATTGCTTTGTTACGTTGCATATCACTCACATTTGCATATCAGAATGATCAAGCATATTTTGACGCTGCTATCTATGTAAGCACACAAAAGAATGGCATTTATATGAATTACTTTAAACAAAAGCTTATTAGACTATGAAATACTGCAAATTCTCAATAGGCTAAAAATAGTTCCCAGTGCAACTCAACCACTGTTTAGAAATAAAATAGAAAGGCAAAAGATTAAGTCTGAACACTTAAAAACCTCAGCTTTCCTACAAAAAGGTAATTTCTGTATTTCTCACTGGATAATCTTAAGTTATAATTTATGTCAAGCTGCACTTAGATGGAAATTTGATTCCAGTTAGTATTCAAAACTGCACTTTGATTTTACCTAGCTTAGTAACATTTGCGCCTTCAAAATATATGTGAAGAGAGCAGATGCAAAGAAAACAATACTTCACTTTAAAATGCATAAAGAGTTAAACCAAGGAGCATTAACTTCAACAACGAAAGCTGATTGACTGTTCTTCTCATCACCTTGTCCTCCCGGATATTACGTTCCTGTCTCGATTTTGTACCCAGATTGGAAGAATAAAAGGCAATCTTCCTATGTTTTTCAGTTTTCACCATTGTTCCCTACTTAAAGGAACTGAACTGGTTGAGAAAACAAAACCAAATGAGCCAACTGTTGCATGTAATTCCTCCACACTAGTGGCTAGGCTGGAATTATCTAGAACTGGTTTACTACCATGGTGAATGCTGAACTCAAGTTCAGTGCTGAACTGCTCCCCTCAAAACACTGGTTATCATTAAGAGGAGTGACAAAATACATGCTTCAATTTGCACGAGAGTAAGTTCAAACAAAGAGCAAGATTTGGCCAAAATAGCAATGAAAACTCATCATTCCCTCTCAAATTCCTCAAACCAATTCAAGCAGTTTAACAAATAATGTAAGACATAACACAACCACGTTAGAAAACAGACTTTAGTTCTCAGATGCTAGACTACACAGTCCAGCCACTAACATGATTTAGTTTTGTTCTGCTAATACAGGAGGAAAAGTGCCCTGAAGGCAGGGAGGGTTATCATATGCCTATGCTCACTGCCACCTTGGTTTAAAAGGAGCTGATGAGTTCTGTCAGTTGGGTGTAGAGCTAGGTATCTAACACTTCCAACTGAACCTGCACTTTCCTTATTTCTGAGGGCATTAGTTTAGCACTCATGGTAATGCTCTGAAGAGCAGTGAGAAGAGTTAATCCTGGAAAAAAACACCACAGCCTCCTTCAAGTAGCATGGGCAGTGGCAGAGTTCTGACAGCCCAACAGCACACCTTACCCTATCTGCTCCATACCTCACCTGGCCATGTCCAAAAGGACTGTGTTGGGCACATCTTGCCACTTACATTAACGCACCACCAGAACAGTTCATACAGAATCACAGAATTGTAGGGGTTGGAAGGGACCTCGAGAGATCATCGAGTCCAATCCCACCAAGCAGTGCTCATGGCAAAGGCTGGGATCATGGCTGCCTCGAGACAACAGAACTATTATTAATAATACATAGTGTTACCAAATGTGCTACTTCAGTACTCTCCCTCTGCAGCTTGCCACCTCACACTCCATCCATTGCACATCTTCAATCACTGAGCCTTGCCAGGTCAAGTCACCAGATACGTTCATTCAGAAGTGGTAAATTAAAAGAGGGGGAAAAAGCTGAGAACCGCACGGATCAATGCAGTGACCTCCTGGTGTCCATGCACACCATACCCCAGCACTCAGAGCTCAGCACCCAGCTCAGAAATGGGGAATGCAGAGCAGAGTTCAGTACCCCACAGCCACCCCAGCGTGGGCCAGAAGGGCAGTGGGAGCCTGGTCCCTCACCCGGGAGTCGGTAGTTCCAGGAAGAACCAGGTCTCCTCCTCACCCTTCAATCACAGCATCGATTCACAAACCAAAAGTAAAAGAGGAAATGGTTGAGCGAGGGCAGGAAGCCCCTGAGCCCTCCTCCTGCAACTGATCTCTCAGACGGACAGACGCCCGCTCACCCTTTTTTTATCCGCAAACCCCACGCCAGCAGTAACCACGCAGGAAACGCACAGTTCACCGACAACCGGTACGTTCTCATCTCCGCGTCCGGCAAGCCGTCGCGCGAGGCAGGACCACGACACGCCCGGCCCCGCCGCGACGGTCCCGCCCGAGTGCCGTCCCGCACAGCGCTTCTCCGCGGCGCCGCGGGTCCCNCGCGCCGGGCAGCTGCCGGGCTGGGCCGGGCGGAGCGGAGCGGAGGTGCGAAGCGGTGTTTAAAAGGTCCCCTCCACCGCCATTTTGAAGGGGAGAGGGGCGAGCGCGAGGCGTAATCGGCCCCCCCCGCTGGCGTAGGGTGAACAGCGGCNAATGCAGAGCAGAGTTCAGTACCCCACAGCCACCCCAGCGTGGGCCAGAAGGGCAGTGGGAGCCTGGTCCCTCACCCGGGCGTCGGTAGTTCCAGGAAGAACCAGGTCTCCTCCTCACCCTTCAATCACAGCACCAATTCACAAACCAAAAGTAAAAGAGGAAATGGTTGAGCGAGGGCAGGAAGCCCCTGAGCCCTCCTCCTGCAACTGATCTCTCAGACGGACAGACGCCCGCTCACCCTTTTTTTATCCGCAAACCCCACGCCAGCAGTAACCACGCAGGAAACGCACAGTTCACCGACAACCGGTACGTTCTCATCTCCGCGTCCGGCAAGCCGTCGCGCGAGGCAGGACCACGACACGCCCGGCCCCGCCGCGACGGTCCCGCCCGAGTGCCGTCCCGCACAGCGCTTCTCCGCGGCGCCGCGGGTCCCGGGGCAGGTGCCGCAGCCCCGCGTTGCCCGGAGCCCGCCTCAGGCGGCCGGAGCCGTCCCCCACAGAGATCACCGTCTGAGGCTCCGCTACAACGGCAACAAGTTTCAGCGGGCGGTACCGCCGCTCCGCAGCGCGCAACGAAACGGCACCGCCGGCCTGACGCTGAGCGAACGGGGCGGGGCGGGACCGCCGCCGCGGCCGCGGCCGCATCCGCACAGCCGCTCTCGGCCGCGCGCTGCCTCCTGCTCTTTTTGCTATTTCCACCGTTCACGGCAGAGCCGCAGTCCCAAGTTCGGGAACTCGTGCGGCGCCGCCCGGCCGCGCCCCCCGCCCCGNCGTGCCACGGGACGGGGCTCCTAGCGGGAGCGCGCCGAGTTGCGCGCCGGGCAGCCCCACGCATCGCTCCGCGGCGCGACCGGAGGGGCGCTGCTCCCCCCGCGCTGCCGCCTCCCCGCCGCGCTGCGCCCGCCTCCTCCCTCCTCCCTTTTCCTTCTCCTTCTCCTCCTCCTCCCTCACCGCCTTTTTTTCCCCGCATCCAAACTTCGGGAGCCCGGAAAAACCTCGCGGGCCCCGCGCTTCGCCGGCAAAACGTTCCCACCAGCTACGGGCCGAACCGCTCCGCCCGTCGGCGGGCTCCGCCGCGCCCCGCCTCACCTGCGGGGAGTTTTTCCAGCCCTCCACCGCTGCCGGGGCTCCGGCTCCCCGGCGCTCCGCTCGCCGCCTCATTCCAATATGGCACGGCCCAGCAAAGCGCATGCGCCCGCCGCTGCCTCTCTCTCTTCCCCCCTCCCGCCCCTCCGCCTTCCTCTCCCTTCCCCTCACGGCTTTTCGGGCGCTCGGGGTCCCTCCCGAAGCCGCCGCCTTCCCCGCGATCCTGCCCGGCTGCCCCCGGACACCTGCTCCGGCCGCTAACTGGAGCCGCGCGGCCGCGGGGAGCTCCGACGGCTGCAGCGCGTCCCTGCCGGGGCCGAGCGGAGCTCCGCTAGCTCCCGGGAGGAACGCGCTCCGCGCGCGCGGCGATGCCCGCAGCATCCCGCGGCTCTCGCAGCGCTCCGCACAAAGCCTCCGGGCACGGGCTGCCCGCTAAAGGGGAATCTCGCCATGTGGGATTGGGGTCCCGGGGTCCCCGTCGCTCCCTTACGTTAAGGAAATGGGGCAAAAGTGGGTATTTGTGAAGGAAACCGTTATCCTGGGCTGCATCGAAAGTAGCGTGGCCAGCAGGGCGAGGTAGGGGGTCCTGCCCCTCTGCTCTGCGCTGGTGAGCCCTCGCCTGGAGTACCGCACCCTCAGTACAGGAGAGATACGGACCTGTTGGATTTCATCCAGAGGAGGGTCACAAAAATGACACGGTGGATGGAAACTTCCTACAAGGACACGCTGAGAGCTGGGGCTGTGCAGCATGGACAAGAGAAGGCTCTGGGGAGACCTGAGAGTGGCCTGTCAGTATCTAAATGGGCTGTAAGAAAGAAGGGGACAGACTCTTTAGCGGGGTCCGTCGTGACAGGACAAGGGGAAATTGTTTTAAACTAAAATGGAAGATTTAGACTGGATGTTAGGAAGTTTTTTATGATAACGGCAGCGAAGCACTGGCACAGATTGCCCAGAGAGGTGGTGAATACCCCATCCCTGGAGTCATTCAAGGTCAGGATGGACTGGCTCCTGATGGTGCTGTGGGTGTCCCTGCTCATTGCAAGGCAGCTGGATCAGATGGCCTTTAAAGGTCCCTTCCAACTCAAGTCTACAGTTCTATGAAACCAAGCGCAGGAGCACAGCGAGAGCGGTGGGCACACAGCATCTCAGGGTGCCCCAAGGGACCTGACAGAGCCGGGCTGCCCCAGCTGCACCAGGAGTGTCGACTTACTTTGCAGAACTTCTGCAAATGCTGCTGAATCTGTTCAGCTGCTGGCTTAGAACTGCATGTCTCATTCCAAAATGCACAGAATTCTACAGTACTAGTGAACAAAAGCTGCCAAAGACTTGCTGATACTCAGTGCGCTCCACTGTTCCCACGGGCAGCACACACAGCTCTGGGGACAACAACCAGATGCATTTCCTGAAGTCAGGTGGCTACTGCTGAAGTTTCTGAGGTCAGACTCACTATCCCAGAAGACCTTCTGCAAGTCCCCCCTATGACATCCCTGGACTTCTGCTTCTCTCTTCCTGTTTTCAGGTTGTATAGAATCCACCAATGATGTCAGGTTTAAGACTGGCAATTGGCTCAGCTGGCAGCCCTGTGGCAGGCATTCTGCCCATCTCCAACCTTAACATGCGGATCTCCCCTTTGTGACTACAGCAGTGTGTTGACTGCACACATCATGAGTGCAACTCAGTGCAGCCACCTCCATCCATGTCCTCACAAAAGGTGCTCCAGACCATGTAGCAAGTGCCAGGCACTGGCATGTCATGGGCACTGAAGATATGAATGGCTATGGAGGCACCACTTCTTGCTCATACAAATACTCAAGACAGCTCTGTTTCCAAGGCATTCCATGAGCATGTGGATATGGCTGATCAGGTTGAGCCATAAGATGGAAGGAAGCTGAGACCCAAGGGGTTTGCTCTGTTCCTTCACTTCCCCACTTGCCTGCTTACTGTAGTCCAGACTTGGCACAACAGTGTTTCAGGTTGCATGCAGCTAGATGCATCTCTCTTTAAGTCCCTGTGGCTTGAGACACCTTACTTCTGCCTTCTCTCCAGTTCCATTTCCAGGCATGCTCTTCTACATGTAGCTGTTTTATCCACCTGCATTTCTGCTACTTTCTAATTTCACCTGACCTCTATAATCTCAATTTTTATTGCACCATATTAATATCCATTCCACCTCACTTGGGTCTTTTTTTTTTTTCTTTAAACTACAAAGCCATTCTCTATACTTTAAGGAAAACAAGTACACAAAAGAAATCTGCCATGATACTGTTCACTTCTCATATGCATTTTTTCTTCCTGCACTTTGTTTAGACTCTTTAGACTTAACTTGAATAATGACAGAAGGCCGAACCCTTTCTGTAAAGGAAACAAGTCACAGATGCAGTAACCCAAGCCTCAAGCTGAACCTGAAGACAGTCCAATACTTCCAGTCTGGAATCCTGCTCCATTTCTAAGTCCCCCTGCACAAAGCCGGAGATAAAATGAGCTTTCACATAGCTTAAATGCTGTTCTGCAAAGGGGAATGTAAAAATACATCCTCTCTCCAGTCTACCAGCAGAAGCTATCTTTGGAAGTTTTATGATAATGGAATAATGCTGCCCCTTTTAAGCAATAGTCACCATGAGAAAGCAACCTTACACTACACCTTCCCCATAGGATGGACTGCCCTCATATTTCCTTTACTGTCCATTAGAATAATTGCCACATTTTCACTTTTTTTCGTAGTTGAAGACTTCAGATATAGGATACATTATACATGTCACAGTGGAGAAGAACATCTTAAGCAACAGACAGGGAACTTTAGGGGGAGAAACATTTAGGAACCACACAGTCCTCCCCAAGATACAGACAGATGTGGCTGATGCCTCTTCCCCAGTTCCCCATTCATACAGAGTAGGAAATTATTTCTAACTCAGCAAGCCTGTGGTACCAGATATAAGAAGCTACAGCAAGCCCTGTTACTCCACTCTAGCTCCTTCCAGTCCTTTCTTCCTAAGTTCCAGAATGTTAGCAGGTCTCCTCCAGCTCTGTGCTGCCTCTGGAAGCTGGAAGCTCTCTGAGGTGAAGTGAGTAAGAAAGGCAGTGAGGCAGTCCTGAAGAGACCCTCACAAGGAGTGAACAAAGAGCCATCACCCAGCTCTGCAGGTAAATCTGGGCTAACATACTCTGTAAGGTATGTTGTTCTAAGCCACAAGCACATGTGATGCTTACTGCATGTTACTGGTGCAGAACATACCATGTAGCTCGTCCACAGAAGGAATCTCTTCTAATTGTCTGCTTCATACATTGAGTGCATACTGACAAGCAGTAGGATTTGTTTCATTTTTTCAGCAATTCCCAATGATGCTCTCCAAGTTGTACAGGCAAGGAGATGGATGTGGATCACTCAAGCACTACACAAGCGCCGCAGTGTGCTTAACCTCTACAAAGTGCTACCAATGATCTAACAGAGGTGAGGTCTCCTACAAAGTGCCTATGGACTGCAGTGAGAGATGTATGGGTTCTCTTAAGACACCACAGCACAAAGTGTATGTGTGCTGTAAAGTAAGCTGGTGTGAAGCATTAAAAACTGACACAGGAGACACAGCTCAGCCTGCTGTGTGGAACCACTCCAGCAGCATCACAACATACGGTTAACGCTGCTCTGCTCACACAGTAGAAGAAACCTACTCACATGAAACTAAAGGTCATGAAGTTTAAGAAAACACTGACTTTTCTGTGGAAAAAAAGTTAGTTTACATTACATTGTGGGAAAGATTTGCTTCACTTTATCTGAAAAAAAGGTAAAATGGTTTAAATAACCAGATCAGGCTTCATGGATAGACTTGGATTCTAATATTACAGTCGGATTGCATTTCTCTGTATCTCCTTGAATTTGCTTTCTTGATTTATTTTTAACTACAGGCTTCTAACACTGGGTGGGATTTCACTGTGTGGTATTCACTTAGGGCTTCTACAAGGTTTGTAACTCCTCCAGTTTCTGTGAGACGCTCAGCTAACAAGTGATAGTAGCACAACAGGCAAATGGAGGGAAGCATGTTCCAGGATGTGCTGGTGTAAACGTGTTTTGTTTTTGTCTGTTTGTTTCACAGCATCAAGAGATTCCAGAGGAGGAGTAAAAATTTCCTGACTCCCAGGTCAATTCACCTGGCAGGCCATGTGCACCAGCATTCAGATTCCAGTGGCCTCCCCGCATCCCTCATGGCCCATAGGTTTCTGCAGCGTGGGCCACCTCAGTATCTGCACCACTGGAGCAGAAACATATTGGCTTCAAAGCAAGTAAGATCCAGGCCATCTAAATCCAGAGAAAAAAAATGAAATAGAGGGAAAACAAGTAGTCACAGAGTAGAGGAAAGCTGAGTACGGAATGACTTGATATACAAGTCACTGGAACAACTAGAATAGTTGCCTCTACAGAGAAGCAAAGCACTTGTATTTATGTGATGCCAGCTTTGCACTTTTATGGTTCTCCTCTTAGCATTTCTAAAGCACTTTCCAGCTTCTAATACAATTTGACGTACCTACAAGGTAGTTACAAGTAGATCAACGGAAGATACCCAAGTGCCCTTTACTTAAGTCAGCGTATACCCTAGCTAAGATTAACTGCTGGATATTGACTGTATTGTCAGTATTTTCCTTGATTGGGCTGCAATACTAATTAGTATTTGGAAGGAAATAGAGGAAGTGTATTTTTTTAAGAAGTATGAATGGAAAAGAAAGGTAGGCAATATACTTTCTTTTGGCAAAGTTCAGATACCACCACAACATTATGCAAAAGCAATATTGCCATTTACCTAAGAACAGATGTTGTGTTTCTTTGTTTGAATTTATGGGCAAAACAATTTTTTTCTCCAAATTATAAATACTTCTCAGTTTTAGAAAATCTTGATCAGATCTGCTCAGATGAGGGAGACAGATTATAAACAGCAGTGAAGCTGTCTATCTAGTTTCATTATGCAAGCCAAATAAACACAGAAATTAAACCAAGAGCGGGAAAAAGATGAAGACTTAAATCTGTGCTGGGAATACTCCAAAGACTCATTAACAGATGAAAAAGTATGATTATCTTATTAAGTGTACTACCAGCCATACAGAAGCTCTGATCAAAACAATAATTAAACCACCAATAACAATCTCTCTGCATCATTAAATACTTTTGTGCAAATAAATTAACTCTGCCAGCCACAAAAATCTAATGGAGATAATTCACCGCGACTAACTATATGTTCAAACACTCAGAAAACCTCTCACATTCTTACCTGGGAAGGTACTACCATTCTTCTTCCAAAAGAACCTTTTAAATAAATGATCATGGCAGCATCCCTTTACATTTCTGTGCTTACACCACCACTGATAAATCAATGAACCACATGGCTTGAGATAACAGCCTGTCCCTTTGCCAGTGGTGAAAACTGATTCTTCTCTTACAGAGAGCACATGCAGCTGGGAATGATTATTTATTTCTGAGCAAAGTAAATGGACACTCAAGTGCAATTGTTGAGATGCAGAATCTGGCAACAAATCAATATTGGCTTTAAATAACTAACTGCCATTAGTTTTTAATATCTATGGATCTGTTACAATCCCTTAGCATGCCAACACAAAGCAGCAAAGGCTGCTTAATTTCTTTTGGTTTGCAGTTTTACTGAATGTGAGGCTTTTAAGATTTCTGACATAGGTGAGTGTCTGTTTCCAGCACTTCTCTTTTATTGTCTTCGTTTGAAATACTTCCTGAGCTCTTACATCTTTGCTTCAATTTAATTTTTTTTTCTGAAATGGTGTAGGTCTAAAGTTGGTATATGTGCATTTACTGGCTTGACCCTCTAAAGGCAACCAGTACCAGTATTATTTGGTGTTTCACAGGCATAGATTAGAGTAAATATACTGAGCTTTTACTTATGTTCCTTTAAGCAATCTCAAGAAGTATATCAAATAATTTGCAAGACCATGTAAAAGTGCATTCTTGCTGTACATAAGTAGCAGTGCTTACATATATGTAATCTTGGATCCTCGTTAGTAAAACTCTAAGATTGAGGCTAAATAAAATGTCTAGATTTCTGAGATCAGGGTCATAATTTAGGCATGGAAACTAAATGCAGAGAGCCAGAAGTGAAATTCCTACAAAGCAGGAACTAACCTTTTCTGACACACCTCTGAGAACGGGTCAGGGCTGAGATACAACAGCAAAGCAGCTTCACCAGTTGCAGCATATGCTGTACCTGTTTAGGGGAAAGCAGAGTAACACATTTTCAGAAGCATGTTACTAAGGATGCTTTTATTGGTAAAAAGCTCAAAAGAGTGTAAAATTACTGTTTGAAGTGAGGAAACTTGTGTTAGCACAAGAGCCTCATGCTCACTTTTGAGATCAACCCATGACACAGGTTCAGCCAGTGTAAGGGAGGGATGAAGTAGTGAAACTCACTGAAAGAATTGCGGAGAAAGAGAACCTTGTTTCCCAATGGGCTGGATTCTGCACCTTCTTTGACTAGCTGCTGTTTTAGCCTCGGTTTGTGAACGTATTAAACAACTGATCAAGTTTACATGTTTACTTCCTCTCAGTTTAACAGAGTATTGTACAACAAGTATAACTGTGCTGATGTAGGGAAAAACGTAAGACCTGCAGGGAGCCGTCTAACCTGCAAGTGCCATCTAATATTTGTAGTGTTTGTGATGTGTGTGAAGCAGTGAGAAACAGACCGATGCTTACTGGTGTAACACACCTGGTGCTGCAGAGTCAGTGACTGGGCCCTTCTCTTGAAGTGTCACTGCACAGCTAACTATCTGGGGGCTTATTTTGTCACCTTATGTGCCATCCATTAGGAACCATCTCTGCAGAGAGGATGGTGAACCAGACTGATTCATTCTAATAAACCCAATATTCCTATATCATGCTCTTTACTTTCCCAAATTAACTGTCCTTGTGGTTTCCCCTAGAAAAATTTATTGTTTCTATTCAACCTGAAAATCCACTGGCATTAGATATATTAGGATACCCACAGGTGGATCTTCTGCCATCCTATCACTGCAGTGGGAAGATAGCAAAATAAATCAATAAAAACAATGTATTGGTTGATGCTTGGGGAAACCAAGCTGTGGCTGAATGTTCAGCTCAGCAAAAGACTCAGGTTCCTATCTCATCCTGAGTCCATTTATGATTTTTTTTCACATATGCACTCTACTGAGAGTTATTTTTCCTCAAGATCATGTTTTATTCTCTGATTTGAACACAACTTTTGCAGAAAGAGCCAAATACAAAGCTGCTTTTCAGCTACCACTACCCCGTGCACTGTGTTTCAAAGTTTATATGCAAATCCTGCCAGTGCTGCCTTCTGCTCTACTTCCATTTTATTTACTTTCTATTGAGACTGAACGGGAAGAGCAGCAGAAAAGCATAGCCATTTCCAAAAATGAAATTTACTATAATATGAATATTGCCTGAGCATCTGTAGATATCCTCACAGGTCTGAGAAGATGTGAATAGAAGCAGAGTGTTTATGGAGGAGAAAAGCATCTGATTAGAAAATCCATTTATTTATGCTCTGGAAAGGATTTGGAGTGAAAGTTGCTGTAGTGAAGTGAAATACAAGAGAAACAAGTGACAGTTTACCCTCTATCTGCATTCCCCAAGCTGATTTTCCCCTAGGAGTACAGTGGACAGGCAGAGGTGGCAGCTCCTGCAGAGAACATCCTTTCTCAAGCCCCAGCCAAACCCAGTGCCCTGAGAAGAACCACCCAGCCCTAGGACATGCAGGGGAAGAAGCTGCTACTCCTTGCTCGTTTGGGGGAGGCACTCCCCATCATGCACAAAGCTTCCACACGATGTGGCTTGCACAGACTTATGTCTCTACAGCCTTGGATCGTGTGTGCTTTTTTGCTCCAGGCTTCTTGCCCAAGCTGGCCTGAGCAATGTCTCTTAGGACCTACCCATTTCAGTACCCTCAGAAGAAGGGTACTTTGTTCTACTTTTGTTGTCAATGTTGATTTCATAATTGAACCCACTGATAAATGAAAGCTGAAAAAGTGTAACTGAAGCCATTTCATAACTGAAGTTTCCAAAAGACATCTACTGGGAACTGGTGTTTTCCTGCTTTCCCATTGAGGGAAGACTGGCATTGTGTGTGCTGCAGATTTAGTTGATTAGTTTATTTCTAAGTGTATCTTGAATGCAGCATATAAGTGCATAACCAAAAAGTGAAATACATCACAAATAAAGGATGTTTCCTATTGGCTGCTATGCCTATTCCATAAAATGTTTTTCACTTTGTCAATCCAATACAGGAGCTACTCAATAGAGGCAGTTAAGCACTGGGCATCCTGTTTTCCAGAGGTCAGTTCTAAATTCCCCTCACTGCATAGATAGATGCCCCTTTGAGTTCCTGCTATAAAAGTGTCAGTGAGAGCTTTTATTATCTGCCTCCAAAAAATGGTAGAGTGAATAAACATTTAGCTAAAAAGATAAAACATGCATAAGGTGCCCTACTCAATTTCCAGCACTATCAACTGCAGCACAAGATGCTCGTGTGGTGAGAAGTCATGCCAGCTGTTAGCTATCAACCCCTTTACCTCCACTGCACTTCCCCTGGGTTAAGGGTTGTCTCAGCTCTGGGATAACTGTGCGGAGACCCTGCTGAAGCAGAAAGACCTCTCTTTGTCCTAGTGTACCTGAGATTGCTCCTGGACCAGGGCCTCTGTGGTTTGTTTGCACCCAACAGGAGCAGTCAGGCAGCCATGCAGTGGGACTAGGAGCCAAAAACTTGCTTGCTTTACTCATGAGAAACAGAGTCAAATGCAACTACTACTGCAAAGCAGGGAAAAGAATTTTGGAAAAACCACGATGCAGCAAGAAAGAGCATGGTGGTTTTATTAAAAAATAGCTGATTTAACAATTTCCTTTTCAGTTTTACGTTTTATAGTCTTGGTTTTTATTAAACAAACAAGCCTCTTTTGTTCAAAGACCTGACAGCAGAGGGTGCCAAACCCCCAAGAGGGAGAGCACCCAGGCCGACTTAACTCTCACATCACCTTAATTCCCTCGTGCTGAGAGCAGTACTTTAGCACAAATGGGCAGGGCACATTGAGACACTTTGAGCACTGCATGTTCCATCCTTGCTGATAGCTATACCGGAGTGTATTATTTCATTTGGTCGTGTCAGCACTTCCATTACAGTTCAGAACCTCTCACTCTGTGGATCAATCTAGGCTTTTGCAAGCCAAGTTATTTTCTCCCTGATGTGCAATTGGCACTCAATGTTATCTTGAAAATCTGAAGCCAAGTTTTGTTATCAGGATGCTGCAGTGATGACTTACTAAATTAAAGGCAAGCACTTGATGATACAGAGCTGGGCATAAGCCCTCCTCCACCTTTAGCATGTGGTGCAAATATGATATAGCTGCCAATGAGCTAAATCTGTTTAACTGGCATCATTTGTATGCAGCGTTTTACTTGGGACACAGAAACGTGAGATCAAAACATCAGTGGCCTTGAAATCCCATTCTCATCCTACAGTGAATTGTAAAATGAAGCGGTATTATGTTGTCATATATTTCTTCCCGTTTTAATAGAAAGATACACTTTCTATATTTTCTGCAAATGCTGGTCACGGGAATGAGATGGAAATTCGTCCTCAGGTAGTAACTAGTTACAAAAGCTTCTAAAAGAGTCTACAGATTATTCTGATTACATTTAGGAGCCAAATTCTGAAGCCTTTATTGTGCTCTTGTTCTATGCTGGAGCCAAAATTACTGCAGTTGGTCCAAACAACATTTGTTTATCTTACGTTTCTCACCAGTTCCTGTCCTGAGGATGAGTACAGTCAAATGGCCAGTTCTACTGCCCACATTCCTGATAGCACCAGGCCATTATTTCTACACAGGACTGAGATCCATCATTCCTATTTGAAAATTTTGCAGATAACGATTGGCAATATGTAAACAGTTATTCAGTTTGATTGAGTTATATAGGCTCTGTTTACTTAATCTAGGTATTTGTCAGCTATATCAGTCACTTATCAACAGAAAAAGAAAGCAGACCATATAATACCAATCCATCATCCCTTCCTGTCTCTGCAACACGTGCAGTATGTATAGTACATTCCACAGAACTGGCAAAATTGTTCTTAATGTAACAGCAGAACTTAGTACTTACTTTCTCAATGCCAAAAACATTTAAGGTGCCTCATAACAGTGGTAACAGTTTAATGCAGTCCCACCTAGAAGGTCTAAAGAATAATAATATTGCAAACGTGATGTTGTTGCTGGTAGTTCCGTCAGAAAGTAGTGTGATGGGCATCAGGTTTGACTGCGAGCACCTGAGACCCCAGTACAGTAATGTGGGGAGGATGTTCCCTGAACCAGGGAATGTCCAGTGCTGGAGATTCAGCCAGAGGGGTCCTGTGGTCCCTCAGATGACAGCGAGATTCAGTTTTAATATCCTCATGTAGTAGCATATGATACCAAATTCATTTTGTAGAAACAAATCATTTTAAAGGCATGTTGTCCCATAAATGATCTGTAACCCCTCATTGCACAGGTAGCATGGTGCCCTTAGGCTGAAGCCTGTGGTATTCAGGGCTGTACACATCTGAGGTCAGAAAAAATGGGTAACTTGTAAACCTGAAACACTGACATGGTCTCACTTCTCTGGGTCTCACTCACCTGTCAGTGCCCTGTGCCAGAGGAAAGCAGTAAGTTCAGCCCAATCACAGGACTGCAGCCAGCACACTCCCTGCAGACCTCTCCCCGGTACCTGGCTACCTCTTGTGGACTCAGCAGCCCTGTGCGCCTCTGCTGAGCTGCAGACAGCAGCCAGAGATGGGTGAGCAGTGCTGAGCCCTGCTCAAACTGCCCTGCTTCAGGCAGGGCCGAGGAACAGATTCTGGAAGTTTCCACCAGGGCCACTCCAATATGGCCGCCCCAACATGGCCGCCCCAACACGGCTGTCCAACTTGACAGTCTCACAGCTCCTGTCACCTCACGCATTATCCATGCTAGGACCGCTCAGACCTATTTTCACTCATACCTCTTACACTGCACAGGCAGGCATCCCTCATCCCCTCCTCTCTGCCTCATACTGAAACCTTTAAATGCAATTTTACTTCATGAACGTTCCCCCTTGCCCCCACAGCCAGCAGGGCCCAATGGGACATTGCCCAGCTCAAAAACTCAGCTCAGGCACTTTGGCCATGGTTTTAAGCAAAATGAAATTGGTGTGTGTCTTCACAAAACAGATATTAAAAAATCACCAACTCTGCCCTTGTCCAGCAATAAACAGTGTCCTGTTAAAAAAGGATGTCAGTTCTCTGCCTTGCTCAGGTGACCATTGGGCTTAGCAAACAAACTGGAGTAAAAACACCAGAAAGGATGTATAAATGCTGTAACTTTTTAACCAAAGCTGATGGCAAGATTAAGACTTCAAAGAGCTTGAAAATACAGCCCTTTCTATTATTTATTTACAAGAAAGGTGGAAGGCTATTGTAAGGACTTGGGATGTACTATGGCTTTAAAAGATTTTTTCTTGAAAAAAATACTGAAATACATTACAAAGTTATTATTTCTGGGTTCCCACAAATGCCCATTGCCTATAAGATAAATGTTTGCTCCTGTTTTTTTTTTTTTTTTCCCCCCCCAAGATGTTCTTTTGTCACCACCTTTGATTTGGGAAGAACAGGTCTGTAGATCAGTGCTGTGGTCAGCAGCTTTCTTTTCAAAGGGAAACTTGTTCACTTCAGGACTCCACATGCCTACCAGGAACTGGGAAAATAAAAGTTTACAAATAATTCAATGGAATCTTCAAATTGAGGCAAGTAACTCAAAAATATGCTAGTGATTTCACTCGTAGCCTCATAGCAAACAGGGAAAGGGAGAAACTGCAAATCTTGCTTGGGTATTTGGATCCTGGGAGCACTACTGGGTAATGAGAGCCTCCTAAAACTGATTCCCTTCAGGATGCCACCAAAAGGGACAGAGAACAATGTTAACAATCCCTGTTAATGTCAGTGATCCCTAGCTCAGATAAGACACCAGTAAATTCTGTGGTGTATAGGAGCCCCTTGGAAAGCTTAATACATTATGAGAATCCATTACTTTTTGCTGATTTATTTTATAATGGCTCATTTACATGCACTAGGGAAGTGTATTTTTACACTAGTAGAAAGGCACAGATTGGCTCTTTACATTCATACAGGTTTTCAATTTTAGACAAGATCTTTAAAAAATTGACAGCATTATGAAGTTCCAAGAAGCTTTTCAAAGTCATTTAGGTTTCTAAATCTATTACAGTGATTTTTTTCTTCCTAGTCCAGAGATTGTGGTGTTGGATTTGAACTAACAAATCCTGTTGCATATGTTGAGCAATACGAAAAAAAGGTACTAATGTTTTAAAGTCTCTAAAACATTTTTCAAATTGACTGTAAAATGTGGCAGTTCTACAATACACAATTGTCTGGCAGGATATAAAAGCTTACTGATTCTCATTTGGATGATTTGCATAACATGTTCATGGTATCATTTGTAAATATTATTCGCATCTCAAGCTACCTCTGATAAAAGAATAAAACGGCTTTTGCCAAAGCATATTGTGATATAGAGGAAGAAAAAACATCCCGTGCAAAAAAAGAGTGGAGCTATACAAAACGAGTTAAAATTTGGTACTACACCAATCTCAGGAAATCGCTTTTTATATCTGCTTAAGAACATAAAAGTACAAACAAACAAACAAACAAAAAAAGTGCTCCCTTTCACAGTGCTGGACAAACCAAGGAACACTGGCTCTTCCCCAAGAGCTGTTTGCTGTGAGCATCCTCCATGCCAGCACTCTTAAAGTCCCTTTGCACATGCAGCAGATGGACTAGTCTGAGAAGGAAGAATTCCTGGTCTGCTTTGGTTAAGGAAGAAATTGAACTTAAGACTTCCACTTCATATTCCAGATACTCAGGAGGTTGATCCAACTCTCTAGGTTTAATTAGAATGGGATCCAACAAAATATTATTCAGTACACGTATCTTCCCACAAACGCTTTGCTTCATGGAGTCCACATTCTTCATGAAAAAGCAGAGTATAGAAGTCTATCCAAATATCTTTTCTCTGGATGATACAAATAGCTTTACTTCATTTATACATGCACTAGATCCAGAAAAAGTAGAAAAAGCAGAAAAAAAGGCTGCCCGTACATCCTGGCCTTGGGTACATCCAGGGATGGGCACACATAGCTTCTCTGCACAGCCAGTGCCAGGGTCTCACTGCCCTCCTAATGACAAAATCTCTTTTCTGAGTTTAAAGCAATTCCCCCTTGTACTATCACTGCACTACCTGATAAACAGTTCACCCAGTTTCTCTGATTTTGAAGAAAAACTTAGTCTGATGAGTCAGCTCAGAAGAGATCCAACTAAAAGTGCCTCATTTGCTCAGCCAAAGTATTAATTAAGTGAGCATGACAGGAAAAGCAAGGCTGGCTAGGTGGATGAGATGATCTTGTCTACAGCACAGTCACAGTCACTCTGAATCAAATTTAAAGAACTATGAGCCATTCACAAGGAAAGGTGTGGACCATATATTGGACTCAATTCTCCCTCTTCAGCAAGACTTAAGTAAAAAGGCAGCAACTGTAAATCAATCAATGGGACTAGCAGCGGGAGGAAGATAAATGTAAATTGGACCTTCTGAAAGATAGCGTTGTTCATGTGTTAATCCACTCCCAGTCTATAAATCCAGGAGTTTCTCTGATTATCATGCTAAGCAAGGAAGGCCAAAAAATGAAATAGCAGAGAAGGCCCAATAATGTATTAAGTGCTCCAGTGAGCTCTTTCATTCTCTCTGAAAATAGGATTGGGCCTGGTCAAAGCCCTGAAACCCTAAAATAGGGGAGAAGGCAGCACAGCCTTCTCAAATCAGGTGCAAAAGTTGCATTTCGGCAGAATGCTTGGATGCTCACTGACTTTGGGTTGACTGAAGGACCAAATAGTTGGAGAGCTGTGGGTGAAAGAGAGGGACTAATCCTTTGTGAACAACTAGAATCCCCCACAGGTCCATCGTAACAGAGCAACTCAGAGCATAAGCATAGAATCATAGCATGGTTTGGGTTGGAAAGTATCATCGAGTACCAACCCCCTGCTATAGGCAGGGACACTTCTCTCTACACCAGGCTGCTCCCAGCCCCATCCAGCCCAGTCTTGAATGCTTTCAGGGAGGGGGCATTCACAGCCTTGCTGGGCAACCTGTTCCAGTGTCTCACCATCCTCACAGTAAAGAATTTCTTCCTACTATCTCAACTAAATCTCCCCTCTTCCAGTTTAAAGGCATTTCTCCTCACCCTGATGCTACCTGCCCTTATATAAAGTCCCTCCCTAGCTTTTCTGTAGGCCCCTTCAGGTACTGGAAGGCTACTATAAGGTCCCCCTGGGAGTCTTCTCCTCTCAGGGCTGAAGAGACCCAGCTCTCCAGCCTGTCCTCATAGGGGCGGTACTCCAGTCCGCTGTGGCCCTCCTCTGGACCCACTCCAAGTGCTCCATGTCCTTCTTGTGTTGCTGCGCTTCTTGTTCTTGATAATGCTCTGCTGAAGAAAAATGCAACCTAAACATTATCAAAAAATTTCCTTCTTATCCTCAAAATAGTTCAAAACAACAACAACAACAAGGAAACTATAAGTGTGAGAATACCAGGCTGGAAGGTCTGATTTCAGTATTGCAATATTTGCTTTTGCAACAGCTCTAGCACTGCAGGTCATATTTTTATGATATTTGATTTGACTGTTTTCAGAAGACTGACCACAGAACAAACCTCAACACAACCAAAATCAAGTGGTACTAAGGAAGCACCCAAGAGAACCACATTCTGTTCCTCTGTGCAAGCAGCAAGTGGTTGGTAATTGAACTGCTGTCAACTGGAAGTGCCTGATGTATTTTTGTTAACTTTTGGCGCATGTTGCCTATATGCTCCAGAGTGACCTGCTTAGGTAGGTAACATGGCATTTGAAAGTGAATTTCATAAGGTGACAAAGCAACAACCTGACAGAGAGAAATATTACAAGGGCTTCAACCTAGTAGCTTTCTCGTGGTGGGCACACAATTAATTTTTGATCTGGAGAGGACTGACTGACATATACAGGCAAAGCATACACCTGCTTTAGAGCCAGGCTTTCTTTCCATTTCTGTAAAGTAAAACACACAAATCAGCCAATATCAGATAACTGAGGTCTATAGAAGAGGTGGCAGCTGCTTAGTGGTCTGAAGCCACTTTTTCTTTGGCAGCAGAAAATGAATGTATCTCGTATGAGAAGTTATTTGGTTTGGGGATCTTTCCAAGTGAGAGTGTCATGTAGTACAAAATGAGTTTTGCAGAGAAACATTATAATATTAGATGCTGAAACCCAGAGATTTGCTGAGACCAGCCTGAGGGGATTTGTGGGTAAGGGCAAACGCTTAAAAAAAAATCTTGTATTTCAGTTTTGTCTTATTACTGCTCAGTAGAAAGCACCAAATGGTCTACAAGAACAAACTGGATCCACAGTTTCAAAGACTTTAAGCTGCTAAGCAACCTGATTTCACAGAAAGTTTGCAGAAGACACACTGCCTTTTGAAGAAAACAGCTAATATTAACACAATAGCAAATAAGCAGAGATTTTGATTTTCCAGTTGATTTTCCAGGCACCTTCAACATGTTGCATTCAATGAGTTAATACTTGTAATCCTTATTAGAACATGGTTGTATCTCTAGGTAAGGGCATGTCCTGAACACAGTGCAAGGTCTGTGGGCCCTATTAGAAGTGCCAAAGAGAACATACAGTGTGTGGTTCTGGAGAAAATGCTCTGCAGTTACACTGCTCTTTCAACAAAAATAAAAAATAAAATAATAAAATAATAATAATAAAAACACTGTGGACATTCAATTCAGTTTTTGATAATATTTCTCAAAGGACTGCCCAACTTGATGTTTGTCATTCCTCTTGAAGCAGGACACAGGTTCCATCAATGTGCCTGTGTTAACAGATCGAGGGGGCAGCTTTTGTCAGCTCCTGCAGATGCATCATCAGTGGAGGCCAAGGGGTGCCTGCTGCTGAGAAAGAACAGCTCTCGTGGTGCATAGGGGCAAGGGCAGCTCTTCAGAAAGCATTTTGTTCATTGTAGACAATACACTGACACTGCACCATGCAATTTAAAATCTAACATTCAACTCCCAAGCTGCTACAATTTCCTTGGGGAAAAGTAGGAATCCCATCAAAGCTGCAGCCTTATCACTCCTCGGAAATTTTCTGCTGCACAGCAGAGCAGAGGTCATGTCTTATATTGAAAATAAGATCCAGCATTTCCTTTGCCTGACAACCAATTGTGGCTAATGGGATTCTAATTTAATCAGAGTACAGGGTGGGGCAGATGCAACATTGATAAATTATAACAGGGATCAATGAGTGAGAATGAGACAGGCAGGAGTTGCCAGTGGAGAGGGGCACCTGCTGGAGAACCTACCAATGGTCCAAATGGAATTCAGTACACCAGTGATTCAGTCCCACAGCATAACAAATGGAAACAAGCCTTAATTTCAACAGTGCTCTGAGTTTTCTTATGTGTTGTTCTCTGTCCAGCCCTACCCCCACATTCACATCCTCTTTCAAATGATGGAAACTTAGTTCTTTCAAATAGCACCATGACAAGAGCACTTAGATTTAAGTAAACTGAGCTGCAAAACACACAGTACAGAGAAAATGTGATTGAGAAGACTAGAGCTCATCCAAAACCTTTGTTTCTGCTTTCCAGCTGCATTTTGCCCACTGACCACAAGTCCCTACTGCTTTCAGAGCTTGCCTTGTGCTGATCTCTTTTGTGTGCCTCTGAGAGCAGCCCAAAGAGAGCTTCAAGGCAGCAGTTTGACAGGAGCTACTTTACAGTTCCCACCATGTGATCCCTCCCCTCCAGCTCACACGACAGACAAGCAGTGTGAACTGGGTGACGATCTTTGCACATCGTGGGAACTCCTTGCCAGAGGAGGCTGTCATTGCAGGCAGAAGGATTCAAACCCTATTGGTCAGATTAATGGGAAAAAACCTCAGTCAAGGTTGGGCAGAACAGTCACCATCAGTGGAAATCATTCTGCTGCAGATCACTGAAAACTGGGACAGCGTTTTGAAATGCCTTGCCTTTATCCTGCTCTCCTGACACTTGCTACAGGCCACGACTGGAGGCAGATATTACAGCAGATGAGCCTTCTGACTGACTCAATGTTTCATTATTTTCTATAGTTATGGTAAATGCCCCTTCACAAAAGACTTGGTGCTTTACAGTAAACATCTGTATGTATTTTTTCACAGAGATCACTAGCTGGCTCAACTGCATAAATGAACTTAGCCAAAAAGCAGAGACTTGCTGAATGTTGTGTGGGCACCTGAGAAATTCAGTGTGCAAGGATGGCCAGGGCCGCCCAGTTGTTCGATTTTGGTAAGACATATTTAACATAGGTTACTAGGCATTTTACAATGAGTAATGTTGACAGCTTTCCAGATTGCTGGCACAGCTCTCCATTAAACTTGGAGCACAAATTCACAAAATACACTGTTAAGGCAGGGAGCAATATTGCTAATGTATAAATCTGGTGATGCTCTTAATTTTGAGAAACAGAAAACTGGAAGGGACCTTTAGGATCATCAAGTTCCAATTCCTCTGCAACAGACAGGTTTGCCAGCCGCTAGATCAAATACTAGATCAGATTGCCCAGGGCCCCATCCAACCTGGCCATGCTTCTCAAAACATAGGTCACTGTTGTATACTGTAGAACTATTAGAACTAGTCCACAATCTTGTTATTTCAGCGCATTAATCAGAATACACAAAGTTAGGCAAAATCCAAGGAACAGTATCATGAAATCCACAAGAAAATGTTCTAGACAACTGAAATTATTTTACTTACAGGATAATGTGAATGATACAAATCAGAATTAAAATATCACTTAAAATAAATGTTCAAGTATTAAATATTGCAAAGACCATGATACTTATCATAGGAAGAAGAAAAATTAAAACTCCCACATCTCTAGAATAGATTAATTCTAACTTGGCAGCAACATCTTATACACTTGCTGTGACTTTGGAGGGAAGAGTTAAATTTGTTTAGATGCTAGAATTATGCATCCTACAAGACATCATCTTTTATGGCCACTCCCCTCCAAAACAAAGTTGGGAAAAGTTGAAAATATGGAAGAAACTTTTCCACACTGGTGTACATATTTGAATGGATGAAGCATTTTCAGTTATATTTGAATGGATGAAGCACTTTCAGTTAGTAGTGTGTGAAGAATGCAGTTCTAGAGAATTAATGCTATAAGCATTAGCCAAAACAGATTTTGGATCTTCTCACAAAATTTCATTCATCTTGCTTAATCTATTTCATGTTTTATTCATAATTCTTCAAGTTCCTTTACAAAATTACAATGCTTAACTAAAGTGGTGCATTGCTAACAGACCTTTTAAAAATCCTGATGAAGTCTTCTTCATGGTGCAATGATGTAAAATGTTTCTGAAAATAGCTTTTCTATAAACCTGGGGAAGGCCATTTAATAATTGTAATAACATACTCAAAATAATAACACACTCTTTTGATTTGATTATCACCACATAAACACACTTCTTGGTTGGCTGAATGTGCCAGGCATAATCCGGGTACTGCAGGGGACATGATGATTTCAGGATGCAGTGTCTGTTTTGTGACCACACTACTTCAGTATCACAAGCTGTAACATGACAAGTCTACTGTAATTACCACCCTGTGCAATTATTATTGGGTTTTTTGTTTTTTTTTTATGACTAGCTAAACCAGGACAATTTTAAAGGAACATCAGAACCGCCTACTTCAGTGAATCTTCCACTCCAGATGGTCAACAGAATGCCTAAAATTCATGCCGGGTTAAAGCAGGGTATAGAGTGGCTCTTCTAGTCCGAGGATCTCCCATCACTTTTGGATTGGTATTCTGTGCTATCCTATAGCTGCATCCTACCCCACCACTTCCTGAGGGACAGGGAGTAGCACCAGCTACAGCTGGTTCAGGGTAGTGTTCAGGAACAATCCAGATATTAGGATTAAAGAGAGACATTTATATGCTTTTACGTTGACAACTGTGAGCTGTTCTGGTCCTTATCCTTCTCAGAAAGCATTTACTAGAACTGGAAGGATAAGGTGGGCAAATAATCCAAGTTACAGAAATGGATTCTGTTTGATGAATGGCTACATGAACTAGGACTGCCCATGTTGAGAAAGGCACACCTTATGGGGGTGATGTAGTAGAAGGCTACAGAAGTGTGTGTGCTGGGGAGAGGGTAAATGGAGATCTCTAGATACCTGGACACAGCAAGAGCATTTCTGCTACTTCTAGGTTCCCTTTAACCTTTCCTGGGAATCTTGCTGTCAGTCTCCATACACAAGTAGTAAGCTGGATGGGCTCTGTTTTACCTATCCTGGCTGACATTATGCTCTCTCAGTAGCCTGTCTGCATAAAGCTCCACAATCACATGCTGAAATATTCTCATTTACTTTACACCCAGAGAGTGGCAGAATAGAACCATTAGGGACAAAACATTACCCCAGGCACTTGGGCGGTACATCCAGATGCAGATCATCTCCCTGGTTGAAACCTTGACAACTAAGGCAGCACAAGGGGCAATCTGTGTGTGTGATGGGTTCTCCAGAAGCGGCCCAGCAGCGCCAAAGAGCAGCTGTATCCAATGGAGACTAATACTGCAGCCCCTGTCAGAGGGAAGCAGTCTGTGCCCAGGGGAGGAGAATGAGTTTCAGGAGTCTTCAGAATATGGGCTGGTGTTCTGAATCTCTCCTACCAATCTGTATAGCAAACCTGCAATTTCTTTGGTAGCCATGGAAACTAAGGTACTGGATTACAATGAGGCACACGAACAAGTGCCACTGCCACTGCTGAGTGCACATCACTCAGCATTTCATGACAGTGAGGGCAAAGAGAAGAGTGTCTGTGTAATTACAGTTTGGTTGTGGTCCCTGAGGTCTAGATGGAGCTGGACATACAGCAGGCTGCAGCAGCCCTTCTTCTCTGCTCAGGTGCAGGATGGAATGCAAGACTGATTTCTGCCATGTCCACCCCGAATGCAAAAACAAGGAACAGGTGGGAAGAAATTTTCCCAGGAGAAATGTACAAAGAAGACAGAAATCTGACTCATTTTATCTTGCTTCACACTGAATGTACTCTTGATGCCTGCCGAGGCTTGATTTTTGATGGTCTTTCAGCCAGTGATCCTCTTAAGTCAACAGAGTCATCTCACTTAGGGTGGCAGGTAAAAACAGGCAACTGCCAGTTGATATTCTTGTGAAGAGGCCAAGAAGCTGGTGAAGGATTTTCCTTCAGCGTACAGCAAAAAGAAGAACTGAAAACCAGGAGACTCTGCCTTAAAATATTAAAAAAAGACGTTATTTCCCTCAGATCAGTAGCTTTTGTTGAACTACTGCTATTCAGGCATCTGTCTAGCTTTTGCCTAGACACATCAAGTGCACAGGTTTTTGAGAGGGCTGTGATGCATAAGGTTTTAAAATAGTATCAATTGGATCAGAGTTTGGCCAAAGGATGTTTACCCTTAGGATGTGAGGCAAACCTGAAAATAGAGATGTTAGCTTCCCAGGATTGTTTACAGCAAGGTGCTCTGTTTTAAAATCTGAGCAAAAACTTCAAGTGGGAACAAACATTGATAACACTTCAAACAGGTGCTTTTTGAAAGCAAACAAAAAAACCCCAAATATATTGCCTAAATGAAACAATTAAGATTTTGAGTACTAAGAGATTCTTAATATTTATCACTTGAAACTAAGAGCTGAATGCTATGGCAGAGATACCAGGTCCTTGGCAGGAGAACCCATGCCTCATAACTGTCTTTTCTAATTAGAGATCCTTGTGTGCACATTTTTAAGGGACACAAGCCTACTTCAGCCTACAAACCTACTAAAATTCTTAGTATTAAAACTCAGCAGTTAGCAGTTTGTTTCTGTGGCCATACACTTATATTTCACTCCTAAAAAATGCAAGATCTCTGCCACTGATGTCCTCCTAAATCTGAATCTTGCAGTTTGAATGTGACCATTTTTTTCAAGAAGTGTCACTGGACTTAACAGAGGTTCCCTACTTTATATATGCTTATATATTTACTATAGCCATACCTGAGAATGAGGTGAAAACCTGTCAAGATGGTTCTTTTCCATGCTTTTTTGCCCATTGGTCTCACTAGCTTGTTCATAGTTGCCTTTTGGGATATCAGTCTCACCAGGTGCTTGATATCTGGAGCTTAAGAGAAATGACATTATCTATTTTAGAGTGCAAACTTTGTAAACATGACAGCCCTGTGACTGGACAGCCTCTCCAATGCAGCTGGCTTAGCAAACCTAGCCAGAGGTAGCCTGGCACAGTGACTGGTGAAGGGCCCTCAAACAATGTGCCATGAATTTAATGGGCTTAGTTAGGAAAGCAGTAGATCTGCTCACAGAGAATGATAGAATGGGGTTTTCTACATCACCACAGACTCCTACAAAAGACTTTATATCCTCCAGTGGTAGTTTTCATATACCTTATGCAGATTTTAGAATGAGACTAAGGTTTAAATTCATAAACCAAATTGAAACATCACACATCTTCTAAATTCTTTACACGTTACTTTTACTTTTTTCAATTCCTCTCAGCACTCTTTTATCTGTTCTTTTACATCCTCAAATGCAACACTCACAATATGGGGTATTTGAACATTGTCTCCCTTGCCCAGAAGTACTTTCTCCATCTGATCCTGATTCCAACCTGTCATTTGCAGAGACTTGTAACATTAAATAATTGCACAGAGGAAGAAGGCTTTGCAGTAGGTTTCAAAAAATGACATGAAATTGGATGAGCCAAACTCTCAGCCCTGCCAAAGAGGCAAGGCTGTAATGGCAAAACTACAGAAAATATTCCTTGCTGGTTGAGCAAGAAAAATGGGGGTTTAGATCACTGGTCTAAGTAGAGAAGCAGAGACAAGAATCACAGGTTAATTCTGCTCTGTACTTGAAAGTCACAGAGGTAAATTGTTTCCTTGTTAATCTTCTCCTTCACAGCTAAAACACTGTGTGGCAGTAGCAAGATGTACGTGCTTATTGATATCTAGTTTAGGCATTCTAAAGGCTACTTGGAAGAGTAATGGTGGAAAGGAATGATGTGAAAACAGGTCCCTAATTGCTGCTCCTTTTCAGGTTGAGCATCACGCAGATAGTGAGTAAATTAAATAAGGAATTTAGCAGATGCACAATCTCACTGCAAGTGTTCTGTAATTTCTGAAGTGGGGTAAATAATGTCCAGTGAATAACCTGGTTGCACTCTGCCTATGAAGCACATGCAGATCACTATGTCCTCAATTTTTTCCTATTCAGTTAAAAAAATTGTGAAGAAATTGTAAAAAAAAATTGTGAAAAAAATTGTAAAGAAACTTGTGAAGACAAGTTTAAGTTTAAAAACGGTGAATATCTGAAATCTGAGCTGCTGCTCAGGGCTGATATTGATTCTCTTCTCTCACCGGTTGAACGCACAAGCTTGCCTGTGAATGCTTGCAGTTTAAGTGAAAATTCATCATCTGCAACCACACAGGTGTAACTGATATTTGTTTCCATCAGACATTTTTGCCACTGAAATTCAATTACTTAATTTAGATCTTAATTTTATTTTCTTTTTTATTACGCAGGCAGTTGTAGTCAAGTGCTGCTGAGGCTAAGGTACCCCAGGTGCTACTGGAACAGCCAGTATCTTGCAAATAGATGTTCCAGAGATGCATAAGCATTTCAGAAATATAAGTACGTTTGTACACAAAAGAAGGTGCTGGACTTGGGGGCAGTCACAATTCTTCACTGCTCTTGAATTTTCACAGAAAGTTTTTTGGGAGGCTAAAAAATTGCAAGATGCAATGCAAATGCTTCCCAAAAATTTGTTACTTCTACAGTGAGCATTTCTGCAGTAAGGCTACAAAGGTGAGAAGTGTAACAAAAAAAAAGAGGAAACACTCCCATCTGCTGCTGGAGGTACCCACTGATCTTCCAGCCTGCAGCCTTGTGTAAAGGGCAGTGCATAATTTCAGCTTTAGTAACTTTGGGGCAACGTTTTCTTCAGCCTTAACCTTCCTTTGCTAAAGAGAAATGGAAGATGATGCAAACAGGTACAAAGATATATTTGAGGAATGCAGTTTTTGCCTGTCCGAACGACAGTGCAGTTGCCACACTCCAGGTTGTGCCTAATTAAAGCAATGATCTAAGAGGAGATTCACTGGAACAAGTGTGAAACTTAAGAGCAATGAGACATAACTTACCAGGAAGACAAAGCAAAAAGGAGTACCAGGGACGCACACAAGGTATATGACAGTGCTGCACTAACCAAACTCTGCAATTAGCTGGTTTAAACCATGACCATTAAAACAGTTACTGAACTAGTAAACTCTTCCTATCCCACAGACCCAAATGCAAAGGCAGTGGGAAAAGTTATGAAAGAAATAAACAAGCCAAAACACAAGAATCCCAAGAGACTATTTCTCTAAACCCATCTGAGCTAGGCACTGACAGACTCCTGCATCTGCCCTAGCTGAGGCACAGGCATGAGGCACTGGCATCACAGCCCCTTGCTTTACACTGCTCTCAGACAGCACAAAGCCATAGCACACAAGTTCTTTCTGCTTTATGTAGAAATACTTTTGGCTTTCTTTCCTTTCTCCAGAAATTCTTTATGTTTTATAAAGTCAACAGACTTGATAATACAGCTGAAATGTGCAGCCCCCAGTGTATCAGAGCTAACCCAGTACAACCTCAAGTGCAGCCACCACACAGTCTTGGGAGCACCCTTGCCAGGGGTACACCAGAAGAGCTGAGAGTAACTCCAGGGAGTGAACCTGGAGCCACTCTACTGCCAGCTGAGCCCTCACTGCTTTTGTTATGTTTTGGAGAACCTCAGGCTCTGCCAGACTCTGCCTTTAGTTAGTACACAGTGGAAGCATTACAGTCTCCTTGCATTTCCTCAGAAGATAATCTGTACCTGCAGAGAGGTAGCATGGGGAATAAAGCCTCTTCTACTATATTTCTTAGTTCTTACTTTCAGCTTATACTTTATTTCCTCTCAGTGTCCATATTCTTCAGCAGCACCTTTCAGTCAGTTGTATATCACAGCATCCCTGCATGTTCCCCTGGCTGTTCAGGCAGCGCATGTGCTTGAGCCCAGAAAGGTGCCCACACCAGGGGAACATGGGCTTAGCCCCGTTGTGTTGCTCTCCTCCTGCTTTCCAGTGCACAGCCAGTGTTGGCTTCTTCCTATGCAGCCCTCAAATCTACTTGTATTTGTTTTGATTAAATTCAACATATTGCCTCCCAATAAACCAAGGAAAGAAATACCTGGAAACCTTCAGAGGCTTAGATATGTCCCATTTGATTTACTATATGAAGGGAAGTGGAAAAACACTGAAACAGCATGGGAGACTGAAAACAAATCTACAGCTCAAAACAGCGACCTTCAAATCATAGAATCATAGGATGGTTTGGGTTGGAAGGGACCTTTAAGATCACATAGTTCCAACCCCCTGCTGTAGGTGGGGGCACCTCCCTCTAGAACAGGTTGCTCACAGCCCAGTGCAGCCTGGCCTTGAATGCTTCCAGGTCATTCTGGCAGCACTGTGTCAGAGCAGCATTAATCCTGGGCTGGTTCTTTGATAAGTGACGGTAACACAAATTCTGTATTCCACCAGCATCTCCTTTCTTTTTTGTCCAGCCTATGTGGGACATCACTGCACTACATGCAGGCATAAAACAATTTCTGTACTCTGCAGAGTCATCCATGTGCACCTAACCCGACACCCAAACCCCTGAATGCAGGCCTCTGCAGTGCTTAAACAAAATGAGTTTATGGGCCTGGCTGCTATGATACGACTGAAACACTGAGAAGAGCTTTCAGCACCTGACATGGAGTGCAGGGATGTGCACCCTGTGAGCAAAAAAAAGTTGCAGATTTCTGTAGACATGTATGTTCCGGCATTGTTGAAATAGTTTGGGAAACACTAGAGTGTGCAATGCTGCTCACGTGCACACACACTTCTGTGCTCTAATTACATGCTGAGTTTCAAATAAAAGATTCTATCACTAGTCCTTACCTTTTTCCTTTCTGATTTATTGACATTATTCTTTTAATATTTCTCAATGAGGGAATCTTCAGCAACAGTTTATGCCTTTGGTCTTTTAGCTGTTCTCCCCAAATCCACTTGTTTTTCAGATTCACTCAGTCCTGCTGTTGCTACCCAGTCTGAAGAATCTTGTATTCATCCTACAGCTTCACACAAATGCAGCCTTTGTGTTGATTTCCCTTCTTTATTCTCACAATAGTTTAGGTTGTTCAAATTTTAAACATTTTCCCTTGGTTTGGGGATTGCCAAGATAACCTCATCGTTTCATTCTTACGAGCTCATCTTTTAGTTTGCCATTTGAATGAGAATCTTTTGCATATTCCAATGCAAACCATAAAACTAGGAAGAGAATTTAAACTTGAATCATCAAAAATGTTACCATACATTGCCTGCAGTGGATCTACTCTTCAGACGTAGGATTGGAGAGCTGTGTAGCAAGGTGCCAGCAGCATGCTCCAGCTTCACAGGTGAACAGGAAAAAGCATTACTCAGAGATTCTTACTTGTCTTCAGAGCTTGAACGATTCTTTTCTCTCTCAAATTCAAGTGCAGCTGCAGCCTGCACTGTAGCAGATACTTGAGGCCCTCAGCAATGAAGTATTTCTGAGCTTTTTCTTTTTTTTTTTTTGGCTGGTGTGAAAAACAAACAAGCTGATACTGCATATTCCCTGAACACCAGCAACAGAGTTTTGCAAAAAATCATAGAGTAATGAAGTTCTCGAGAACAATGTCTTTGCTGCATTAATAGCTGAACTATTTGAAGCTTCATAGAGACCTGGATAAAACAAATTATGACGTGGTATGAGCAAAGGAGATCTGAAGTTTCTCAGAAATCAAAGTGATATCAGACTTTCATATAAAAAGTAACTAACTCCTGGCACTCTTAGTTTGGAACACTGAATTTGAAACCCCAGTAGGTTCCATTTTGAAGTGCAGAACTACCTCCTCCACAGCAAGATCACTTTAGTATGTCACAAGTTGGGAACTGAAAGCCAAGAGATGTTTTGGAGAAGCTAGTCAATAAGGATAGACCAAGAAGAAATTATTCTAGCTGAGATACTGACTTACATCTTTCTTCCCATGAAGAGACAGCAATTTTATCCAAGTGGAAGATGAAGAGACAGATTCCCCGCAACTGAATTAGATTTTATTATGCCACGACACATTTAAGAGGAATTTGTATGGGAACTGCTGAATCACGGCCTGAACCACTGACTGGTCACCTGAGGCGAGCACTGAGTTTGCCACAGGGGCACAGGTGAAGGTGATAATACCTGTGTGATTGGAAGGGGTGGAGCCTGGCTCCACCTCTCCCCAAACCCCATTTAAGGGCTGACCACCACCACAGAAAGATCTCTTCTTTGAGATCCCTCCTGTGTGGATTTCATGGTGAGCCTCTGTCATCCTAAAGGTGAGCCACCCTCTATTGCTAGCTATCTGTGTGCCATCTATATAGGCCTATTAAAATATACCATCCTCCATACTATTTTTGTTGAAGTACTATCCTTGGGGGTTATTTACCCTACAGGACTACATCTAACTTATAAAAAAAAATCTGTCTGGGAAGAAATAATATAAGAGGAGATGTGGCAGATGGTGGTACTTATGGAGTAACATGGTCCTTTTTACATTTCCTCCCACTAAAAGGAAGCATAGTAATTCGGAAACTTAACTCTCATTTAATTCCCTTTAGTAAGTGAAAATAAGAAATAATTGAATCCTAGTATTTTTTGACATTTATCTTTCACCTAAGAAGCTGCTTTGCCTTGTGACCAGGAATTCAGGTCAGAGGAAGGACTTGAACATAACCTTTTTTTCCTTTTGAGAATGATCTCTGGCCCAGTTCGTTCAGCTCCTTGATTCAATTTGGACAAATCACTTGCTCCTGATAGAAGATGCATTCAGAGTGACACGAGTTTTTCTATTAGCAAAAGCAAAGCGTGTACTCAGTCTAACTCATCTCTCTTACCTCTTCATCCTACTTGCTTGTAACAGCTTCAATTTTATGTGTTCTCAACAGCCATTGTTATCCTTGGAAGAAGTCTGGTACTCTTGTCATTGCAGAGCATGAGAAGGCCCTGGACATAAGGAGGAAACATGACTTCTTGTGAGGACAAACTGATGCAGGACGTGGAGGAGGCAGTGGATGGATGAGCTGGGGGAAGAACTACCCACAGCAGAGGGCGGCCTCAGCTACTGCATGGCTGTGGAGAGTCACAAGATTCCCCTGGCAGAGAGCAGCTTCCATGTAGGGTATGGAGCCAGGGAGACTAGCAGTCTCAGAGGCTTTCTCCAGCCATTCCTTGCACATAAAGTGTCATAGCTCCAGAAACACTAATACCATGAAAATTTAGATGGTCTCTGTGCATTCTTCAAAAACAGAAGCTTAGAAACCATTCTCCTCAAATACTCCTTCTGGGGTCATGCAGAACATCTTACAACATAGTAACAGAGCAAGCCGTCTTCTGTGCAGATTAGAAAAATGCTTTCAAAGGACCATACCAGCTGGAAAGTTTTCAGAGAGTTTTCACATCCTCAGGGACCAACTGAGCTGGTTATATAAACTCACCCTCCATGGGTGTCTTTTAATTAGACATGGAGCTGCTGACAGCACCTTCTTGTAAGATTGCCTCAGAAGTGATGTCTGTTCCAGGGGCTTTGACAGATGCAGACAGCACATGCTTGATGAAGTCCACTTCCTCATGGGATGAGGGGACATGCATTCACCTCCTAGATCAGATGGCTGAAAATAAAAGAATGAAATAAAGCATCTACTTATGCAGTAATAGCCAACAGCTACTAGGTGACAAGGGAGTAAGACTGTGACAGTTCAGCAAGGCCACGATAGATACAAGACCACTGCTAGTGCATTAGGGTACTTTTAAGAAAAGATAGATGTCAGTTGTCATCAACTGAGTCAAATATATTTGTTTAACTAGTATAATATCAAATCCACATATGAAATATAATGAATTCTGCATGAACTAAATGAAAATCAAGCATGTTATAGGATCCCATCATGAATCTGAGCATTTCAGTCTATAAAACTGACTGTATTGATATTTGATTCAACAGCAGCCACAAATTCTGACACATTTTTTGACTGCAAGCAGTGCTATGATGCTTCAGGGCAGATGAGCTTGTAGTCAATTGCACCTCTTAACTTGCTTAGCACATTTTTTAAACTTAAAAATGGGTTTAGGAATCACATCAGCTATTGAGGAAGGCACCATGTGATGCTGGATATACTGAATCAGGTATTTCATGTTATAATATGGAAGATATTACAAGAAAATCAGCTCTTTAATGAGCAAGAGATGGAGTGCCTAAGGACTCCTACCTGTTGCTGGCTACAATTACAGAACTTGTTCTGATCCAAGACGAAGGAGCTTGCCATGAACAGGGTGACAGCTTCTGTCTCAAGCTGGGCTCAAGCTGAGGGCACTGATGCTGCTTTTCTTTCATTTGACACAATAAGCCAGTTGCAGCCTACACAAACAGAACAGAATGGACAATACCAGGAAATCTTACCCTAGAAATGCATTTGGATTTTGATTTGATTTTTACTGTTAGCAAACTGGAGGCAGAGAAATTCCTTTGTTTAGCCCTTCAGCTTTACTGACCTAAGGAAGTGGAGAGATCCCTGTGGTGTCCTGTACCATTCAGCCCATGCAGCAGAGGACAGCAAAACGAATGTGATGGTTTGTCTGATCACCCTTCCTTGGCCATATGGCACCTTTCAACCAGCCTCTCTTTTGACATCTCTTGAGTCTGGGCAGTTAGTTAATGACATGAAGGGGCTGCCAGAACTATTCAAGGACTGTTAGTACTACTGAAACACAAAACAAATGACATCAGATTTGAACAACAAAGGCACTGAACAGAGATGCTTGCAGAATTATTGTCAGGCTCCAGGTTATAGCTCTGGGCTCAGAGCTAGTTTGACTTTCAGTTCAACTGAAATGCTGCAGGAGGTTTGACATTTGCATTAGTATGCTATCCTGAGCAGGCAGCACTGAAAGATATTTGAAAAAATGTCTTTTTTCTTTTGGTTTTGTCTTTAATATGCTGCTGAACTGTTATGCAAGGGAAACATATGTTTTCTCTTCCCTATTGCATTTTCCTTCCTGCTCCAATTTGGTTAGTTGAACATTTCCAAACTTTTGTGGCTGTTTCTAAGAATGCCAACAAAATACCTGATATATGTCAGGAAATCTCATGAATCGCTATTTCTTTGAGATACTTTCAATGATATCTTCAATTTCTCTGCATTGCTGAAGTACAAGGTAAAAACTATGCATTTACAGAACCTCTCTGAGTGTCTTCAATATTGTCCCATTCTAAAATACTACCAACCTGATGGCAGTTAGACCTGTCAATAAGAACTGGAGCTGAGTGAACAGAAATGATGGAAAAAGGGTATTGTAGACATCTCCCCTATTTGTCAAGCAGGGAAACATGCAGATCCATGGGCTCTGCTCAGTGAGCTGCACTGCACAGTCCCATGCATGGTGTGAGGTCTGCTCGCTGCAGTGCCCAGGGCCTCTGGTCCTCTGGTCCTCTGACTGTGATCATAATGAGTCTGTAACCATCTTTACAAAGAGTCTGTAAGGATGCTAAGGCTCTGATGAAGAGGACAAAGCCTGACACCTCTGAAAGTTGAGGGCATATCTGGATTCAGAGTCAAATGACAGAAAATTTAAAAACTGAATTCCCACCCCACAGAAGGAGGTTCCCAGCAGGAGCAATATCCCACCTTCAGTTGGAGGGGTGAGGACGCAGGTCCAGATTGCCATTTACTGAGTTGAATGCTCAACACCTGAAGAAAGGTAAATAACAGATACCTTGGTCAGACTCTGCACCTTCAGGTCACCTTTAATGGCACAATTCTGACAGTGCTTAAACAAACCTGCTGGCAAAGCAAAGAGCTGCTGCTGTTCTCACTCCATTTTGCCAGCTGCCTGGTGGTTCACTGCAGCAGCAGTGCTCAGAGACAAACGAGAGAGAACAGTTTAGTCTTTGCAGGGTTCATCATATTCTCCTCCAGTGCCTTTTATGTCTCAGACGTGGGGTCTGTAAATCTTGTGTTGCACAACACATGCCTGCAAACTGCAGGCTGCTAGAGCTAAGCTGAGCATTTCTGTAGCTCATCCTTCTCCCAAACCATGTATAACCTTTCAAGCTTGAGCAGTTTTCCCAATTCACCTCACGTCTAGCTAAGCAAAATGTGCCACACTTTTCTTCTGACACCATGAGATGCCTGGCCCTGATACTTAACAAGATAAAACTACTTTTCAGAAAAGAGTTACAGTTTGAATGTATTCAGGTGGGAACCCAAGTTTATTTTTACCCTGTGGAAACTAAATAAGTTGGAGTCTGAAAGGTGAGTCCACAAGATTTAACTTCTACTTCAGCATGCCTTGATGTTTAACATTTTTGGTGTTGTTACTCAACAGCTAATCCATAGCAAATGCACATTGGGAATGGAAAACTTCTCATCTTTAGGTACAGACTGCAAGAACTTTGTAATCATGGTCAAAAAGATGAGCATGTGTGAATGCTGCAGCTAGGAGCACCTGTCAGTGCAGAAGCCTTGACGTTGTCAGTGCTCTGATCTACCTCATATACAAACCAGTGAACTGTGCTGGGCATTGCAAACACTGCCTACACGCGGGAAAGAGCGAAACTCTTTCTTGCATAAGCCCTTAGGATAAATTCCTTTTTGTTTTAGTTATGTAGGAAGTGGGTATCTCTAAGACAATTTGCTTTTATTTGCTTTGTCAGCAAGGCTGTCAGAGTGCTTCTGGAAATTCCAGCCTGCAACTGATAAAAGACTTGCTTATCTTTGAAACAGATGGGACCTAAAAGTAAATTATTCTGTATTTAACTAAATATGGGCACTTATTTTGACTGTCATATATTCCCATCAGTGTAATCAAGTGGGTAATGAAATACAAGAGGTGAGGAGTTTTACATTTCTTAAGCTACGTAGGTTGCTTCAAAACTAAGCAAGCTCTACTTGGCTCCTGTGAGGCCCCACCTGGAGAGCTGTGTCCAGGTCTGGGGCCCCTAGAACAAGAAGGACACAGAGCTCTTGGAACGGGGCCAGAGGAGGGGCACTAAGGTGATCAGAGGGCTGGAGCCCCTCTCCTATGAGGAAAGGTTGAGGGAACTGGGATTGTTTAGCTTGGAGAAGAGAAGGCTCTGGGGAGACCTCATTGTGGCCTTTCAATACTTGAAGGCAGAGTATAAACAGGAGAGGGAATGACTGTGTACATGCGTTGATAGAGATAGAACAAAGGGGAATGGTTTTAAACTAAGACAGGGGAGGTTTAGGTTAGATGTTAGGAGGAAGTTTTTCACTCAGAGGGCGGTGACACACTGGAACAGGTTGCCCAGAGAGGTTGTGGATGCTCCATCCCTGGAGGCATTCAGGGCAGGACTGGATGTAGCTCTGGACAGCCCGCTCTAGTGGTTGGCAGCCCTGCACATAGCAGGGGGGTTGAAACTGGATGATCTTTGAGGTCCTTTTTCAACCCAGGCCATTCTATGGTTCAGTGATTCAATGATTCTATTGATCCATGATTCTATGATACTAATGCCTCCTCTTCATGTCCATGGAAACTACAACAGGTACAAAAAGCACAATAATACTTCATAATAGATTAAATTCTCAGCTATGAAGCACTATTTTTCAACACAATCACAATCATTAGCTGTGTATTTAGCCAGCAATGAACAGGAGCCCGCATGCTGCGTTCATAACAATCTGTACCAACTGAGGTGACCACTGTTGCAGTTGCCACCATTGTAATGCACTGTCCCCCTTACTGCGCTCCCATCCACTGTTTGGTCTCCATAAACATTCGCAAGTGTTGATGAATGTCAGTGGGTGCCATTTTTTCCACCTGGAAGTGTTCAATTCCACACCTTTGCTCCATGTGCACTTACATGTCAGATGCCATTCTGTCAGGCTGCCTCATATACCTACAAAAGAAGAAAATATCACGGGATATCAGCAAGAAAGTTCAGCCTCTACTGCTATCCCAACAGTATCTGCCTCTGACCAACGTCATCATGGACCAACATTATAAAACAGGAAGCACTACTTTAAAAGCAGCCCTCATAATTCCAATGCACTGATATTTTTGTTGGTAACTTCTTTAGCGGGCAGAGAAAAGATTAATAAAACTCAGCAGTCTTAGCTGAGACACCCGTATTGGTACAATCAGGCTGACGGGAGGTTGCAAGGATACATCTAACACAAGGTCTGCCTTCCCCAATGTACACCTGAGGTAAGGCTTCTGTGCTTCCCTCACGGCTCATCTGTGTGGCCACCATACCAAACTGGCACCATTTTTAAAGATCAGTGTAGTTATCGAAAAGACAATCAGATCAAATAGCGAAAGGAAAATATTTATATGCAAATACTTGCATTCATACATACATTTAGTTGTTTGTACAAAAGGAGTTGTTTTCTGTGCATAAAAGCCTCCATGTAAACTGACATAGCAGTGAATATTACCATAAAGAAGAAAGAAGAAATCCTTCAAAGCAAGGCTTACAAATTCAGATGACCTCAAAATAAGTTTATGCTCAATACTTAAAAGGTATTATTCTTCAGGAATTCATGAAAAGACATGCTAGCTCCTTTAAATAAAATATTTAAACCATTCTTTAGCAGGAAATGTGCACTATGAACATTCAACCTAAGCACTGTAAAACCTACCACTCCCATTTGGACCTTTCCTAACTGATAAGTAAAGCCTGCAGCACAGATTAATATTGACCATAGATGTGAGAATACCATATACATCTGTTAGTAACTAATACTTCTTATGTGGTTGTCTTTTTTTATTTTTTTTTCCCCTGACCTTCATTGCCCTTTTTGCTTCAAATGTGGTTTTCCTTATTGCTCTGACTGCTGTGCACTGTAGCATTGGCATAAACTTGTTCTCTGAGCTTGGCTTGGCCACACTGATTGTATTAAAACCCTTACAATTTACACAGTGTTTGGGTTCATTTGATCTATCCATTTTTCCACCCAACAAAAGAGCTGAACTGAATGAATCAATTTTTAAAACAAATAGGACCTGACAGCAGAGACACAGATTTCTGTGAATGGCAAAAGGTGCATAATTAAGAGCTCTGGGGATGATGAGGCTTTTATTTCTCTAATGAAAAGGAGCTTTGTGAGCTTACAAATGTTCTCCAGCTTCAGCAGGACAGATCTCTTCTCTGGGTAGAAAAAGACAATCCATTTTTCGTGCCTCCACTTAGCTGCTGGTAGCTATTTTGTCTTCTGTGTGAGCATCAGGTCAAAGCTTTTAGGTGATTACTGGTTTCCAAATGCTGGAACAGATACCTGGGAAGGCTGTTTCCACTTTCTGGACAGCATAGAGTGCCCATTTCTGAAAATCAAACTTTCTTACCCATGTCCCCTAATGTACCTGGCATTTTCTTTCGTAGGAAGCAAAAGATCCCAGTCCTGTGGTGTGCTAGTTGGCGCAATGGCAATATCATAAAGCCAAGCACACTGGTCTCCCTATTGTATTCTGCAATGAAATGCATATACAACATAAAATGAAAGATTAATGGGCAGGATTGCACCAGCTATTCCACCGCTATTAGGCAACCAGCTAGGAGGTGGCTCTGGCCCACAACAAAGCTTGCTCTCAGCACTGCCACTCATTTGATGTGCCCCAAGGGGAAAAAGCAGGCTGTTTGCACATTTGGTTGCTCCTTGTACAAATAATATGTGCTTGCTTAATCCTCACCCACAGAGCATTACACACTTTAGAAGTTTACAGAGTGCTAAAACTTAAGAAAGAGCCCTTAAAGCAGCAGCAATACATTTAGTATACATACATATTTTTTAATAAATAAACAGGCCCTTATATAAGCTGAGGAAGACCTAGAGCTCCTTCAGCATCTAGTTGCTCTGCTGTGCCACAGCAGCTCCTGCTTTAGTGTGGGTCAGGCACCAGGAGGAACCCAAGCTGCCAGGTTTCCAACATCTTTGCAGCTTTTAAAGCTTTTAAAGACCTTCTGGAAATTGTTACACCAGCATCCTAACGGAGATCATGTTCAGCAGAAAGTTTACTGTACTGTTCCATGAACAACATAACCCAGGGGTAATCCTATTTATGTAACCCAGGATGAGGATGGTGTTCATAGCCCGAGGAGATCCTTCATTGCAATATCCATGGGCTTTCAATCAAGGATGTTCCTTAACCCTCCATTGTTTTTCACAGTACATTGTCTTCTCAGTTATTTTGCTTTACAATGAGACTCTACAATTTGCTCTACCAATACTAAGTGCAGGTGGCATCCAAAGTGTTCCTAGACACAAGCATGAGCAGCACTGCAGGGACCATGACCTCTGTTCACACATGAAATCAGAGACAGCTGAGGAAAGCAGGAGCAGAGCTAAATATGCTCCTGTTCCTCAGAAAAGATGTGATTTAGTGAGGATTTGGCACAAGTTATAGATCTTTAGTAATGCCTAAGCTTGACCTGCCTGCAGCAAAGCACCCTGCTGTTGTGTGAAATAAGAGTATCCCACAGCACCGAGTGGACTGCCAGCCTTGGGCTGGCTACAGCATGCTGCAGAAAACTGGTGCTCTGGGAGCATATTTAGGGACATACTTGCGTGGACACTTGAGTCCACACAGGTAAGGAACACTGCTGATTTTGGCCATTGTACTACCTGGGACATGTGTGTCACTCCAGACACATTTGATGTCTCTATCAGCATTAAGGAATCAGGGCCAGTAAGCATAGACATAATGCTTGTGTTTTACTCTGCCAAAATAAAAATTCAGAGAAAAACTGGAGTTGTGCCTAACAACTCCAGATTGGAGATGCAAAAAACAAAAGCAAGTGAGAACAAAAAGCATTTCCTCCATATTCAAGCAGCACTGTGACTGCTGAGGCTGCAAAGGCAAAATCTCAGTGCAAATGAGATCTCCACAAGAGTCTGTGCACAGCGGTGGACGCTCTGCATCCAAATAGGAGCAAAATGGTACCTTCCCAAGTGAGGGTGCTTTCATCTGAGAGTTCTATATATAGGAAATAGAGTAGAGCATGTTATCCACCCACTTATGAAACATTAGAAGTAATGAATTTGAAGAAAACATACATATACGTATACATATACGTATACGTATACACATACACATACACATACACATACACATACACATACACATACACATACACATACACATACACATACACATACACATACATATTTGTCTGTCAAACAGAAGTCATTTTAACCAACTTGGCTTAAGTGAAACATGAGGAGCCTTTTAGCTCATAACTTCTCAAGACTGAGAGACCTGGGACAGTTCAGCCTGGGGAGGAGGACTGAAAGGGAATCTTATCAGTGCTTATAAATATCTGAAGAGCTGGAGTTGAGAGGGCAGGCAGAGTTACTGTTTCAGCTTACAACAAATAGTAATTTTTCGGTCTGGTATATTTGTGTACCCACACACAACACCACTGGTACTGGAAAATAAAGACAGAGGAACCTATCTACAGTTTCAATCTTTGGATGCAAGTTTGTCCTGAACTAGGTGGGAATAACCACACACTAACTACATGCTCCAGAAGCCTCAGAAAGACTAAGATTTGTTTTGTGAGCTCAAATTACAGCAACTGTTTTGGGTGAGGCCCTATTTTGAAAATGTAGCCTGACAAATGATGCTCAATACCTTATATTTATATATAAAAATTTTAGTAAATACATAGTTAGAAATGTATCAGGAAGAAATACTCCAACATGTCTCCAAAACACAAGAATAAGAATCTGACAGATATCACCATCATATCTTGTTTTTGAAATGTAGACTGCAAAATGAAACTTATAGCCAGATTTTCCTCTCTGTGTGTAAATATTTGTTATTTTAAGTAGTGACTTGGAATTTGCATAGAAACCTCCAAAGTAAAAAAGTTGGAGATCATATTATATAGTATTATATTAACCATCTTTGTGATGTGCTCTGAATATAAAAAAATGAATTTAATATGAAATGTATCTTGGAAAATTCAAAGAAGATCCAAGATTAAAGTGTAAACTTGAGTAATGGTGCATATGATGCTGAATTATGCTTGAGAGCAGAAGAGGGAATGAAAAACCCTTCAGGTCTCATTATAACTACAAATCTCCACATGTTTTATCCAGAAGGCCTGATGAGACCTCCACTGTTTCAGAAAAAATATTGGTTAATTTGCAGTTTTATATGGAATAGGCATTTTTGCACGCATTGCCAGATGCTGAATTCACCATTTCTCAGGTTGATTGACATTTTCAGGATCTTGATTTTCAGAAGGTACTTTTCAGGATTAAGTCCAGTGACTGTAAACCAACACCATTTTTGAGACCAGCCTGAACATGCAGACCTTCTGCTCCCATTCCTGGGCACTCCGTCCCCGCAGAGGCCTCCTGTGTGTGCAGGCAGCCTTGCAGAAAGGCCTCCTTGCCCCACATTACATTATCTGCTCTTTGCAGACAAGGCTGAGCGGTTACTTCAAAGCTCACTTTGCTTTTTTTTTCATCTTTGTTGGGAATTCAGTTTAGAAAAGTGACATTCTGAGAAAGAAATACAAACAACGAGGGAACAAATGCAGCGCTTTGGGCACGTCCAACCCAGTGACCCTTGGCAGTGGCCCAGCGGGGAGTGACAACCCCACTAACCTCCGGCCAGGGCAGAAGGCAGCCGACTGAAAAGGAGCTGATGAAGTCACACCTCAATACAATAATGACAGAGATCCTTTCTCTCAGATGCCTTTGATAGGGATGGATGCCTTGGGTGGAATTTGTCAGTTTAGACAGAAAAATGTTTGTTCCTCCTGGCTTTCTGTTGCTTCTGCACCAACACAGCCCTTATAGCCCCCACATGAAATCCCACAGCTCCCAGTTTCCTTAATTTTAGGCTTCATAAAATTTGCCCTTTGAGTCTGAGGAGCTCTGGTTGCATGCTGGTCACAATGCACAAAGTCCAGCAGGTTCCTCTGACGTAGCCAGAATCTGCTCAACTCGGGGAGAAGGAGCTTTCCAAATGGAGGGGAAATTCCCTGCCCACAGACCTTGTGGCAGGGATGAGCACATGCTCCAGGAAAATCCAGAAAGACCAAAATTAAAAATAAGTAAGGAGGGAACAAAGAAATTCAGTTGAGCTATTCTGATATCTCAGGGTGGTCTCCTTGTGCTGTGCAGGAGTCTTAGAAGAGAAAAGGCAGAAAACATATTTTTGTCTTAAGCAGGTTTTTCTTTCCTTGCTAGCTCATCTGTGTAATCATTCATGGATTTTGGTGTACAAACTCACAGAAAGCTGAAGAACAATCGTTGCTATTTATTAGCTTCCGACTGAAGTGAAGGGCAATAACCTTGCCTCCAAGGGAAACATTTCCTTTGATTTTACATCTACAGCCATTGTAACAATCAGCTTTCCTAACAGTATTTCACCAAGCTGAAGGCAATGAGTAATGCTGTAATAAAAGGAATGATTTTTAAACACTTGGCAGCCTTTCATTTTCCTCCTGGACTGTCAGAGTGCCAGCAGCAGATGCTGCTCACACGGCCATCCAGCCTGCCCATTCCTCGGGCTCACAGTGGATGGTGCTTTCCCTTTGTTTACTTTCAGAATGAAAAAAAATCACATCATACTGTAAGTTTGGGAATAGATCCTTGTGCAGATTATTCATGAGCTATGTATGCATTATGCATGGGGTGGAATAGTGGTACAAAGCAATATCTTGTAGGAGTGCGTTTGCATCATGCAGACATTTAATCTACACACAGCCTTATGCACTGCCACTTAAAGTCTAGTTTCTCACGTGAATAAAACATTGAACTTTCACAGCCTGCTGCAGGGAAGTGTGCTGCAATGGCCGAAGCCCTGCTGTCAGTGCAACCTGTGCCTTCCAAACACCAGGCATCAGGTAGGGGAAGATCCCTGCAGGTGACCCTGAGCAACAGATCATCCTTGAAGACCTGCCTCTACTCCGGGAGCAGGCTGTGGCACTCCAAGCAGACCCTGCAGCTCTGTGTGCAGATGTGGTGGTCGGACAACCAGGGCTCAGAGCATCAGGAACGGGCAGCCATTTGTGACATGAAATTGTCTTTCATCCACATGTTAGGCTGAGCTTTCTTTCGGTACGTAGTTGGTGAAACTCTTCTTAAAGTGGACAATAGAAATGCTTTCTCTTTCACTGTTCTTTTCTAAGTATCTTTTACCAAGCACAGGATTTTCCTCTTGAATGCTTAAATGCAGTGCTTGAGCATGCAGCTAATCATGATAGCAGAGACTGTATTTTCAGGAGAAACAAATCTTTTGGACTTTTATGAAGCAGGATTTTATGAAGCATAGTCCTCATTCAGTCCTTTCTCTTCTGCCCTGCTGCATCAGACCACAGAGCATCCCTCAGCTCTCACCAAAGCACTTGAGAGTTTGAAAGACACAAACTCAAAAGACAAAGGCATTTGCCTTTTGTCAGGAACTTTCATTTCTTGTGGAAGGCAGAAAGCACTCACAGAAGTTCAAACTCCACTTCCCTTTGGGACAGGGCAGGTTCAAGCAGAATTGAAGTAACACTCTTCACTTGGCCGTGATCTCACATAAGGTAAGCCTACATTACTTCAGCTTTTATTTCTATGTACAAGAAGAGATAAAAAATGTTCTTTGTGGACATAGCAATCTCTCTGTTGTGTTATTTCCAGTAGTATAAACTACTTTTGAATGCTTATTCACTTAAAGGCCTTCCTGACACTAACAGACCCTTATCTGTTCAGCGCTATCCAATTTCTCAAATCTGAGAAATCACTCAATTTTATGGCAAAGCTTCAGAGTGTAAAAACTGGAGATTATGACATTTCGTGCCTGTTTACATTCCGTTACTGACAGACTGAAACAGTTACAGCAAAAAAACTTCCCAGCTGATCACCAGCCTTACAGATCAGGTGCAACACCTACACGAGTCCAGCAGCACCAGTACCCAAATGCATCTTAAGAACAGACCAAGCACTGTGTTTTATTTCTTTTTGTGCTAACTTTGCTTTCTGGGAAAGGTTGAAATAATGTCCAGATCCTGCCTCTTGCATTGTAGCATGAGCAGAGGGAGCAGAACGCACCCCTTTCTGTCCTGGTTGCATGGGCTTGCCATCCCAAACAGGGATCTACGGGAATAATTTCTTTTTCTGACCTGGAAATGTACAGATGGAAGCTATGAATGATTAGCAAACCTCGTTAAGAAAACTGGCATTCTATACGAACAGAAAGATGGATAGTGCCATATTCAGCCCAAGGGACGCAGCAACCTAGCTCAGGATCCCAGCCCCCCACCCTCATGCACGCAGACAGCTCTGCCCAGCATCAGCAGACAGGACACAGCTGCACTTTGCCTCTGTGGCAGCATCCGTGGGACTGAAAATATTTTGTCTATACAGACACACATTTCTCTACAAAGTTGGTGACTCAAAATTAATTTCTACACATCACATTACCTCCAAGCACAGGGCTTGGAGAGGAGAAGCAGGGTTCTTACAGCCAAGCAGCCCTGAGAGAGGCTGGCAGACTGCACAGGCACAGGTCTTCTGCAGATGAACACACTCACTAATTAGAATTCTTGCCTTAGTGGTGAGAGGCAAGAAAAATTACTCTTTAGCAGTGTATATTTATGTGAATACATATATGAGCACATATATGTACACCTCTTAAATGCAGCACTGCCAGCCCCTGAATCAAGCACACAGAGTGGTAATTTAGCAACTGCACTGCTCGTGGCACAGGAACCTGCCAGCCTACTAACACCCTGACACCAGCAGTGCTAGGATGCAATGCTGGATGACACTGCTACACACACAAAACCTCCCAGAATGCTGCCTTGCACACAGCTCCAGGCCTGCTCCCTCCAGCCCCAGAGCACTGCATGGCCCAGGGATGCAAACACAGCCTGGGTAGAGGCATCAGCACCATCGCAGTGTGCATTTTCTATTTGTGCAGAATTCAGTCCAAGTATGCAATTCTAAATAACCTGATCTGTGTTTAAATAGACAAGCATTCTCCCTGACAGCGATTCCCCCTTCTCCAATGCAATGTAAATAACAGGTAATAGATTTCCTTTTTTAATGTTGCTCTGATTGTATCTTATATTTTCCTTCAACAGTGAAAATTATTCATAAATAGTAGTACACTTCCACAGTAAAAGAAGGGCATTTAGACTGTTTTTCCTTCCACCTTTTCAGCTACATTTATATTGCGTGACAATTACCAGTTCAGCTGGGCTCCTGCTGCTGGAACAATTCTACCATTACATTTCCTTGCACTTCTGTGGCTCAGAGGGACTGAAGCACAGAGCAGCACCCAGAACACCAGTGGCTAAAAATCTTCCCAAAACCAGTGATCACAGTGAAGCCCCAAAGAAAAGTGCTAGGAAGCACAAAATTCATGCAAAATTAGAAAAGACCATGCTAGTATCCCACATCCTGGTAAACATTAGTTTAATAGCACCTGGTGACTGCAGCCTTCCTTGGAAGACAGACAGATGGCACTTCCTCGGCATGCACCTAAACGACCTCAGCAGCCTCGTGCTCACTCACATCTGGTGACCAGCACATGGGAGCTGTGGCCCATTGAGCAGAGGGAGTGCTGATGGCATGTGCTGAGGAGCCAAAGCCTCAGCAAGAAGTGGTTTCCTTCCTCTCCAGCTCTTTGCGAGAGTCCTGGGGAGAAGGAAAAAAAAAAAAACAGAAAAAAAAACAACCACCATAAAGCTATGCCACTAGTAGATTTACAGAGATGTTTATAAAACAAGCACAGAAGGGGGAGCTTCTCTGGAAATCTGTTGTCTCTTGCAGTGCTTCCAAGAGTAGAGGGAGCAGAAAGGATGAATCACATTTGGTCTTCAGTGCAGCAAACCAAGGACACTGCTCGGTCTGAGTGACATCTGAGGAGACAAAGCTGCTGCTGCTGCCAAGAAGGAAGCTTCTGTCTGCTCCTGAGAGCACAAGGGAAGAGCAGCCCCATGCACAGCTTCCCAGCCCAGAGCTGCACTGCCTTGCAAACCAATACTGAGGTTCCTGCAGCTCACACCACTGGTGGGATCCAGTGTGTGTCAGCAAACAGCCATCAGCAGGTCACTGGGGCACTGCTGGCGTGAGGTACTGGCTGCTAGCATTGCCCCCCAGGAAAGGCACAGCCATTAGGAGAAGGGAAGAAAAGTGGTTTGGAGCACTACTTGGATCAGAGGAGAGATGAAAACTGCAGGATTAACAAGAAAAGGAAAAAGGATTACTGATGGATAAAATGCCTACAGAAGTAAAAACTGGGATGGGCTTCAAGTGTGGGAAGAAGCTGCCATGTGTACAGGAGCACACCCCATGCCCTGCAGCTCCATGGGGGCTCCCCCTGCCCCTTGCTGCCTGCTCCTTCGGGGATTCTGCACCCTGAGTGAGGAAAAATGACCACAGGGTTACAAACACCCCAGCAGCAGCTGCTTCACATAAAAGCAGGGAAGATGTTCTCACCCAGATCGCTGCAAGCCAGAAAAGACATACCTCCACTGACAAAGATGCACTGAAGTCTGTTCAGGCAAACAAGGCTGGAATCAAGCTGACGATTAGGGCTCTTCTGTTATCTTCCTCCTCTGCTTCCGCTGCTTACCTCTGCCTCCTTGCCTGCTCCCTGCTTTGATATGTTGAATAAAATGTATTTGTTCACAGTCTCACAAATCCCCTTTGCAGAGCCTGCCTTGAAATGCTTGGATTTCACATGGTCACTGGGTTTTGCCTTCAGATTTCATGCTCCTTAGAGCAGAGACAATGCCAAATCAGTGTGAAACACCATGTGTACCAGTGGGACTACAGAAACAGTGACAGTACACGTAGTTAACATCTTTCCTAATCCACATCCTCTAAGTGGCAGCATTTTGTAATCCGCGCTGCCAAGAATCAAGGGCCAAGAGCAGGGATGTCTTGCTCCTTCCATTAGATTTTACAACTAAGTATGTTTTCTGGTGTCACTCTGTGTTCTGTAGCCAACAGATATGTCTTCCCCTCTATGACACATCTTAACTCACAGGCTCCAGCTGCCTACAATGTACTGTTCCCTGAAAAGAGTTAATAAGGCTCCATGGAAAGGTTGTATTATTACAACTTCTGGCAGTGGCCCAAAAATGTCAATCACCCCACTATTTTGGCAGGTATCTAGGCTTAATTTGCCATTCAAGTGGTTGTTTTATTAAGTATCCACAAACAGTTGCTTGCCATTTCACTTGAGAACGTATGAGCTGTGCTCAGCCACTTCCTCCCCTCACAGTGCAGGCTCCTACTCTGAAGAACAGAGAGCAAAGCTCACGGGTTACACTACAGCAAACACACCCCAGGGTGTCCTTAAGACTTCAGTCAGAGGTGATGGGGAGTATTTCACTGGTTGCTTCAGGATGTAGAGCTGGGTGGTCAAAGGCCATGTTCGGGAGGATACCAATCTCTGAGCAAGGTCTCATACCACTGAGACACTTTTTTGCTCCTTTGCTTTCATCTTTGCAGTTTCAAATGTTAACTTTTTAATGTCAGAACTGAACACAAGCCAACAGTTCTAAGTGAGAAGCAATTTACAACAAAATGAAAGTTGTGACAGCACACAGGGGGTTCAAAACAACAAGGGGAAATTAGCAGAACTTTCTCAGCAGCAACTCCATCGGTATCAGCATTACTGAAAAGAGGGAGTGGGAAGACAGATAAACAAGAAAGTCTTAAAAAGTAAATACGCTCTAACCAGTGGTTATTACTGCACTTAATAATTAGGGTACTAACTAAGAGGGTAAGTAACATACTAGCTACTAGCTTCTGGTAATTAGTGTTTTTTTCCTTGAGATAATAACAAGCTGGAAAGAAAACAGAAAGACTTGAATCCATTCTGCCATTCATCCTGTTTGCACCATGCAAACCCATTACACTTGTTAGTGTTCACTGGTACCACAGAGCAGTACTTTCTGATTTTGCAGCATATTGTAGCTCACAATTTCACATGCACAGGCTGGACCTTGCTGATGGCTGATGGGATTTCCATTCACAATCCATAAGCCAGCTCCTTAATCCACCCAGCCACTGTGTCATGCCAGTGTTCAGAGCTGTGTGGGGGGATGCAGTGACACAGCACAGCACAGCAGCTGGGGAAAGACAGTGGTAGTCTTTCTGAAAGCAGTTGGCACTTCAGGATAACACACCCCTGGATTTCCAGCCCTTTCACCAGGGACACGGCATTTTCCTGTCTTCCTCCGCAAACTACAGCCCTGCAATGACTCAGAGAGCAGTGCCCAGATCCAACCATATTTTGATATATGGAAGGTGGCAATTCCCTTACAGGATGCTGGGATTGGTGTAGTCAAGAGAAGGTGGCATGCAGCGCATGCATCTATGCCAGCATTTTGGTTGCTATCGAGAGGGAGCAAACCTCCCATTGCCCTCCACTCACAATGCTTCAGCTTGTACCACTGTATGGGAACTGTTGAATCACGGCCTGAACCACTGATTGATCACCTGAGGCAAACACTGAGTCAGCCACAGGGGCACAGGTGAAGGTGATAATACCTGTGTGATTGGAAGATGTGGAGTCTGGCTCCACCTCTCCCAGACTCCATTTAAGGGCTGACCACCACCAGGGAAGGATCTCTTCTTGGAGATCCCTCCCACATGGAGTCAACAGCGAGTCTTAACTATCACAGAAGGTGAGCCACCCTTTACTTACTAACCATTTGTGTACCATCCATATAAAGCCTCATGGAAATATGCCATCTTCTGCGATATCTCTATCTGAACTCCTTTCTCTAGAACTATTTGCCCAGCATCCATGGAACAAGAGATGGCAGCTGGCAGCTGCATCCCTTGGAGGTAGACTAAACCTGAGCTATGCAGCTCACACACTGGCCCTGGGACCCCAGCAGAGCTCATGGGAAGTGGCCCCATGACGATACACATGGGATGGGTGCAGGTCCCCAGCAACTGCAGACTTATCCCACAGCAGAGCACAGCACTGCTTGCTGCAGGGGATGCAGCCAGTGATGTATTTGTCCTAAAAGGACTATGGGACTGCACTTTGGGCAACCAATTAGCCATATGGTAATCCATGACTTTTTATGCAGGAAAAAAAATGATTGAATTGTATGAATTGAATTAAAGGCAATTCAGCAATACAGACTTAAAAAAAAAAAAAAAAATCTCACATTTCTCTCTTCTTTATTTCAGGAGAAGTCTTTCATGAAAAATAAATCAGACTATTGTTTGCCTGTATGCTTATTTGCTTTTGCTGGTTTCCCATGGTTTATTAAGATGACAAAAAACTACTTAATGCTAATCTTCTTTCTATGCATTGATGACTTCTTTTTTTCTTTTTTGAGAAGAGAAGCAGGTAGATTAATACCCTATCTGGGGCAAAACACAGCAGCCATGAAGGAAATATTACACCTTACCTTTTAGACTTCCTTCCTACATGCAGCTTCTCACACATCTCTGAAAAGCACGGCAGTGATTCTCAGCATGCTACTGCCTTAAGAGAACTGAGCTTCCACTGACTTCTGGAAAAAGAACACCCGAAACAAAGGAATCGAGAGTTATTCTCCGCTAAAGTCGCATTCCTGTGCTTTCATACGTTACAATCCTATCTTATGAGCAGCAGATACATGTGCATGCAAATTTTTCCCACTGGGAAAACAGTTGTTTGAAAAAACAGCAAAACAAAACTGACGTAACTTACAGTAAACACAAGCTTCCTAGAAAATGCCTTTCTTTTTATTTTGTGTTACTTAAAATACATCAGGTGCTAAATTTAAAATCTTTGGTAAGTGAACAGTAGATAGTATTATAGAGACCCACTCCTCATAATATCCTAATGATGGCTCTCATATGTGTTGTGACATGCCCTTGTAGAGATTATGGCTTTGAACTGATGTCCAGTCTTCTACTTTGAAAATGCAAAGTAAGCATGAGAGGTTTGCACAACCTCTGTCTGCTTTTTGTGTACTGTTAGGCCATCTTGGGAAGCTGCTTGGGTTGTTCTGCCTGCTTCTTCCCATCCCTTCCCAGCTCCTGAAGAACAAGCATTTCTCCGCACTGCATGCAGAGCAAAGCAGAACTCCTCAAGGCCCCTTGCTGATGGGCCAGTGATGGTCCCTACAGAACACTCTAAAAAGATTCCTAAAAAGCCCTTCTCTCATGATGGCTGCAGCATCTCTCTTGAAGATGCAACATCCACTCAGACCTGAGAAATGGGGAATCCCAACCATTTTCCAGCTTAGCCAAACAAATGCAGTTGCTGGAAGATTAATCTTCTAAATGATGCATGGATGTGAGGGAAAATGTCTTTGATTTATATAATGTTGGAACAGGGTGATATAATTTCAAGAGGTAATAGCTAATTGTGATTTATTAGGTTACACACTGGACATAGTGGGTTTATTATGGTTATACTATCTAATTTATTATCATAAATATTTACTGTAATGGAAATATATATTAATCAATAGATACACTGATTAACTAGGGATTATTCTCTACACTGCAACACTGGAATGACAGTCAAGCCAGTAACAGACATAGATGACTGTCAGATGCTGTGAATGATATATCTAATTCTGAATCTTATCCTGGAACAAATAAAAAAGTAGGCAAAGTTTATTGGATTTGGAAATTAATATTTCTGTTTTAACAGGCAGTATGTTAGATGTAGTAGCTAAGGTACTTGTTCAGAGTCCAGTTCCTCCCCAAGTGGCTGATTTATGCATTTAATATGAAACATATCACTCACTAGACAGTTTTTTTCAGTATGTGACACATACATTCCACCTACCAAATATTTTGACATTGTAATATATCCCATTGTCCTGCTTCTTTCAACAGAATGTTTCTAACCCCTTCCATGCCTCACAGAATCACAGGGGTTGGAAGAGACCTCAAGAGATCACTGAGTCCAACCCCCTGCTAAAGGAGTATCCTGCAATTGGTCACACAGGTCAGTGTCGAGATGGGTCTTGAATATCTCCACAGAGACTCCACCACCTCTCTGGGCAGACTCTGTTGCAGTGCTCTGCCACCCCGACCATAAAGAACCTCTTCCACATGTTGTCATGGAACTTCCTATGATCAAATTTTAGACCTTTTCTCCTTATCAAACTTCCTATGTTCAAATTTTAGGCCATTTCTCTTTATCTTACTACTGCGTATCAGCACATGGAAGGCAAATGGATGAGGCCAGGTTCTACCTTCCATCTGATATTTATAAACATCAATCAGATCTCCCCCCAGCCTTCTTCTCCCCAGACCAAACAACCCCAGTTCTTTCAGCCTTTCCTCATATGGGAGATGCTCCAAGCCCTTTATCATCATTGTGGTCCTCTGCAGGGCTCCTTATAGGAGATCCCTGTCTTTTTTAACTGTGAACCCCCAAACTGGACACAAGATTCTAAACACAGGCTCTGCAGTGCAATGCAGAAGGGGAGGATCACCTCACTTAATCTGCTGGCCACTCTTTTTCAATGCTCCTCAGGATACCACAAGTGCACACTGCTGGCTCACAGCCAAGCTGTTGTCCATTAGGACCCCCAGGTCCTTCTCCTGTGCCTGAATGGCACCAGCAGGCTCCCTCCTGCAGTTAGCCTTCTGATGGCTGCGGGAAGCCTTTGCTTTGCAGAGGGATCCGTAAACATCTGTGCTGCCTTGCGAGAACCTTGTGAGATCATCCACAAGCCCTGCCTGTGCTGGGCCAGGACCAGCATCTGTGGACACTCCCTCTTTCTTTCAGCCTGTGCATTATTGGACACACAAAAGTCAAAAGAGTGTGATGTTCCCAGTGCTGGATGAGGGGAAACTGACACCTAGCTGCAGCAGCCACTTACAGCTCCAGTCACACCATGGAGAGGAGGGCTGTCCTCTTTGGCCCTTCTCTCTCCAGTGGCCTCCAGCCAGAGCCACATTTCTCAGGTTGCTTCCTGCTCCAGAGGATTTCCAGCCTCCACACCACTCCGCATGGAGGCAGCCGCTTACCCTGGGCTTGGGGGACTCAAGCTGTACAGTCCCAAGAGCCTTTTGTCCAACTGGATCTTCCAAACCTTCACAGTCTGCCTATGCAGCACATCACAGTTTCTCACCTCCCAGTAGCCAATATCCACCTTACATTTCTTTGCCACAAAATTTACACCTTTTTATCTTGTTCTCATAGAGCAAGGTAAGGAACATGATGGAAACAGTCCCTTCACCTGCAGGATGGCTCAGGTCACAGCTCAGATTTTTCTTTTCCGTGCCACAACTCTGACCCCAGGTCATTTTTTGTGACCTCTCCTCTTTCTTACTGTTGTCCTTCAGGATATTACAGTCTTATACCCATGCATCCACCTTCTGCCCAGAACTGGACGTAGCATGAGACACAGACTTAACTTACAGCTGGAGCCAGATGATAATTTTATCTCATGTACACAGGATGCTGTTTGTCTTGCTGCACAGCTTCTGCTCTGAATAGTCTTTCTTCTATTCCCACAATGGGACACATCCAGCAGCACATCCCAGGAAGAAGTGTCACACTGCACCACACTGTTGCTCTATGTTTACTTTGTCAACCTGAGCTATGGTGTTTCCCATTTTGTACTCTGGAGCTGATGTACCACTCCAGACAGGGCAGCTCCAAGGCACACTCCAGTGAGGAAAGAGATGCCAACAAAGCAGCGGAGCTACAGGACAAGGCCTGGGTCAAGGATCCTGTGCTCCACTAACCAACCCCATCCCATCCATAAACCCCAGCAGCAGAGCAGCAACCCATGTGCTGCTCTCCATGATTCTGGGATCTAGAGAGCACAGATATGTTAACATTTTGCCAATGGTTTACGGGCAGGTTCGGCCTGGTTCCATGACAACTGGTGCGGGGGACCCATGGACCCACACCCCAGGAAAGGGGAAGGGGGAAATGGAGATGGACCTAGGAACAAAACAGCGGCAACAATCTAAGGAGGAAAGCTAATTTACTAAATAAGATATCGGAAAGCAAAATAACACAATATAATACAATATAATTGGAATTGAAGCTAATAAATCAAATAAAATGAGCAAGAGAGAGTGTCCGATAAACCGAAGGCCTTACGCTAACGCTGAAGGCGGACGGCAGCGAGCACCCACTGCTGAGTCCATCCCAAAGGAAAGAGAGTGTCCCGTGACCGCAGACAGTTTTATCTTTCCCTCTGGGTGGAAGCACGTAAAAATGCAAAGCATCACACAGTCCTCTGGGGAATGTAGTTCTTCTTCTCTTCTGAGACAGGTATACCTGGAACTATCGATGATCCGTGGAGCTGGAGCATTAACTCTTTAACTCTTAAGGCACTACATGATGCTATGATGTGGAATACCAATACCAAAAATCATAAAACCATCACACATTTTTGGGGCCAAGTGAGTCAGAAAAGGCACTGAATAAGCAGAAGCTCTGCTGAGCATATGAGAAGCATATGCAGCAGAGTAAAACAAGGACTAGCTCCAGCAATGAAATGAAAACAGCCCCAGAGTGTGGATTTGAAAACCATCTGGACGTTTCCAAGTAACCAGAACAAGCAATAGAAGACGCTGATTGCTTAGCAGTTTTGAAAATCAGGCCAACTCTTCAGGAGCATTCACGTGGGCTGAAATGCATGATTTTGCCCCACTTGAAGCCTGAGCCTGGATACACAGCAACATGCCTGCTGATCAGTAACATACTTACTACACGTACACCCTCCGTGAGGGCAAAAGGGGAGCTCTCCCTGTGACAATCCAGATTGGAGAGAGAAACCTTCCTTCTTCTGCCTGTCTTTAAAAGTGAATGTGCTATCCTCCATTAAGAAATGGGAAAAACACTCATAGGTTCTGGAGCACATTATAGAACACTGCATGTTGTACAATGCTGATACAAAGTAATGGGAATTAAACACGCAGCAAAATGAAAGCGATGCACACCTGACTGGGACTTGTCCTTATCTACTCACAGGCAGAAAATCAGCCAAGAGAATAGGAAATAAAGGCAGTAATAGGGTGAAATCCAAGCCTTACAAAACATGCTTCACAGTTAGGAATCCCTCCAAACACTTGCACTGAAGCTCTACCTTTGCAGCGCTGCCTACCGGAGTTCTTCAGGAGGCGTTTTGGGTCTGGGCTCGGCCGTGTTCTCAGCCACTTTCTCCTTCATTACCGCACTGGAAGACGCCCCACGTCCTTGTGTGAGCGCTTCTCACCTGCTGCATGCTGTGGCACCAGGAGCAAGGATTTAGCACTCAAGCACACCACAAAACTGACTATATTGTCCATAAATTCATCAGTCGCAAGTAGGAGAGTTTTCCTATTATGGCTGCAGGATTGTTTCCGTGGTGTAACCTGCATAGCTGAAGGAGAGGCAATAAATCACGATGCCGTAAAATCTGTTCTATTTGTATATGAGGCTGCTTTTTGCCTCCATTTCCTAGTCACAAATAAACTGAGATCTTCAGAGCTTACTGCAGAGGTATTTATAGACTGCAAACAGGGACACGTTAAATCAGCTGGCATCTATACTCACTTTGGATTATTTTATTGTTTCCTGCAGGTTGGTGAGCATTTTCCCCATCACACAGGACCTTCAGCGTGAGGACTGGATAAGCTTAAGCTTTCTTTGCAGTCTTCCTCTGCATAGATGGGGCCATGATTTATACGTACACAGCCGTGCGCTCCTTGCAGCAAACAGAGGCATTGTGGGAAAATTGATTTGTTATATGGCTTTTTTTGGGTTGCTTTTCTGTCTTGTATCTACTAGTGTGTCTTCCTGGAATTGCTTAAATTACGTGATCAAAGAAATGCCAATTCTGGCAGCGGTGATCCGACTAAAAGTATTTTCTGTGAGTTTTTTGGCTGTACCACTGTGCCTAGAGTACAGCCCTGGCCCAGGACCAGAGGTCATGGCACAGTGCCATCACAAAATGAGCATTGACTGAGATCCAGTGGCTGCACGGGACAAAGAGAAAGCTGTGTATAAACAGGTCTACTGTTTGGTCCCAACCTCCAACTCAGGCATTTTTAAATTGTCAGAGCCCCACGGCTGTTTTCACCCAAGAAGTGGCCTGTACAAGAAACGCAGATGCAGAGCATTTCCTGTCATCTTCAGCTTTTCCATTGCCCCGTCTTATTTCATGGGAGCACTCCTCTCTGCCAAGGAGAACTCTGAGTGCTGGGCCACGTGCAGAGATGCTGACGTACATTCCCCTGCACAGTAGATGTGTCCTCTTCTCCCTGACGATCTTCCAGCTGGTCACATCCTTCCCAGAGCTGCCATTCTTCTGCAGGTGCTGGGCAGCATCAGGCACTGATACGGTTACCTCCTGGATGAGGGGTGAAGTCCAAGGACTCTGTCTGCAGCAAAGACAAAAGAAGTTTCTGTTATCACTAGCCACAATCTATCAACTAATTATCTTGCAGTTCACTAACCATCAAGATAAGAACTACCTTGCTATCCACCATTTCACTATCCAATACTCTCAGCACGCAACAGCCCCCCAGATGGGGGTCTGCCCTCCCCGTGCCCCTGCACAGCCCGCACGGGGCTGCCAGCCCATCAGCTGCAGGTGCCCTGTTGGGGCCGCAGCTGCGAGCGGGGCAGTGCGGGGCTGCTGGGGGCTGCCAGGGAGGCGGCTGCAGCATGCGTACCTTCCTCTGAGCAGGAGGTGCGTCTTCTTGTCTGTGTCGCTCTTCTGGCAGGACAGAGGAAGATCTACCTGTCCAACACTGATCTCGCTACCCCCTGCTTCCTCATCCCTTTCTAATGGCCCCTGTCCCCACTTCTTCCCCCCCGGGGCTGCTCTCCACCCGTCCCTCGTACAGCCCGCACTGGGCTGCCAGCCTGTGTCCTGCGCACACGGGGCAGTGCAGGGCTGCCGGGGGCCGCCAAGAAAGGCAGCCACAGCACGGCCAGAGCAGGGGCTGCAGCCACCACGGGCACCGCTGGCCAGGGTCAGGAAGGGCGACCCAGGGAACCTGCAGGGCCGGCACGGGCTGGCACCAGGGTGGAAAGATGGGAAGTGGCAGAGGCGGCGGGCACGGTGTTAAATTTGGTGCCATGAGAGGCTGCAGGTGGCATGGCGAGAACACCAGGCAGACGGGCGCGATGCGGGCAGTGGATGGTGGCAGAGTTTTAGCTAATCTCTATTTTCTTTGATGTCCCTGCAATATTCTCAAGGAAGTGTATTTGTAACATCCTGGTAGCAAGGCAACGAAGAAAGCAGAGTACCCTGCTGGCACCAAATCACGACCTGAAAGGACTCCGTTGAGTGAGGTTCTCTTTAATTCCTGTTACTAAAGCACAGGATGCACTTTGCCAAAGCTGAAATGTTACTGGGACTAGAAAGTGGATTAAATCCAAAAGGCAATTATGCCTGGTGCCCAAGGAAGCATCCATCAATATGCAAAGGCAGTTAATAGCTGAGAGAGCAATTAGCTTGTCCTGAACGGGACAACATTACAGCTGACCTTCTCATAGCCATTGGTAGCAAACTATTTCAGGCCTTTCCTAGAACGCTCACTTGTTCCATTGCCAGACTTTCTTCTCATCCTTCACACCTCCTTCCACAACTCATGAGTTCTTTCCTGCCTTGCAGAGGCCTCCTGCAATGCTCAGTTTGCTTTTTGCCAAAAGCAGAGAGGATGAAAAAAAAAAAAAAATCCAACAACAAAAAGATTTTGTTAGGGTTGTGGAACTAATGAGAACATATGCCTTGGTACATTTGACAAATGAAAGAAAGAAAATCCACACAGTTGGGAAAGACCTACAAGATGATCCAGTCCAACCGCCCACCAATAGTTCTCTGTAAAGCACGTTCCTCAACGCAGCATCTGAATGTTCCTTGAATACCTCCAGGGTTGGCGAGTGCACCACCTCCCTGGGCTGCCCGTTCCAGGGCCTGACCACTCTTTTGGAGGAGAACTATTTCCTAGCATCCAGATGAGTGGCACTTGAGCTTTAAAAACATCCTCTGGCTGAAATTGTCTTTTTCTTTGTATTCTTTCTGTCTTTGCTCCCCTTCTTGAAAGGCACAAGGGAGGGAAAGCCTTTCCTCTCCTTCTGGAGAGAATGGAACTTTCAATTACTGAAGTTTAATTCTATTATCTTCTAGTGAAAATCACAGATGTGGGTGAGGAGCAGAGCTGAGCAGCAGGCAGGAGGAGATGCTGGGAGCTTTCCATGGCGCTCAGCTGTTTGCCTGGGAGGAGTGCCACGTCCTGCATGCGCTGCGGAGCCTGGAGAAGAGCTGCCAAGGGTCTCCCGGTGGCGAAGGTGGCATTGTTGTCTCCAGGATCTTGAGGCTCTGAAGGGCCAGTGAAGAGACAGATGGACTGGGATCTTGCTGTGCTCTGTGAAGGCCTGAGGAAACAGAAGAACAGAGGCACAAGGTACACAGCTGTGTACCTGCGGAGCGCCCAGCCCACACTCCAGCAGTTGCCCCAGCTCTCCCCACCGGCAGCAGGAAGCAGGGGACAGGCACGTCACCTGCCAGCTGCCACGACATCCCACTCCCTGGCTCATCCCAGTACAAGTCCTCTCTCAGCGTGCTGCCGATGTGTCACGTGCGTCCCCCCAAGAGCCCTGGGGAAGCATGGCCCTGTCTGCAACCCCAGCTGCTCCCTGGGGTGCAGCATCGAAGGCTGGGGATGGGGGAGCTGCAGAACTTTTCTGGCCATCCTCGCCTCCTCTGCTGCCCCAGACTTATTGCACAGGGACACCCCGCACAGCCAGGAGAATGTTCTTGGGACCTTCCTCTGAGCAGAAGGCACATCTTCCTCTCCGTGATGCTCATCTGGCAGGACAGTTGTTTCCAGAGCTGCTGTTCTTCTGCTGGTGTTGCTCTTCATCACAAGCTGGAGAGGAGAATGGTGTCCATGGACTCAAGCGGCTCCTCTGAAACTGAGACAAAATATGTTACCATTATCAACACTGTACATCACTGTCAACTTTCTGTATCGTCATCTACTTTCTATCTCTCAACTGTTTTTATTCACTGTCTCTCCATCAGCAATGTGGCTATGATATACCTATCTATCTCCCTGGTATACATTTTGCTATCCACTAAGTACCTTGCTATCCACAAACCAACTCTCTATTAATGATCCATCTTGCTATCTGTTGTCTATCCACTACCTGTATCACCATCAGCTGAAGTCTGTCTTCTGGAATGGGGCTATGACACTTGGGTTTGGTACACACTTGAAGGTGTCCAAAGCTGTAATTTGTAGAATGCAACCCCTCTTGTTTCATCCATTTGATGTCTCAAATGCTGATTAGGCATTTTTGTCTGGCTGAGGTATTTTGCTCAAGGTTGAAGCTCTGCTTTATGTTCCAGATGATGTTTTTATCCAGGATATGAAATTAACATGAGACAAGATGTTTCTCTTCAAAGATCCAAGACTGCCATAAATAAGATACAAGGACTAACATCCTTGATATGATGCACAAGTGCAAAACATTAAGCAATCAGAAGAGGGTAAATGTCCTTCTGCCCAAACCTGGGTTATCCAGTTCTGGGATACCTCCCCAAACGACCACCGAAGATGACCAAAGACCCCCAGACAAATGCAGAAGATCCAAATATTTTATACAGCCTCATTCTTCCTGTAGCCCTATGAGCAGGTAACAGGTAGCTTTGAGTTATGTGTTGGTTGGGCATATAGTGAGTGTAAAAACTGTGCCCTTGATTTGTGGAGATTTCCCACCTTGCGCCCTGTGCAGAAATAAATATTTGTCTCATCTCTCAACAGGTTTGTTTGTTTGTTTGTTTGTTTGTTTGCTTGTTTGTTTTTAATGTGTTTCTGGTGATTTAAAATCAACAATAGTTTTGGTGACCCTGACAGGACCTTTGAACTGAATTTCACTCATCTTTTCACCAGTGGGTATCATATGTAGGACTCCAGCACACATCTGTTAATTTTTCCAGGGACCCTCCTTGTGACTCCCCAACAGGTGCTGAATAGCTGTTCAGTATTCAATAGAGAGATATTTTAATTTTATATGCATGAATTGGGGAATTGGTTCGTTAAAGTCAGTATTTCGGGATTTTCCTGCATGCTATTACTGTAATGACTGGAGCTCAGGTAGGTTGGTTAAAGTTAATTTTAGTTAAGGGTATTATTGTTTTCCTGATCAGATGACTGTATTCTGGGATATGGAGGCAAGTCTGGGGGAGTCCCTGTATCTTGAAGAAAACTGATAATGTACCACAATCAATGGTGAACAATGTGTATTTGGAAAGATCAAGAAAAATGGCCAGTGAATGGTACTCCAAATTATAATGCCTTTTTGCAATTAACGTTACCCTGTAGCAGAGAAGGAAAATGGGATAAAGTGCCATATGCCGATTTGCTCCTTGAATTAAGAAATGATTGTGCTAACTGTAAGAAATGTGGGTTAGTGCTCAAGGCACAAATGTTTTGGCTTTGGAAAAATAGAGGGAAAAGTCTTCAATACAATGATGTGGTTCAGCATGTGGTATAGGTAAATGATTTAAGAGTGGAGAGACACACGAGGGTGAAGGGGAGAACAGAGAGCTCCTGTTACCTGCTGTGGGTAGTGAGGAAAAAAGGGGGTAAGAAATCCAAGAGGAACAGCCAGAAGAACATTTCAACCCAATTGCTATAAGGACCAGCAGGGGAAGAGCAGCAGTTCAAGTCACTTTAAGAGAAGCAATGGAACTAGAGGGAACTCCAGTAGATGATCAAGAATGTTTTCCTACTTCAGATATAATGACATGGAAGGAAATGTTGGGAACTTATAGGGAAGGTCCCAAAAAGGTGGGGCATGTTATGGAAATGATAATTGAGAATCTCAATCCAGATGAGAAAGATCTGCAGGTTCTGTGGAATGCTTCCCTGACTGAGGTGGAGAAGCAGGCTGTGTTAGCTAAAGCTAAGGAAGAGGCAGAAGGGGGACGTGTCAGGCTGCACAGGCAGGAAGAAGAGAAGTCCACTTCCCAAGGAGGTCACTGTGAAGAGATGATGCCCTGCCTGCCTTGCTGAGCCAGAAGAGGTGAAAACTGAACTGTGGTGTGTGCATGGATGGGGAGGGGAGCATCTGCCCCACAGTGTGTTTGGGCTGACCTGCTTGGGATGTCTGGATCAAAGTGGTGAGCCATTAGCATCTGTCTGTTGGTGTTATGTCTTGCAGAAAGCCCTCCTTTGCAGAAAGGTAGTTACATCCTTTCAGAGCTGGGAGGATGTGTCTGGGGAGACATCAACCCCTTCTGCAGCTGGAAGAAGCTGCCAAGCTGCTAGAGCCCAGCAGCTCTAGAAAAGCCCTGCTTTTCCTCCAGAGTGGATCTGTTTGTCTCAGCTGTAGCTGCTGAAATGCACTGTGCAGAGTGATGTGGATACATGCACACATGTGGAGATGGAGACTTTCTGATGTTAATGAGTAAGTAATTGGCACTGCTTTCACAGGAGAAATGACTGTAGCATAACAAAGGTAACATGGAGAAAGTAAGTGATAAAAGATTTTTGTTTAACAGTAGAAGTGGCATGCTTAAAATTTGCCCATTGATTTAATTTCACTGCAAATTCCCTGTGAAACATTAAGTCTCAAGGGATCGTTTGTCTCGTTTGCCAATCTTTAGTGATTTCGTTGAAAGTAATTTAAACTTGTGGAGAATTTAAGCAAAATTTGTAAAAATATCACCCCACAGCTTTACACCATCTTGACCCTTCTGACTAACCCTGGCTTCTGAGCAGATGTTAGTGTAATTGAATTCACTGCACATCCCCATGAAAGGTAATAAAGTCTGGGCTTCCCAGGCAGGTTGTACAAACAAGAGGAGCTAAAGGACAAGAAGTCTGAAGTTAACTGTCACTTTTCCTTTGCAATTGTGTCATCCAGACAGACTGGAACATTGGGTACCAGCTCAGTTAGGAGTTTTTTGATGCTGTTGCCCTTGGAGTTTGTAAAAAAATAAAGATACAGCATTAAATCATACAAGTATACCTAGTTTTTAAAAGTATTGAAGAGTATTCAACAGCCTCAGTTTAAGAGTGGTTCAGAATGAGAGACACAGTGACAATGGAGTTGAGAAGACCCTCTCTTGTGGGAAGTGTTCTTTGTAAGGCTGCCTCTCTCCTGCTCTCCTTAATGCACATAAGTTAATGCACATGTAAGAAGAAGAGAGTGTCTCTTAACACTATTTCTGAATACTTGGCTGACAATAACTATGGCTTAGGTTGAAGCTTTGTTTTAACTTTCAAGAACACTGTGCACATGTTCTCTGACCAGGCAGGTGAATGGTAAAACTCTTTTCAAGAGGGCAAAAGCCTATGAAAGGTCACCAGTGGTCTTCAGCATTCCTGAACTGTAAATCATAGTTTGTGTTAGAGGCAAGTTTTACTGGAATGGTTAGGATCTATGTCATGAGTTTGGTGTTCATGCATTAGCTTAAATCTCTTTGGTATGATTAACGTCAGCTTAAGTTAGTTAATTACATGTACCTGTAATTAATGTAATACAATTACAATGAAGTGGACTAGGGTGTTTTTTGTCTAACTTCACCTGTATGAACGTGAGGAGCCTTGCCCAGTGTCAGTCAGCCTGGTGCATGGCAGTCTTCAGGAGAACTGCCATCCCCACTTAGTGTCTGTGGAATTGAAATCCATTTTAGCAGTGCTATGACCATTTCAATTAAAGGTCTGAGAATGGTAATTTTGTTTACATACTAGCAGTCTAATTAAATGTAAACTAATTATGCAAAAAGCTTAAACTGACCTGAGTTACTCTTCCTGAATCACAGTTGAATTTCAGCAGATTTTAGATAACATGTTATCATTACAGAAAATTTCCTTTATATATTTATATGGAGGGATATTAATAATACTTGATGATATTACTGGAATAACAGGATCTTGCATTCTCGCTTTCCCTACTTCTGCCATCCACTCTCAAGCATAACCTTCAGCAGCTTTTGGATTCAGGTCTTCAAAACTCTGCTAATAAAGCAGGAAGTTTTCAGTGCCACTTGTACAAGGAACAGGGAAATAGGAAATCTTGTGTAGATATTTACACTTTTGAAACAAACACGAACTCAGAGGATTTGCTATTCTTTACAGCAGCTGTGTTCTACCCATTGCTGGAGTTCTACCAGTAACCTGGAGCAGCCCCAGCAACCTGGAACAGCCCCAAAGACCTAATGGGTGTGCATGGTATCATGGTCTGACAACTGCAGGTTTGAGGCATTAATATACAGCAAAATTGCAGAATGCAGGGGTAGTTCACGTTGAAAGAGACCTCAGGAGATAACTGGTCACCCTCTCTGCACAAGGGAGGACTAACTTCAGTGTTGCTCCAGTCCTGAAAGTCTTTCAATGAACATCTCTCTGTACACTATTGCAGCACCAGTGTATCAGCTAGGAACCAAACCCTCTGCATTTGAATGAAAGAATAACTGCATCAAAGTTCTGTCTGCACCTATTTCCTTTTGATGCAATATCAGCCTCAGAGCCTGAATCACAAGCCTTGGTGCAGCATCCCATGATGCAAAATCAAAATACATAGAAAAACTGAGATTTATATTCATCAGTTAACATTATCACACCACTTCAGATTTGCAACTTTTACATCTATATTAATGCCCCTTTAAAAATGTGAACAAGTGCAACAACAAAAGAACTACTAATTCAATTAGAACTGACTAGTGCTATAACACTGTAAAGAGATTATATCTTGTAATTTTAAAGAATTTTTCTTTACAGTTGAAGAATGGCAATGCCTACAGTTCTAAAAATGTAACATTTTAAACTGATTCCTGAGTTGGAGTCAGAATAAGTCTGCCTTTTCTCATTCCTAGTCTAAAAAGTGCAGAGCTCTAATTTACTGCAGTAGCTTACGCTCATTTGCCAGGTGACTTCGACTAGAGCTCCTCCAACAGGATGCTTGCCTCCATATACTGTAGGCTACAGACAATTCCCATAGCAGAACCATCACAGCAAAGTATGTTTTCCATTTTCCTATGGCAGCTTATTTATCTGTTTCTCTTCATTGCCCACTTGGAAGAGAGGACTGGCAGAAACATTCTGCAGATATTAAATATGGACACATCTGAGTTTGTTCTCATAACTTTCATCCAGTGCTCAGGGTGCTTCAGTGTCAGCTAAAATATCTGAATCTTTTCAAATGTGTTTCATTATCCATTTGTAAGTACAGGCCTTCTGAACCGGTTCTCTGGTCTCCACTTTTCCCATCTATATTTCCTGAAAATTTCTGAACTGATGTAATATCATTTATTACTGTGGGAAAATGAGTTGTCAAGGATTCAAGAGCTGGTTCGACCCGGTTCCATGACAATTGGGAACCCACGGACCCACGCCCCAGGATAGGGGAAGGGGGAAAGGGAAAAGGGAAAAGGGAGATGGGCCTAGAAACAAAACAGCGGCAACGATCTGAGGAGGAAAACTAATTTACTAAATAAGATATCAGAAAGCAAATAACACAATATAATACAATATAATTGGAATTGAAGCTATTAAACTAAATAAAATGAGCAAGAGAGAGTGTCCGATAAACCGAAGGCCTTACGCTAACGCTGAAGGCGGATGGCAGCGAGCACCCACTGCTGAGTGGATCCAAAGGGAAAGAGCGTGTCTCATGACACACAGTTTTTATCTTTCCCTCTGAGAGGAAAACATAAAAATACAAAGCAATGCAACGTCCTCTGGCGAATGTAGTTCTTCTTTTCTTCTGAGACAGGTATACCCAGAACTATCGATGGTCCACAGAGCTGGAGTATTAACTCCTTAATTCTTAATGCACTACATGATGTTATGATGTGGAATACCCATACCAAAAATCATAAAACCATGACATAGGTGCATTTGGCAAAAATGTAAGAAAATACAATTCATCCTGATAAATTGACTTCAATACTCTTGAAAAAAAAAGTGTAAATCAATATCAGAATGTGGCTTATTGCTGTGACATTTATACTACATCATCTGTTAATCATACAGGTTTAAATGATTACAATACAATAAATACAACGAATACAATATAAATAATTATACTTGCGAGTAAAGTCTTCGATTTCTAGTGTTATTGGCAAGCAATTTCTATAGCTGTGTAGAAGCTTATTTGTTTTTATATATTCACTGTTGGTGTGGTGCTTTTGTTGTTGTTCTGTTTGGCTTTGTAATTTAACACCATTGGAAGCAATTGGGGTTCAGAAGTAGCATATGTAGAATTTTGGTCATGCAGTGAGTCATGGTCTCTGATGTCTTAAAGAATTGGCCCACTCATACTCATGCAGACTGAGCTTGTTTGACTCTCATAAACCAGGCCTTCTAAACCTTGCAAAAACAAGAACTTCTTATTTTTTCTTCATTATTATTGTATTTTTCCCCTTAAATAGTGCAGCGCAGCAGCCAGCCCAGGGAGCCCTTCAAAGTGTCTCTGCTTGTGGTGCTTTGAAAAGAGGGGATCCACAAGTATTCCCCTCTGTTCAGTAAGTGCTGATGCCTTTGTCAACAAGCTTTTCAGAGGTATAGAAATACCAGATAGATTCAAGAGATCAATGACAATTGTTAATTTTTTCTTGGATATCATCTCTTCAGTATTCAATCAAATGAATATAAGGTACTGAAGTATTTTATCTAGAGAGATGAAAAAGTGCTGTTTTGTCTTAAAAATCCAGGGCCTTCTGCTGAGGGCCTTCACTATCTCTTAATTAAGTATCCTCCTTTTTTTTATTTTGCTATTTTGATTACTTTTTTGTCCTTAAAGAAGTTCTGACTTCAGCTCTGGAAACTTAACTGCCATGCTGATATTCAGCTTCTCCAGGATCAGCAATAATCTGTGCAGTTGTAATTACAGTTACAATTACAATTGTAATTTTCTGACTGTTTGTATGATTTGTTTAAGGAGGTATTTAACAAAGCATCATCCCTGGGGAGTTGCCCAAAAATCAAGGATTTTTTAACCTTTTGAATTATTTTCAAAGATTATTTTTAACAGGCAAGGAGGAGTCATCTCTTAAAGATTTTTTTTAAACTGTTGAACTAGATTTTGATTATCATGTCTCAGGATGCTTCTCTATTCCACCTGTTATTAATGTGATAAATGAAGTGCATATCACACAAGAGATTTAGGCCTTGCTTTAATGAATCAGTACTTTGTTTCATGTTGAGAGATATTCTTGTCTCCTTTTCACTCGTGTTTATTAGGAGATTCCTTTGGTGTGTAATTGGTACTGACAGTTTCAGAAACATCCTTTTAATTATTTACTGCTTTGGTACTTTCTTGTTTTAAAAGTTGATCTGCCTGAATGGATTGTAATCTTATTTAAGGAAAGAAAAATCCTTTAGACAAACTGTCTCACTCTGATTTAATAGGAGGGAGAAGAGGTTCTTTTGTAAAAAATATGTATATGTATACCCAATGGTGAGATTAAGACACAATGGGTCAAATCTTAGCCCAACCAGTTTATTACAAATCCTAGTTGCTTAAGGATACGGGGAAGGGAAGAAGGGCAATAGAAAAGAGATAAGAAATAAAAAGCAAGGAGTCTTGAAAGAAAGCAGGAGAGTGAGAATCACCACCATGGGTCCAGCGAGGTTTGTAGCTCAGGCACTGATTTTCTGTAGTGATGGTTGTTGGAGACTGTGTTGTTAGGTTGATGATGATGACCTATTTTCTACTCCTTTTTTTCTCTCTCTTCTTTCTCTCTCTATCTCTCTGTGTTTTCTTAATGAATGTATAACTCAATTTTATTTAAGTCCAAGGTGGTCGAGTCAGCTCTTTTTGGAGAGGCAGCTCCTGGCTTTTTTGGATCTCCACAGGAACTCTTTTGTTCCCATTTTCTGGGCCTTGCCAGCAGATAAGAGAAGAGTAGGGAAATGCCAAATTGTGTCTTGTCTCCACAGGATACATTGGTATAATTCCCCAAACTATGGTACCAGTTATCTGGTCACAGGACAGATCTTCCGTCAGTAAACACTCCTGAGCAAAACACCTCCAAAGAAATGCTTTCAAATGTAAACACTGTACACAAAGCGTTGCCAGCTATGTAACAGACACCTAGGTTATTTGCAGTTGTCAGTTAAAGTCTTATCACCAGAAAGGCCTTATGAAACAAGCTTTGAGACAAAAGAAAAACAGTTTTTGTCTTTCACACAAATAAACAACAGAAAAAAAAGATTAACTCTTGTTTTCATTAAGTGGATCAGCACATCACATCACTTTCCCAACTTACTGCTTTTGCTTTGTGAGTTCAAACCTCAGGATTTTTCAATCTGCTGTTGCTTTTGTCAACTTCTTTAACTTCATCTCAATTAAGAGTCAAACCTTTTCTTCTGAAAGCCTATTTGTGTGGCTTGTGGAACAATTTTGCTCCCATACGCGTTTTAACCATGGTGTTGCTGAAGTTATGAGCAGGAACATTGTAGTGGCCTTTCTGTTAAGAATCAGATGGAGAAAAAATTTTGGCATCTGTTATTGTTTACAACTTCAGATGAAGTTCTGAAGTTGGTTTTATGTCAGATAACTAATTGTTGGGAAAAGAGTTCAGACTGAGGGCTCTGGATTCAAATAAAGCAATCTCTCTGTAGTTATGTGGGTGCAGGCACCAAGAAAATGTCTTTTGCTGGGGACTTTTGGAGCTCTGAATCTTCCTTGAGAACAAACCCTTATCTTGGCAGTGTGGGCCATCGGCTGGATGAAGAGAAGGTGCACCCACTCTGCAGCTTGAGGGGCTGCTGGAACCATGAACTGTTATGCTTGGAGATTTTCTGAACCAAGCTAGTGCAGACTTAACACTCTAAATCCTAACACAAGAACTTAAATTGTTGTTTCAATTTCCAGAATTTAGCTTGGAAAAGAGCAGTTTGTTCAGAAGTGCCTGGACCTATTAACAGACCATCTCTTTTATCTGACTTCAAGTGGAAGCAGTTCTGCATTAATTCAGTATGTTTGAAGTGGTGTGACAGCATATGCAATGCTAGGCTTCGAGAAGACGCAGAGCTGGGTGTCATCAACCTAGAAATGGCAAATCACATCACGCTGATTAATGGATTACCTGGAGGAAGATAATGATGTGACATTGTGTGATCAAGAACCTTAAGGTATCCTATAAAAAATGTCTGTATAGGGCAGAGAACGAATCTCCTTTTGATGCAGACAGACATCTGCTTGTTAAAACAAGATTCAGGTCTAGTCAAAGCAGTCCCAGTCTAACCTGCACTACTTTGCATGGATAAATTATGATGTTATACTAAACAGTCAACACTGTTAACTGTGTCTCGCTGATAACCAGTGCTAAAACGCTACCAGACTGACTCCATTGATAAATCATTAAAAAACTCTGATGAGCTGCTTGTATGCTTCAGCAGGACTGGTTCCTCAGATGATTTCCCAGTAGAGATTAGTTGCCACTAAAGAACAACCCAAGTAAGTGGAACTGCCTCTACTACAAATTTAATAGCCATTATGATGAGCAAAGATATTTACATATTTACTCTAGTAATGTGGGTGACAAAATATGTATTTAAATACAGTCATTAGATTATTTTAGACTTATTTGGCAACTTTTTAATGTTTAATTCCAGAGGAGCAAGTTTCTTGAGAACTATGCAATCACAACCAGAAGCTCTGAGGAATTACTGAGAATACTTACAGATTTATTGTAATACACGTCATCTGGAGATCTGGACTGGAAACCTGAAAAACTTTGTACAAACCAGAGTGAGATGACTTGATATGGCTATAATGGAGGTGAACAGCTCAGGGCTGGTTTCGTTCCGACAGATGAAATTACCTGTGATATGTGCAATACTTACATGACTAAGGAGCTGACAATCTTTGAGGGTCCCTTCCAACTTAGGTTATTCTATGTTAGCATATAAAGGAAATATCAAAAGTGGGAGAATTAGTGACAGCTAAATGAGGAAGAATTATTCTGAAGTTCAGTTGTTTTGCATTTTCAGACAAAGGTAGGTGTGTCTGTATTTAATTAACTTGATGTAATGGTATTGTTTAAATCCAGCCAAGTGCTACCTGAAGTTTACATTTATTTGCTATCCTTTCTGCATCCAAGTAAGACTGCAGTATCTAACAGTTTTATGAGCTCTCTTTGGAGCTGACCAGTGAAAGAGAACAGGCAAGGAATAATTACCAAATATATACTCCAAGCATTGCACTGAATGCATTAATATGAGATTCCTAGAAATAACACTCCAAAACTTACTTGGAAAGCACTTGTCTGTACTGAAGAGGAATAGATGTGCCACTTAGAGCCTATTATTTATTGAGAAAAGCAATGTTGACACAAACTAGATTGCTTGAAAGCAAGGTCAGCCATTTTTCATAAAGAAAAGTCTTATGTTTCTACCAGTCAGCAGTTCCCACCAGTGACCTGATTAGGCTGACACAGATACAGGACTGAAAAAAATTATTCTGCTTTATTTAAATACAGATATTCTTCTGGTTTTCAGTTTAGCTGAGCTGAACAAATATTAGCTCAGAATGATCTGAAGCTGAAACATTCCAATAAATAGAATTTTGTGTGTATGGATTCAATGGAGCACTGCACTCAGTCACAAGTAAATTGAAATTTCAGCTGCCCCCAAAAAAAGGAAAAAACTCATGAAATGGAAAAAGCTGAAGTGAAGCTCTAATTTGCAAAGCTTGAAACTATTTTTCTTTTATTTTTTATGAATAAACTCTTAGAATAAAATCCTTCATCCCTGTATTTCAAAGCAAGTGCATGTATTTCAGGGGGAAGAGCACAATCTTCATTGCTTATTCAAGTCTTGCCAGTAGCAAAATTCTCTTCTTGCTAAAAATGAAAGCTAACTATTTCTATATCTAAAAAAGTTTTGTTTGAAATCAATGTGTCCTTTCATGACAATTCAATTTCTCCCCCTTTAAGTTCCAGAATTTTTCAGAATTGGAGTCCAGCTGGAACTTGGAGAAAGAAATGGAAATGAAGTGATAATAAGCACTAAAACAGTATGCTACTGAAATTGTTTTCTTCACTTCTGAGCATCTTATTTTTTTTTTTTTTTTTTCATCTGACAGGGAATGCTCTGTATGTGTTAGTTCTGTAGAACTGCTCATGGAATTTGATGAGTTCCTATGTTAATTCCAATCACAAACCATTGAAAAGAATTCTATGGAAAGAATTTAAAATATGAAGGGCTTTGGACAGATAGGAGTGAGATGACCCTGGCCAGCTCCCACTCAACCTCTTTCACTCATTCTCAACATTATGGGTAGAAAATAAGATGGCAAAGCTGGTGGGTCAAGGTGAAGATGGGGAGATCACTTATCAGTTACTGTAGCAGACAAAACAGATTTGACTTAGGGAAAACTGATTTGATTTATTGCCAATTAAACATAGTCCTCTAACTCCCCATTCTGAGAAGCACAGGGGGATGGGAATGAGGGCCTGTGCTAAGTCCATAGCAGCTTCTCTCTTTCTCCCATCCTCTTCACACTTCTCCCTTGCTGAAGCATGGGTTTTCAGGATAAACCTGTTCCAACATGGGCCACAGGGGAATTTCTGCTCCAGTGTCTGGAGCTCTTCATCACAAAAAGATGTGACCTTACAGAAGCTGCGATCAGAATCAAAGAGTCATCTAGGTTGGAAAAGACCTTCAGGGTCACAGAGTCCAACCATCAACCAGACTCAAGTCCCACCACTAACCCTTTGTGCCACATCCACATGTCTCTTAAATACCTCCAGGCATGGAGACTGCACCACTGACTTAAGCAGTGCATTCCAACACTTAAGCACCCCCTACGTCAAGAAATTCTTCCTAATATCCAGTCTAAAGCTGCCTTGGCACAACTTGAGGCTCTTTCTCTTTGTCCAATCGCTGACAAAAGAGAAAAGAGACTGAGACCTTCCTTCCAGGCAGTTCCAGTAGAACTTCCAGTTCTCATCCAGCAGAGTTTGAGGTCTCCCCTCAAACTTCTTCAGATTGAACAGCCCCAATTCCTTCAGCAGCTCTTCACTAGTCTTGTTCTTCTCTTGGTCTCTTCACTAACTCTGTTGTTTCCTGCATGTGTTCAAGCAACTCAATATCCTTCTGGTAATTAGGGACCCAGAACAGTTTGTTCTCTTCCCTCACAACCATGAAGATGATACAGAGCAGACCCCCGCAGGTTTTATGTGAGACACAGCTAGGAGCAGAGCTGATGCACAGGGACCACAGTGCCATCCAGAGGGACCATGACAAGATGGCAACATGGGCTGACAAGAGGCTACCCCTCAAACCCAGGCCTCAGGGCATACCAGGGGACACCAAGCTGGGAAATGAGACAGAAAAGACCCCGAGCCAGCAATTGCCCTTGCACAAAAACAAACAAACAAACAAACGAGGACTCCCTGGGGCTGCTCTGGGAGGAATCCTTGCCCTCTGCTCATCACTGTAGAGATGCACCTGGGGCACTGCGCGCCGTGCGGGACTCACCCCACTAGGGGAGAGGGATGGTGGAGAGGGTTTGTCAAAGGTGTGTTAACATGATTGAGGGACTGGATCAAGGTGTGGAGAGAGCTGAGAACTGGGCCTATCCAGTCTGGAGGGGAGAAGGCTCAGGGGTCTCAATGGTGTGCATGAGTATCACTGCCTCAGATGGGAGGGAAACATGACACAGAGCCGGGCTTTTTTCATAGTGTTCTTTATTTTTTATTTTGGGAATAAATGGCACAAAATGGAACCAGAAGATTTTGAATGTGGCAAAGTCATGTTTCAGGTAGTTCAAACTGAAATAAAGGTTTTCTGTTTGTTATTTTTCTTTTCCCTGAAAAGAAAGTTTTCCAATGCCCTTTTTCCTCGCTTGAGCATGCAGCCTCAGCCTTCGGCAAAACCTTCATTTCCATTTTCAGCTTTAGGGATTAAACTTGTTCATAACTTCATCCTGAATCATGAGAACAGTTTCTCTACAGTAAAGACAACTGTAAATCATCCAGATACAAAGGTGTTACTCCCTGTTGATTTATCTGTTGGGCCAGATGTGTTGGATGGACATAAATCGAACTAATAAGCTTGTCGATAAGAAAGCAGGATGGACATCCTGTTATCCCAACAAGATAACCGAACAGATGTCTCTCTTCAGAAATAATGAGGAGCTTGCCCCTTTCAAGGATGACCCTTAAGTTTGATTCCCTCGATAACCAGAGTTTGGAAAGTGATGAATATGCATGTGCTATACCTTTAAATATGTATTCGTTTCTCTCTTTGGTGTGCATGTTTGGTGGAGAGATCTCCCATGCACCCAGCGCTGTAATAAAGGGAATACCTACTTGACATATTGCACTGTTGTGTCAAGTTACTTTGTCGGATTTCCTGACATCAATCCCCAAACACTTTTCTTTCCCCACTAATCTTTTGAATTTGGAGGAGACTGGGAAAAGGAGGAAAGACAGAGCAAGGGGTGTGTGATCTTTGCAATGATTCTGTGGTACATTGGATCCTCCCTCATTTTTCAGTCTGCACATTTCTGTGGTACTGTCCTGTAACAGGTTGTAACTGCTGCAGAAAAATAGTTTCAGTGCAGTTTTGTCTCTCACTGACTCGGCACTGTAAACTTTTAAAACTGAGGCCAGTTGCCCTATGCAACATGATAGTAATGTTCCTTTTTACTTGCATTGAAATAAGGTTATACTATGACAACCATGTAACTAAATGGAAAATGAAGATCTCCATTTTTCTGTTCTTCTATCTTCTATGCTGAGCTGCTTGATGACACCATTCTTGAAAAGCTTCACCAAAGATCTGTAAGTTGTGTTTTGAATGATGGAAAATGAATGCTTTCTAAAGTTGACTACAGCAAGATGCAGCTAAATGGTGTATCTGAATAGGACTATATCTACACTGAAATTTGCACTTAGAATTCACCAAACACTGTGCTGCAGATTATGTTATTTAAGTGCAGATTTTCTGTGGACAGCAGCAAGGCACACAGGTTTTCCCTCCCAGCAAATGCCCATGCTACAATTCTGAGATGCAGTGACTCCAAGCTGGTACCATTTTCCCTGTACCCACTTTCAGATCAAGGTTGTGCTGCTGTTCTGTGCAAGCGAATTGCTTTGTGTTGTGTCCTGACATGAATCCTGAACTTCAAGCAAAACTGTATGGAAGTGAAGTGGTGGTGAGGAAACCTGCTTTTTAAATGAGATGTAAAACTGATTTCTGATCTGTGTGCATCTTTTAAATATTTTTCTGTGGTCTTCTGGAAGGTCTAGTATCTGATAATTCACTGACCTATAATATGCCTTTGACAATTCCTCTTTGTGTTATCAGGGAAATCGGTACTCAGCATCATGTTGTCACATCTCATCATGGCAGCGGCTAGGATATAGAGAAGGATGAGTTTCTCCATCTCACTGGGATCCCAGGTACCCTTCTGCTTTAAAAAGAGAGGTGGCTCAAGGAAATTAAGGCCCTCATGCCATTCCTCTGGTGTTGTATGCTTAATTTGCCAGCCTGAACTGAAATGTGTGCTGCTGTTTGCATGCCATGGAAAGCTGAATGGAAAAGCAGTGTTGCCAAGTGTCTCCTTCTGTACCACCATGCCTGTTAAGCACTGCCTCCCCCTCTGTCAGTACTGCTTGCCCAGCTGCAGGCCTGGCTTTGTGCCTAGGACTGTAGAAGTGTCTCAGCTGTTCCCATCTCTGTCTGCAGTGGCACCACTGGTGAGGTGCTGTGAGCAGAACAGTGGCAGCAGCCATGTCATCTACGGTCTGAAGAGATTGGACATATTGTACATTGAGCACAACAAGGTAACTTTGCTGCACAAATTACAGATGATGTTTTAAAATAACATGAACTATGTTAATCTAGAGAAAAAAAAGCAAATGTTTGCTGAATATTGTGTTGGCAAGTGTAGTTCCTCTCAGTCTGCTCAAGTGCCTCTTCTCTGTGGCATGATTAGTTTTTCCTGAACACTGGCCCTGTGCTTCATTTTTTTTTTTTCTTCAGACCACCACGTATGATGAACATCTAGCAGACATGGTACAGTGCAAAATGCCTTACAGTGTCCCATCATGTCAGACAGGTGATGCACACTTCAACTTCTGTGTGTACCACAGCTGAACCCCACTAATTAAATTTTATTTACCAATATTCCACACTTGCATTTCCCAGCTGTTTTAGCAGAAGTGTTTGGCTGTCTGGGGACAACGGGCAAAGCATGTACAGTAATCTCTAGTTCTTGCCATGTATGGTGCCCGAAAGTCCACGAGTACAGAGCTTCCTACCATAAGGATTTGGGCACTGACAGATGAACCCCAGAGCCTTGGAAGCACATCACTGATTTTCTGGAAGTATCCAAAAAAATTTACTGGAGAGCCTGTGGTTGCAACAGAGCCAGTGTGATGTAAAAGAACAAATCAGAAACCAGTCATGGTAAGAAAAATTACTTTCTAAACCTCTATCATTGTTCCTTTAAATGTTATACACAAGTTTTATTTCTTTGTCTTCTATTGCTGGCTGCACTGAATATCAGCTCTTCTACATTCTTTCGGCAAGACACATCACCTGTGGCAAACAGTAATTCTCCCATTCTTCCCATATCTTTAACAATGATCATTTGAAAGGCTTTTGCAATGACGAAATGAGAGAGTATTTAATTTTTTTTCCACACAGTTTTTTTAATAGCTTGAAGAATTATCCTGAAAATGGTCGATGTAGTTGGCCTAGAACTAATGAAAGAACAGCCTTGATGAAACATATTGATATTTACTATAGTCTGCCTACTGAAGCAATTTTCTTCATTAATTCTTTTTTTTTTTTTTCTTAAATTCAAATTAATGCTGGGATAGTAAGTATTAAATGTTCTCCACTTAGGAGGAATGGGATTTGACACAGGGCAGTGACACTGTGGCATTCCTAGAGACTTTTCCATCACTAATGGCTAATCAGCTTAATGAAGGTGTGAACAGATTGCTAACTGCTGTGGTAGGCTTTCTGGGCTGGAGGCTGGAGGTTCAAGTCTGGCGATGTTAGCAGGTAGCTGGCAAGGAGGTATGGTGTGCTTCTGCACCTAATGTGATGACATTTTTGTTTTGTCTTCATTTTTCTTGCAGGCTCTTGTTCTCAGCAGCAGCTTCCCTGCCAAATGCCATTGTCTCACAACCTAAGCTGTTTATTGTATGTGATATTGTACTGTGGGAGCACTGAGAGGCTCTCTACCCAATCCAGGCCTAAACACGGGGAAGGGACACTGCCTCTGTGTGGGTAAAGACACATGCTGACAGCTGTCAGCTGCTCTATTCTCTACTCTGCATATCCTGCTGCATAGGGTGCATCTTTGTATGGCAAGTGGGAATGCTTTCTTGTCAAGAAATCTATATGAAACGTGTGCTATTATTGCTAAACATAATTAGCACTTCTGTAGCATCCTTTCTTGATGATAAAAATCTAAGGCCACAACTTTCAATTAAGCCACCGATAAATAACTGCCATAGACTTGTGGGATGAAAAGTGCATAGGCCACCTTGTTCTGCTGCTTTCTGAGGTGAAGACAGAGACTCAGAATCAAACCCCAGACCCAATGCCACTTGCTGGGTGACCCAGAGATGCTCTCAGTGCTTTGCCAGCACTGCAGAAAGCAAGTGCTTGCAGGGTATGGGGTGGTTTTGTTGTACCATTGTACTGATGCCAAGATTCCACTGGTTTTAAATATCTGATAGCTGACACTCAGTCTTACACATACTTCTCTAATAGAGAAACAAGGTTACTTAGTCCTACTAAAAGTAAATTTTAAAAATGTAAAACCTGTGGAAAATATGTCTGGAAAGTGTTTGAAGAACAAGTTACCTTGAGCAGTTTTCTACCTTCCTAAGGAAGCCTCCTGTAACAACCATGGAGAAGGCAAGGAACCAAAAAGAAGAAAGTACAGATGAATTCTGAGTCGCAGCAGAGCAGAGCAGGTAGAAGTTTACATTTTTAATAGAGTTCTTATCTCACAATACTCTCAAAATGCTGTGCTTTTTTCTCAAACTCCATCTCCTCCTTCTTACTCCTGGCTATAGAGCAAATGCTCCTTCGCACGCATGTCCATGTCCTAAGACTGAATCAGGATGTGGAAGCACTGATGGATGGATGCACCGACCTGAGCTGCGGGTACAAACTCGATGTCTTCAGGCCCATGTAAAATAGTTTTAAATATCTGTCTTATTACATGTGGATATTGCACTGCTGTGGTTAGTTGAAGCTCACTGGTGTTTCTGATCTGACGTTGCCTTCCTCTCCTTATGACAGTGGGACTATTAGGCAGCTGCAGTCATACTGGCAGGGGTTATAAAGAGTACTGCGCTAGGGAAACAATGAGGCATCATCAGAAGAACTGGAAGGATAATGAGAATTTAAGTGAATGCGTTTTATTTTCTTTTAAATTTATGGTAAACTTGGGAGAATATGCAATTAACCTTGAGTTTCTAAAATCGAGATGTATTACTCTCTTCAGAACACAGTTCCAAATGAATTGTTAGTGTAATTTCAGAAATGTCCTTGAGATATTTTATATACATATATATAACATTAACAGGCAATTTTATGTACAGGTGGAGTTCCATATAAATACCCAGGCTTAGTTATAAATACTAGATTTAATCTTGGTAAGGACACTTTAAATAAGTGAAATATAGACAGGCATCAATTCCCAAGTCATCTAATTAAGTGGTATCCTTACTTTGTAACTTTTATTGTGCTAAACAAGGAATGTGTGTATTGATTAAGGTGACTAATAGTTATGTTCAATCTAATTATAGCATTGCCAGGAGACACCATAATAGTTAAAGGTCTGTCAATGGTTTTGCTGCATGGCTGTAGTCATAGCACTGTGCAGTTTAGCTGTAATGCTGTACTTGCTCCTTCCAGTGAAGAAGGTTTCGCACTGTGCCACTGCATACTGTGTTGTGACTTATTCTGTTTGCATGAACGGCAATATTTTGGTATTTGAGCAGAATCTCTTCTGCAAGCAAAACTAGACAGGAAATGCAGCAGACACAAAACCTTTGAGGTTTCTTTGATACCATCCTACGTCAGGGTGGCTGGGGAGCATTGCATCTCTTGTATCCTTTGAGGAAGTGCTCTTAAAGAGCAGCAGTGGGCACCAGCCTGGAAAAATGACCAAATGCAATAAATACAATCCTGAAACTTGGGCAGAGATTCTGAGTTCCATGCTTTTATCTGAGGTGGTTCAGACTGCCATAATTGGAGGATTTACTCATTTATATGTACAGAAAGTGATTGCCCAGTGTTTACAAGGCAGACATGAGAGTGAGGACTGCAGTTCATACCTCACACTCTCACAGGTCCTGCTGGTGCAGGTGTTAGGTGCAGGATGGAACTTTTGAAACTGAACTCATCAACAAATCAGTGGCTGTGATTTCACGTCATGAGTGGAGAAGCAAGTAGTTAGGATGAATGTTCTACCATGATCTTGTCTGCTGTGATATATTGAGAATTCTAAAAGAAAAATAGAAAAGATAAAAAATGACACAGATGAAATAGATTTGGTGAAGGACTATAAATATGGATCCAGGATAAAAGCTAACAGCCACTTCTTTTTAAAGAGCCCAGTATGGCTCATGGAGAAATCTGTTTAAAATTGATTACAAAAATCCTGAAAAATTATTTCAGCTACAGATGCTGTACAGCTGGAGAACAGTAGAAATGTATTGTGTCTTCTCAGAAAAGACTAGGAGGGATGAGTTTCTTTTGTCTAGGTTGTGTGAATTTTAATGTGGTAAGAAGGCAGAACAAGTTGGACAAGCCTCACTTGAAGACAACCCAGAACAGTATGTCCCTTGGAGCACCTGTGGCTGAGGTTCTCTCTGTACAAGGAATGATGTTTCTGACCTGAATGTTCAGGGCCAGGCATTGTACAACTGTAGAGGGTAATGGGAGTGGTGATTGTCACCTATACTCTGGTGTGACTCAATACTGCTTATGCCAGGAAACTGCAAGATAACACCTTTCCAAATAAGTAGTGTCTGTAAATGCCGTTAACACTCATTAAGAGTCATGTCTTGGCAATTAGCAGTTTCCAAGTGGCAAAGGTGAGTGAGGATGTTTCACCCCATGAAACATGGGGTCTTTCATGAGTTGTCAAAATGTGAGAGGTAATGGGGTTAAGGCCACAGCTTTCTCCTCGAGGCTGCTTCATGGCTCAGCATGGCCAGCAGATTTGCAGAGGGATTTGCTTTTTGTCGGAGCACTGTGCTGGTGTGGTGCCAGTCATCAACCTGCCCACTTGCAGCATCTCTGTACCAGTAGCTGGCCAGCATTGGAGGAACCCTGTTTATTTTGTTCTGTGTTGTATGAAGCCAGACATGTTTCTGTGTCCCTACAGCCTCCAGCTCTGAGGCACTCTCCTAGGGGCTCATCTCTCTTCTGCCCCTTCTCTGAGAGCTGCATCACATGGCCCAGTGCCAGCTCTGCTGCTGGGTTTCTGAGGGCACCAAACACAGCCCCCTCCTGCCCCCATCCCCACAGTCAGAATCCCTGGCTGCTGCTCAAGTCTGGGTGATGTTTAAATCTGTTCTACAGCTTCCACCATCTCTGAATGGAAGTTCCCTCAAACCCACCTGGTAAAAAGCTTATCAGCCGCAGCTGCACAAACCAAAACAATGAATACACTGCCTAATACTATGCTATTTTAAGTGTTCCCTAAAAGCCCGTGGCTCGAATAGGCAGATGTGCACATTTGCATTGGCTTACAGTTCTTGCTCTTATTTTGGCAGACCAGGGCAACCCGTGGTCATAACATCACTGAATGTGGATTTTAGGAAACGCACTCTGACTTTAATGTGCCTGAGGTTAGCCCAGATTGGCTGGTGTATTAGAGTTAATGGCTTTTGTTCTGTGAAAGGCCTTCTTGGAAGGGAACTTCAGTTTTTGAAAATCTTCTTGGTTCTTTCAAGAGCACTGCCGTGGTTTCAGAGGAGGAGTGTAGGACCTGGAGTGGGGGGAGTGCTTGCAGCTATCTTGGTGCAGAAGAGCTTCCCCTGTTTCCCAGCAGCACCAGTCAACGAGAACAGCTGTAATGAGAGGCATGAACATGCTAACCATTCATACTTAGCATGTAGAATCCTGTATGAAGGCCCCGTTATGCAAGGCAGAATGCAGAACAAAAGCAGATTCCTGTGAAAAACAGTGTTTCAGGTGGTGGGTGACAGGCAGTGGGGAAGGAGCTGCAGCAGCTCCCCTGACGTCCTGGCAGAAACAATCTGATAGTGCCTGACAACGTTTTCCAAGTACGTGCCTCACCAAAAAGCCACACATTTGTGTATTATCATTACTTGGTCAGTATTTTCAGGAACTAAGTTGAATATGCATTTACCTGCAGCCTGTCTTGGTGCGAGAGCAGACACTAGAGAGAAGCAAATACCTGGTGGAAGAAAATGTGTACATGATGCTGAATTCCTTTTTGTGTGGCTTAACAAAATTAAGCCCCACTAAAACCAAGCAAACGAACAAAACACAACAACAAAACTAGCAAACAAAAAAAACCCACTTCCAATAAAATAAGCTATGCGTGAATTAAAACAAAGTGAAAAATGTGTGTACAAGGGAAATCAATTGTCAAGTATAAAAAGTGTTTATTATCTGTGTGAAACCAAATACAGTATTTCCTGTGGTGTCAACAGCTGATTGATGAGGCTGACATGCAGGAGCATTCTCTTGTTTTATGAGTCTGAAAGAGCCTTTGACTTGATTTTTTTTCCTGACGGGCAGCAGGGAGGCAGGAGTGGCAGTGTTAATATATACAGCCTTTTTTTTTGGTACAGTTATTACCTACTGAGAAACCCTGATCTTTGAAATGAAAACCAGAGATCGGCTAGCAAGTTTTCTCCCCAGCTATGCCGTGATACTGCAGCAGCTTTGCATACTGATGCCTCTTGCCAGCAAGTGTGTAGCAGTGAAACAACTTGTTTTACGACCTTTACAACTCCAAAGTTTTCTTACACATGCAAATTGTGAATACCCCCTCTTTCCACTGTGCTCTATCACATTCCTTCTCTTAGAGCTGTCCCTCCCAAGGGAAACTGCTGACAAGCATGTCACATTCAGTATTATTAACTTTCAGTAAGAACAGAAGAGTGAGTCTTTGGTTTCATAGGGCACCACTCTTCCTGGAGACCTCCACATTCACAATGCTTTGGCATTTTTGCACATTACAAGGTAAAGAAAAATTGACTGGTTAATTCAGGTGTATTAATAAACTATTTTTTTTTTTAATTGAAAAATAGACTGAGAATCACAGACCTTGTTCTTAGAACTTGGATTTCAGATGTTTGAAGCGTAAGGCCCAGTCCTGCTGAACTCCAGCAATGGACAGTGCTTAGGGTGGAAGTGTGAATGCTGTTTTCGTTAAGTGCTAGATATGCCAGGTTGGTGGGATTCATCCCCCCAAATGAGATGGCAGCTTACAAATCAGAAATTTGACATGATTGTGGAGATGCTGAAAGAAAGAGTTAATCTGACGTTACTGAAGTATTTTGAAGTTTCTCCCCAAGTCTGTAGCCAAGCTGAGGTAGAGCCTGTGTAGTTGGAGTCCCCTCCTGCATCCCACGTGCCCATCCCTGCTGGTGGCACAGGGGGACAGCACAGCACAATGGCCCCCACGTCCCTCTGTGGGGTTCAGAGACACAGGCTTGGCTATTGGGTAAGAGCTGAGGCTGCTGGTGGATGAGCCATGGGGATGGCAGCGGTGATAGGCAAGTCTGGAGGTGTGGGCAGAGCTGCTTCTCATTGTTGGTTCTGGTTGTTGGATAAGACCAGCCCCTGGGCAGAAGGAGTTCAGCTTTCTTGTGATTTCTGTAAATGGGGAGATGTGCCTGGGTTCTCAGCCACCAGTTTCTAGCAAATTCTTCTCTTAAGAATGACCCACTTGCCAGTGGGCCAGGGCTCTTGTTCAGAGGTAATGTCTCCTAAGAGACTGGGACTTCTGGCTGCTGAGTCAATGTATTTGGGCTTTTCTGTGACTGTGTTAGTGCGACATCAAACTGCACGGCAGGACAAGGAAAATCTCCTTTCCATAACCAAGCTGCTTTGAAGTGACTGCTCCCACAAGGCCTGGGGTCATCAAACACAGTGGGTTTAAGCCTGCTAGAAGGCAGTGTCTGGAGCAAACTTCTGTACTTTGAGAATGGCTTGTTGGCAGCACTGCAGTATGGCTTGAGAAGGTTGTTTGGCTTTCGTTGGTGGTCAGGCTAGCCACAGCTGGACCTGACATAAGCAGCACAACAGAATGCAATCAGGCTTGCTCTGGCTGTCTCTAGGACTGGGTACTTGCAGGGACTATGACAACTGTCATCGAATAGGTGGGAGGAACCCTAAAACTGAACTAACTTTGTCTAAGCAAGGCAAACTGCTATGTTGTTAAAATAACAGCACAGTTGAATGAGAGATCTCTAGAAAGATAGGGAAATCCAGGATTTGGATTCTTTTCTGTCTTAGTTTTGTTCCAAATAAAAATAATTCAGATGAAGTGTATTTACTGACTTAAAAAACAAACACAGCAAAAATTAACACACAAAAAAAGAACACAGAAAAGCAACTTGGTAACATTAAACATAGGATTAACTTTTGTAATTCACCTAGGAAGGAAGCAAATGATTCTACCCTGAGATCAATTATTTTATCATGCGTGAACTTTGTTGATGTCTGTACATTACTGAGGCACCTGTAGGTTTTGCTGTCAATAACTAACTTCTCAAGTCTTTAAAATACATCTATTGCTCGAGTTTTTGCAGCCCAGTATGTCTGACTGCATGCTTCATGCCAGAGCATCAGAGACCAAACATCTCAGGGTAACTCACTGGTACACATCCTTACTTTTAACAGGGAATAAATAACACAAATGAAGAAGGAATGGTTAGTGAGGTATTGATGAGTCACATTTGAGAAGAAGACATAGGTGGACACCAGAAACTTGCAGAGGGTGAGCAGCAGTTGACTGCTGGATCAGCTGCCCCAGCTCAGATGAGAACTGCTGCTTCTGTAACTTAGTGTAATTTTCTGTGAGTTAAACTTACTCACAGAGTTCAAGATTATATTTGAGTTCCTGAGAAGTCCAAATATTAAATAATTCAGTCTGGCTTTCATGCTGTAGAGGCAGCTCCAGGCAATGGGCCACAACTTGACTTTTATTAAGAAAGAGTACAGCAACTTGTAGATTTTTCAAGAGTTATTTTTCTTCCTTTCATTTTCCTTTAATTCAAGTTATCTTAATTGCATGCTACAAAGTAATCAGAAATATAGGTCTCCAGCTCCTTCACCGTATATGACTTGGAAGGGAGCATGTGGGTCAGGGGAGTGCTGGCCCCGGCATCTCAGCAGACTGTGACAAAATGAATTACTCCTCCAGTTGTGAAAGCAGAGTATGATGATGTTTGATATAGTGAAAACTGAAGCTCATTCTGCAACTGAAATTTTACATAGTAAGTTGGTCCGTAACACACCAAGAGGTGCTTGTGCAGCTCTTTAATATATGAGGTTTCTTGATAGATGCCTAAGCAAGCAGGTTTGCAGTGTCTGAGACAGCGCAAGGGTGCTAGGGAAGCAGGAGGCTGATCCAGAGCCTTTCCTCTAGTAAATGCTCATGGACTTAAACTGTATAAAAACAAACCAGGATGCAGTGACTCTGGAATAACCAAGAGCCAGGTGTCTGAGTTGAGAGGATCATGACTCGAGGCCAAGGGTGCGGGGTGAAGGCTCTGCACAAAATCACCACCGTGATACACCACTGCAATAGAGGTGTCTGTCTTTCCCAAGACAGATTGTCAAAACTGTCAAGCTGGGGTGAAACATGAAGGGGGAGCTGTAACTTCTGCATTTAATGAAAGTCCAGAATCAAACTGAAAACACTGTCAGTCCCAAGAAACATTTCTTAGAAGGAGGAGTGCTAATGATTTTATCATGTGCGCAAGCAGGCAGTGTTTCACTCTGTTCTTCCCATTTGTAGTTAGTTGTGGATTTGGCCTCTGCATATGGGAAGCATCTTTTTTTTTTTTCCTGAAAATGGAGAGAGGATGCTAATGTGTGGTCAGAAAAACATAAAACTATGACAAAATTCATAGCCAATAACTGGCTGGATCAGCAGATCTGCAGCCCCAACAGGAGATGAGCCAGACGCTAAGCCCGTGCTGGAAGAGTGGCTCCATCCTGCCTGCCAACAGGGCACCAGAGGGCAACCAGGGCTGTGCAGAGGGGCAGCTGCTGCTCAGTGGCTGGATGGCAGCGTGCAGTGCAGCAGGAACACCCCTTCCACAACAATGCTGCTTGACATGCAGCCTGCACTCGTGCCTGTGCAAGCCCTGCCATTCATTAGAAACAGCCGTTTCTGCCCTTCATTTCTCGTGCTCACGTTGTGCTGCATTGCAAAGGCAAGTACTCCTCAGCCAAGCACATTCAAACAATGTGTGAAGAGCTGAGGTACCCAAGAAATGCCGCAGAGTGGAGCTGGAGTCACGGCATTCTCCAGGAGGTGCTGCCTCCTCCTCTGTGACTCATAGAGGATCAACAGCCTTTCCTGATGGGAGCAGAGCTGAGCTCTGTCCGCCTGGTCCATCGTTTTATGTCTACACTAGAGGAAGATCTGGTTGGCAAATATGTGACTGTGTGCTGTGTCTTCTCCCTCCTCAAAGGACAGTATGGCACCTGAAAGAACTACAAGCATCTTGAAGCTTCGGTAGCTGTGGATTTTGTTGAGCTATGCTAAGGCAAGTATGGCTTCAACTCTTTGAGCCACGGGATGTGCCCCCTCTCCAAAGCGTTGTGACTCAGACCATCCTTACAGGTGGAAAAATCATGGACTGAATACTCATGAGATATTTGAAGATTTTCAAAAGGACAAAACAAGTGCATTGTGATACTGAAAAAAGTGGATAATGTTTTTCTGTCCTGTAATGTCAAGCATTGCGGTACAATCCAGGAGCTGGGTAAGAGACCCTGGGAACCCTGCAGTGGGTGTCCTTTGCAGATGGCACTGGGAGCTCTCAGGGAGCTGTCCTGTGCAGCACAGAACACTTTGCTGATGTCTGAGACTTGCACCACAGACACATGCCGGGCTCATCTTCCAGTGCCACAGAACCGGAGCAGAGGAGGTCTCAGCCATCACTGCACTGACTCCAAACCTTTTGCTCCTTTGCCACCCCCACATAGCAATTGAAGGATGTTCTTAGGATGCCTGAATAAATAACACCCAGACTTGCTTGCAGCTTGTCCCAGAAATTGCCCTCAAACACCATTGCTGTTTAGCATGAAGATGTTCTTAGCACTGCTGTCTGTTCTCCATGACTAACCCTGGTAATCTCTAAGCAACTGCTTGAAGTTTGCACTGAGAGTCTCTTAAATGTTGTCTTTAATGGAAATAAAAAAATTATTCTTCTCTCGCAACCCAGGTACCCATCTGTGAGGATATGGCTTGGGCTGGGAAGCTACTTTGTTTGTCATGCTTCTCTGCTCAACATGTTTACAGCAAAAAAAAAAAAAAAAAGAAATAGCTTCTGCACAATGCTTTGAATTTGCCTGCCTGGAAAACTCCTTCCAATCATCTATTAAATGAGCAGCAATGTATCTACATCTTTGGCAGACCCAGAGATGTTAATTCAGATTTCAGTACAGCTGTGAGGCTCAGCATTAGCAGCTTCCCTCACAGTGGATTTGCAGTTGGAATGTAAAACTGTATTCAAAATGACTCTCATCTGAAGAAAAGAGCAAACAACCGACTTCCAGTGCTACCAAGTCAAGCCAAATAAATAAATAAATGGAAGAAAGTTAATCCAGTCAGTCTGACTGCTTCTGTGGTGCAGATTTGTAGCTCCCTGAGAAGCAGTGCTATAGTTGGTCAAACTGTAATTAGAGATGAAATGCAGTGTTTTGTTCAGATGAATTACATGCTTCGGAAAAGAAACATTTGTCAAACTCTCCTGTGCAGATGCTCTTTTAAAACTGAGTTTTAGTTAATTAGCACTTTTTCCAGACAGCCAAGCTTTCTTCCCAGTTGAGATGCTCAACAGGAGTTGCTAGAGCCTGAGGAACATAGGCTGATGATTATGTCATCTGATAGAATGTTTCACCTCTTAAAGCTGATGTAAATTACCGTTTTCCATACAAACATGTCAGCTGTTGCTTTGCCTTTGTGACTGGTCCCTGTGATCACAGAATCACAGAACTGTNTGTCCTGGGGCCACTGGGTAGATGCACTGTACTGCAGTGACCTGAGCAGCACTGGTGAAAAGAAGAAGCTAAATGGCACGGTAAATAATAAAACCAGACCATCCCCATGCCTGCTGGTCTCAATGAAACAGCCCCCAGCTTTTTTCCATGCCAGTGCAAGGAAAAAAAAATCTTTTTTCTTTAATCTATTGACTCAGTAAGCACTAAAACATAAGTCAAATTGCAGTCCATGAATCAAATATTTGGATTTGTTTAATAATGCTGAAATGCTTGTCATGCTCTTCTGATCACACTTTGTGCTCACTGTCCCTAACTCAGGGCACAGAGGAGCTGGCTGGGACCATGGCTGGGGCAGCACGACAAGAGCAGGCAGCTCTGGCCCCAAAGCCTGAGCCTTGATAGAAACTGAAGTGTTGGATTTTGTAGTTAAATAGAACGTGAATGATACAGCAGTCGCCTTCATTGTTTTCTTGATGAAATGAGTGCTGTTGAACTGCTTCCAGGCAGCAGATGATGAGCATCCATCCCACTTGTGTGTTGGCTGGGACTGCAGCTGGCTGGGAGGCACTTCGCTGTTGTGCTATGGGATCCATTGTAGGAATTCTCAGATATGAAGAAAGGTACCAAATTTGAAGGGCCTGCCAACAGTTTCCATTAATCCTGGAGGAGGAGGTGGATCCTGCCGCAGCACAGGGCTTCAGCTCTGTTCAGAAAAGCTCCCAAAGTGTCTACTTATACATTCGCTGATTTTGAGCTGTAAATTCAAACGGCCTTTTTGAGTCTGCTTGATAACTTTCTGTTTTCCTTTTATTTTTGGCTATTAGCAAAGAGTGTTTCTTCATAGTCATACTTCAGAAGAAGAAAGGAATACACTGGTATTGCCTATCTGTACTCAAGGCAGTCACTCCCAGCTCCACAGTCCCTCTGCTGTTTCTCAGTGACTGATCTGCCAAAGTAACTCATCTTCTTCAGTCAGTGGAGTTAGAGCCAAGGGGAGAAATAAGAACAGGAGCTCTCAAACTTCCTGCTTCACTCTACGAAGTGTTTTAAGTCATCTGAACCACAAACAAGTAAATGGTGCTGATTTCATGTTGTGTTTCATATACTTGATTTCCACTGTCCACGACCAGTGAGAGCATTTCCAAGTAAAACCTCTGGCTGCCCACCAAGCACGCTTTGCTTGACTGTCAAGTTTGTCTGAGACGTGCTTGTTGTTCAGGATTTGCAGTTCTCTGAACTGTACATCAGCTGTGCTGCTGGCAAGCCTGGGATGCTGACTGGTGAATGATGATGCAGCGAAGGTCATAGCCAAGATAGGTGGCAGAATTTTAGGGTGGCAAAGTGTTTATGATTTAAAATGACAAAATGCCTAGAGTACCTTTGGCTCAGTGTGCATGCTGAAAGAATAAATAACATGAATCAGACCATCTGGCACTCAGGACTTTTTGTGCAATCTTAGCCAGCAGTTCGTAGGAAATTTAAACATGATAATACCACCTCTCAGTGGTTGTTAGGAGCGATCATTGTGAAATACGTGTAAACACTGAACTGGAATTTCTGAAAACAGCAGCATATACAAAACTGGCAGAAAATCACCATGCACTAGGGATTGGAGTAAGTTCCAGTGAACCTGGAAAGACTCATGGATCTGCAGGGCAAGAAATGGCTGATGGAGGGCTGCTGGCTACTTGTGCCAAGTTGCTGACAGTGCTGCTGGAGGTGTGACAGCACACCGAGCCATCTCATTTCTCATGGTCTCTGGCCTCAGATGGAGCTGAGTGATGCGATGCTGCTCCCAAATTGCTTGTTGTTGTCCCTTCTTCATCCCTCAGGAAGCTCAGGAAGGTTAGTTGTCAGGAGGCTCTAAAAGGTGCTTTGAGTAAAATGCCCTGGTGATTTTACTAGCTAGATCCCATGTTTTCATAAGCGCTAATGGGTAAGTCATGGAGAGGGCAGTTTATAACTCACTCTCAAATTTTATATTCTTAGCCTATGCACAACGTCTCAAATCTTTTATTCTCTATTTGTACATTTTCATACAATCTTCTTTTTTCCTAGTCATAAATAGCAGTTTTAGGTTCAAAGAGGAAAAACATCATAATTGGGAACCTTTATTAAGCTCTGTTTTGATGGATTTTTTTCCATCATGCAACTTAGGGTAAGTTGGAAAGAAAACTCCAATGAATACTGCCCAACTCATGATGAGAAGAAATATTTTTTTTTTTTGTCATCTACTTGTTAGGCTCATGAGATGACACATAAATTGTGGAGGAAATGGATACCCCTGCGCTTCTCCACTGGCTGTGTGTGATAGGGTATGGTAAAAAGCAAAACTTGTTTCTATCCAAGCAACAATTTGAGAGTCTTCTGCCTCACAGTGCTGATTGTGAACCCAGTGTGTGAATGCTGGATAGGCTGAATTCATTTGATGCATATTCAACTCTCATCTTCAGACAGCCATAAAGGAGTTCAGGTAACATAAATGAAGAGAAAGGCTGTGAGGTAAGGTCTTCTGTGGTAGAAAGTAGGGCATGAGTGCACAAACCTTTGGGTTTGCTCTCTCATGATGGAGTAGTGGCACTTGCTTGCACATCAGTGGCACAGCTAAAGAAAGGCATCTCATTTACTCCCATTATTTTATATTCTTAAAGATGACAACCATGGTTGAATCTGGTGAACGGGCCACATCTCCCTGGCTCCTTTCTGCACATCGTGACACAATGAGAACCTTTCCTCCAGAACCAATCTCTAAATGTTCCACGTTGCAGTTCTGAAGAAACTTGAAAGTATGATGAAAGCAACAGGAGTCAAGCTGACGCTTGCAGCTGGAATCCCTGACTTGAGGCCACAAGCACATGTAGAAGTGAGGAGAACCAAGCTTTCATACTGCACTTTCTTCTTCTGGGAGAGAAGCAGTTGATATCCAGTGTTTCTAATAAAATTAATCTTCGGATAAGTCTTATTTAATGTAGCCGTTGTTGCCTATAAGTTAACTGCTGTTCTTTCAGTGGCCAGCTGAGAGGCAGGAATCTATAGAGGCCACTTTGTTCCACCTCGTTAGGCACCCACAATTAAGTGAGGTACAAACGGATCCATTCATCATGTTTGTTGAATCAAGCTGGTGATATCACAAGATTTGACATAGTAAACAATCATGTTTGCGGATAACATCTGAGTGAGAACGTTGCATTTAATTTAACTCAGTAAAAGTAGAACAAAATTGTTTTTGGAAGGACTTCAAGCCTTAGCTTTTGTAAACAAGCTTAATATTGGATCATCATTTTGTTCAGCTTCAAATGAAAATGAAAATTAAATCTCAGTTGTCTCTTACATAGCAAGTTCTGTTGAAACCAGATAAGAAAAATTCCCATTTTCAGACACTGGTGGAGAGCTTTTTGAATTTCCAAATTCATTGGACTCATCTCTGTGCTTTTTGTGTTCTCTTTCTGTTCGTTTCTCCAGTCAGCCCAGCTGAACGCTTATTGACAGGGCAGGGCAGTGTTGCAGAAGCCATCAGAGCCAAGGGCTCCAGGCAGGAGACGTTTATTCAGCACCAGACTGCTGCCTGCTTGACTGCATGTAGCATGGGCTCCGGACAATGCTGCTGAAAATAGCCAGCAAAACATTACATTTTAAGGCTAAAGTGTAGAGTGCTGCACTTCAGGAAAAGGATCTAGAACTCCAACTGATGTGGACAAATACAAGCGGAGGTGTTACTGTTCCCAAAGCAAGTAAGGTGGCTAAATTTGCATGAATTTTCCTGGAGATGGCAGGAAAAGATCCTGCTCTGATGCCACAAGGTGCCAAAGTTTTTGAGCTGTGTTCTTAATTGCAGAGTGGCAATTAAAGACACAGCTCAAGCAAGCAAGGGTGAGGTTGGAAACATTTTTGTGTGGGAAAGCAATGCTCTGTTTCTTCATTTTAATTCAGAAACAACTGTATTGTCTTGGCTGAATTTAAGATAAAGAAGATGAAAGAAACTGCTTGAGGCATACACCCAGCATGTAAACTTTCAGCCTAAGGCCTGGTGGTGGTGTAAATAACTGATGGAGAACCTTGCACTGGGAAGTGTTGTGCAACTTGGGCAATGGTGGCTCCAATCCTTCAAGTACATTTACATGAAAGCAACTAATGCCCATTGTTTTCCCAAGTTTGTTGTATGCAGCTGGCATTCTTTCTTTTATACCGAAACAAGTACTGAAGCACTTTGTTTACTGGAAAAAAAATGAAGTTTTCTATGCTGGCAGTTGTGCAATTTGGCAAATGCTGGCCAGAAATCCTGGAGCAACTGACTCTGACAAGTATGGTTTTAAGTTAACTCTGATTTCTGCATTTCATAGAGAATTCTGTTTGTATTTTGAATTATCATGGACTTCATGCCCCTTTCCACACTACTCCTGTAACTTCCACGTGGTGGTCTGCAGCTATCAGAAGGTGCTGGTTGCTTTTGTGGCCATGCCTGATCTTGCTTCCAGTGGCTGTTGTCAAAAAACAAGTGCAAAAACTAGCCCTTAGTTTTCAGTGACAGAACAATATGCTGCACGTAACAGCACATCACCAGAGCAGCACTGCATCCCACCGCTGCCCCCACTGTCACCAAACCATGTGACACCAGCCTGTCAGTGCTCCTCTGGCACAAGGATGGAGCTCCCAGTGTCACCTCTGTGAAAATCTTTGTCACTAAGAAACAGCGGAGGGAACTTTATACTCATCTGACCCGCTCAAACTGGCTCTCAGCTCTGTTGAACTACAGGAGTGAGTGTTCCCTACTTCCAGCAGATGACACAGCAGTCGCATTGTGAAAAATTATGCAATTCCTGCAGGATGCATGGAGTTAGCTGTGAAATGTTTGAGTTTATGCAATGAAAACACAAAATTGCTCTTTGGTACATCTATTGAATGCTTTTTTCCAGAGCTCAGACAAAACAATTGCCTTCCATGCAAAGTCCCTCATGGTGCTGGCATGTCCCCTCTCCTCATGCTGCTGGGTGGGAGGTTGCAGAAGCAGTGGCTGGAAGTGTGGCTGCACAGACCCATGGATATAGCATCCAGATTTGACCTCCATTGAAGCAGCTGTGGTGGCTCAGCAAATTATTTTATCTGCACCAGAGACTGGGGCTTTGGTGAGCACAACCTGATACACAGCCTGGGGTGAATGTAAAGAGCAGCAAAAAGCAACATGTTCACACTCTTAATGGCTCTCATGGTGTTCACTATGTGGCACTTTGGCAGTGAGTCCTGTGAGATGCTTGAGCTAGCGGACGCTGCCTGGGGTCCAGTGCTTGGCCTTGGGCTGGATGGTGGTGATCTGGCTGGCTGAGGTGAAACCACTGACAGACCTTTGTTGTAGAGGAGGTCAGAAACCTAACCAAGAAAGCAGATGGCCAATCAGAATGTGTCTGCTGAGGCCCTTTGACCCTAATTTGCCTTCTCCTACATGTGTCCATGCCCCAGGTCACCATCCCTTCAAAACCGGCTGTTGAGAACTCCTATTTTCCCATTCTGTAGAAATGTGTAAGGTTGATAAGCGAAGGATGCGATTTTATGCCTGAGGCAAGGAAGGAAGAACCTCTACATCACTGGTCTGTGCCTAATTGTTAACTGTCTTTAGCATAATGCTTGCTGATATCCTTTTAAAAATGGTGTTCTCTAAAAATTATGGTTTGATATTGGAAAATAGTGTTATTTCTCATTATTAGGATTGTGTGATTGGGCTATTCACATTTGTACCTTCCTGCTTTTTCTTGCTTCATTTATGAATAGAAGTTGTGCACAGCAAAAGGGGTGAGCAGAATACAAACGGGATGTTTGTTTGGACGAGGCAGAGTTGTATTTTGTAACCCAAATCATCGAGTGAACAAATGAAACAGGGTTTTTGATCTAGCCTTGGCTGATGCAGGGGATGTTCCTACTCCAAATTCAGTCACCATGGAAACAAAACTTCTCTTTAAGCATGCTGTATCTCTGACAGAGCAAGAGGCTTCTTTTTGTCTGGCATGTTTCTGTCTCCTTTGTGGATGGTTTGCAGATGATGAATACTTCTGGAATGAGTCATTTTCATCTATCTCCTCTGAAATGCAGTAAGTTTCTACTGTGCCATACTGTTCCCCTTGAAACAAACGTTCCACTTTTCAACGAGATTCTAAAATCTTGGGAAGCTTAAGATGCCTCTTTTCTTCCAAAAAATGTTTAAAAATCAGAAGTGCACAAGGGGCATTGGTAAGAATTTCTATAGAAAGGCACTCTGAGGTAGCACAAGTACCAAGTGATGTGAAAATTGCTATGGTAACTACCATTACTGCATTCCAAAGTAAAAAGTCGCATAAAACCTGTGCAGCCAGGTGAAAGCTTGCCTAGGGCACAGCTCGCACTCTCTCTCTCTCTGAGGTCCATTGTGTTCCTCCAGTGGCTTTCCCATCCAGGAGTGGGTGCCGTGGGTGCTGTGTGCATGGCAGTGATAGGTGGTGACCAGCAACTCTTGATGCTCCTAGTGTGAGGGCTGCTGTCAGCCATGGGCTGAAAACAGGCATGAAGAAAACAAATGAGCAATGCTAAGCACTGCATGCCTGATAATGTGCAATGTTACACTTATCAAAGCCTGCTTTTTCTCTCTCCAGGTGATTTATGAACACTGATCTGCATCTTGTGTGAAGAGAATATCTAAATTGTTAATCTGAGTAACCACTGACATATACAGTCCCACCCCTTGTGACATAGCCATGTTGCCTATAAGGGTGGCATTAATGCCCAATAAACTTCTCTGACAGTGCATTGTCTGTTGGTTTATTTTTTAATGTATTTATTTTATATTTTGCTATTGAAATGGGGACATAATGTAATGGGACTATCCATCTCTAGAGGAGTTGCCACCACTTGAGGTCAACTTTGAATGCAGAAAAGAGCATCCCAAAAAACCCTTGTGAACAAGTGCCTGCCTTACATGGAGCTCACATTACAACAGCTCAGTATTACTGCTCTGTGAAGAGCGAAGTGTGACCATCAAGATACTGAAGGATAGGTTTCTTCACTGGATTTTTTTACCATTCCCAAGGTTTGTTAATTGTCACACACTCATGAAGACATTAGAACTGACTGTAGTAAATAAATAGTAAGAAGGTTGAAGGAAAGCATAGAAGGATTTCCCAAGGATGAGCAGGACCATTTCTGTATGTCTTTCTTCCAAGTATTGTGTGAAAGATAGAAGGAAAAGAACCAGCTCTTTCTCCAGAACGTGACAGGCCAAACAGGTCTTGCATCTGGATGCTGGAGGACTTCAGGTCTAGGCTGGAAGGTCAGGGTCTGACAAGTCTTAGGGCAACACCAATTGTGACAAGGCCTTGCTCTAAACAAAAGTCTCCATGACTGCCCTTGCACAGGCCCTGTAAGAAAGAAGCAGATGTTTATCACTGCCGTCAGGATTGCTGCAGGGATGAATTCTGTTCCCCAGCAAAAAGGATACCTTCATATCTTTTTCGAGCACAGTCATATAATGAAACAGAAACAAAGTAGTTTTCAGAAATTTCATTTACAGACAGCTCTTCTTTTGGGTCCCTAGGAAGTTTACACCCAGATAACCCAGTGCTGCCATACTGGCACAAACTTTTCAGAGAATCACAGAATTGTAGGGGCTGAAAGGGACCTCTAGAGGTCACTGAGTCCAGCCTCCTGCCAAAGCAGCTCCCTAAACCAGGTTGCACAGGTAGGTGTCCAGGTGGGTCTTTACCGTCTCCACAGAAGGAGACTCCACCACCTCTCTGTGCAGCCTGTGCCAGTGCTCCGTCACTGCACTGTGAAGAAGTTCCCACACACATTTGTGCAGAAATTCCTATCTTCAGTTTGTGGTCATTTTCACTCATCCTATAACCACGCACTGCTGAGAAGAGTCCAGCCTCATCCCTTTGCCTCCTGCACTTTAGATATATATAGATCACATATATATAATAGATATATATGGACAGTAGGTGAGGCCTCACCAGGGTAGAGCAGAGGGGGAGGATCACCTCCCTCGACCTGCTGGCCACACTCTTTTTAATGCACCCCAGGATCCCACTGGTCTTCTTGGCCTCCAGGGCACACTGCCGTCTCATGGCCAACCTGTTATCCACCAGGACACCCAGGTCCCTCTCCTCAGAGCTCCTCTCCAGCAGCTCATCCCTGAGCCAGTACCGCTGCATGCGGTTATTCCTCCCTAGATGCAAGATTCTACACTTGCTTTTGTTAAACCTCATCCGGTTTCATTTCTTCCCAACTCTGCAGCCTGTCCAGGTCTTGCTGAATGGCAGTGCAGCCTTCTGGTCTGTCAGCCATTCCTCCCAGCTTCATACCATCAGCAAACCTGCTGAGGGTAAGCTCTATCCCCTCATCAAGGTCACTGATGAAGATGTTGAACAGGACCAGACTCAACACTAAACGAGGAACACCGCTGGTTACAGGCCTCCAACTGGACTCTGCACCGCCAACCACAGCCCTCTGAGCTCGGCCACTCAGCCAGTTCTCAACCCATCTCACTGTCCACTCATCTGTTCCACACTTCCTCAGCTTTGTTACAAGGATGCTGTGAGAGACAGCATCAAAAGCCTTGCTGAAGTCCAGGTGGACTACATCCAATGCTGAATGTTATAAATGATACTGTCCCATGTGTTTCCCAGTAAAGGAACTACTTACTGTCAGCTAAGGACTAATGCACCTTCTGGGGGCATTTGTTGTGCGTGTATTGCTGTGAGAAAGAGCTTCTGACAACTTAAAACACAGGAAGTTCACAGTAAGGTTGGATGATGTCAGCAACACAATTACCACAGAGGGCTTTGAATATTATGGAGAATATGGGTGTCAGTCTGTGACTTTTAGATGAGGATGTACATGCCACATTGAATGGACAGACTAGTCTGGGAAGCCTGTTATTGCAGGAAAATCAAGACATGACAGCCCTAAAGAATTTCAGGAACTGTGAGAAACAACAGTGGATGAATGGATGTAACTGCCAGGCCAGCAGGATTAAGGAAACAGACTCAAAAGGACTTGGTTTACGTAAAGAGTCCACCTAGAATTGAGAGTGATGCATGTAGAAATGGGCACCAGTACTTGGAGAAATCACTGGATAAACCAGAAAATTAGGAGAGGCTTAGAGTAGCTGAAATATCCTAGTTATGGAAGAAAAGAGAAATGGGTAAAAACCGAGTGAGTAGAACTTCTGAGCATTTTGTTGGTTTGTTTGTTTCACTCCTCACCTGTTTAACTAAAACACTGTGCTCAGTGAGGTGGTTTTAGCTGGGGATACTTCTGCAGTCCCTTGTGGATGCTACCTGCTAAGATTTGGTACGTATTTGTCCTATGTGTCTTCAGGAAACCAAGTTGGTTGAAAGATGAAGGCAAGGACTAGTAATTCTGCATCGTTCCTTCAGCTCTTTGCCTGTGGGATGTTTAGGTATTTTAGCATAGTAATAGGTTAGGAGATTTTCTCTCTGGATTTGAGTGGCATAGACCTACAACATTAAATCCAAAATATAAGCTAGTGTGTTTGCCAAGTTGTGGAAGTGAGCAAAAGCTGAGAAATACAGTGTGACTGTGAGAGGTGGCAGAACACATAGCTAAATTAGAAGACAGCAGAAAGGCTCATGGCACCAAAAATTCCTAGAAATCATCACCCAGAGGCAGTCAGGCAGTGCTGCAGTGTGTCCTGAAGTGTCGTAATGGTGGGACCCATTACTTTTACTGTTTTTACAAAGGGTTTGGATTTCATTTTTCCAAGTAGCTAGAGAAGTCTTCAAGATGTTTTCATTTGTTTGCAAAACTAGGTTTGTCTGAATGATTGTCACTTGTAAGAGTAAATAATCGAAAGTGTAAAGATGCTAAGAACAAATGAGAGCCAGGCAGATCTCAGCTCAGCCTGTTTGGCTGCAGGCAGTGCAATGCTGTAAGCATTAAGTCTGGAAGCCAAGGGGGCTTTCAGGAAAGTTATTGATAGAATAATGTAAGAAAAATGACCATGCTTAGCAACCTAGCTATTTGTGTATAGAAAATCCCTTCAGTACTTAACCTGGCTTTTCTGTATTAGTAAGAAATGCTCACTGATGTTTCAGTGAAAGAAGTACTACAGAGCCAAAACTGTCTTCAGAGGAAAGGTGCCAAGGTACTGTGATTTTACTGCACAAAGACAGCATGTAGAGCTGTTGTTGCTCTGTGTGACCCTTACAACCAGTCCTTAGTACATCCAAGCTGTTGCAGACCATGCCAATTGCCTCAATGGCCACACGTTGTCTACAGCAACAGCGCTGCCATGGGAGTCAGCCACTTCACCAGCAGGTTGTGAGCATCTCCTTGTTCCTCAGCACCCTGTGGCTGTCACTTCTTCATACCAGCCAGCTACATACTGTTTGTTTCATGAGCCAAAGGTTGAAGTGTGGGCGTTTTTTTTCTGGTACACATCACAAAGAACTATAGTTTGCAATATGCTTGCACAGCACCACATTTGGCAATGGGAAGTAACAGAGCGACATGTGGAACTGATTACCTGAAGCAATGGAAGTGGCTAATTTCTCCAGAGTATTTTTACCACTGTTGCAGCATTAAACTGGTTTGTACAACAGCTGCCATTTGCTGCACCTGGTAATTCGGCACAAACAAAGCCAGCAAGGGCCTGACACCAGCCAGGTGCTTTCAAAGTCTCAGCCACAGGTGCTAATGTAAGAAAAACCAAGGAACCACGTCAGGGCTGCCCAAATCAGTGAGGTGGCACAGAAAATCACAGCCAAACAGGCAGAGGGAGCTCACAGCCCTGTGTGACTCAAAGTGGGTGACCTGGGGAGATGAAGGAACTTTTTGGCTCCTCAGATCCTGGGGTAAGCTCCAAGACTGAAGGTCTCTGCCCATTTAAATGCTGACGTGCAGGTGAGTGAGCAGCCAGCAAAGATCACAGCCCTGTTGGTTCTATAATAGCTAAAGTTGCCACCTATCCTGTAGACTTTTAAACCAGAGCCTCTCTTGTGAGCCCTGAGTCTGTGGAGAACATAAGCAGGGCTCTGTGAGGCCTGGAGGGCCCTCTGGATTGAAAAGGAGTGCCAGCTTTCCTGTGGTTTCCAGAGCAAATTCAGAGGTTTTTTCAGCCCGAAGTGTTGCTGGAGACTGAACATGGATGTTTGTGACAAAAGCACAACGCGTCACTGGAGTGGAGTGACGGGGTGCAGCTCTCAGGTAGGGTGGGGGGTCCGTGTCCAGGCCGTGCCAGGCAGCGCTCAGCATGTCAGGCCTCAGCTGAATGCCACCCCACTGCGGCAGGACGGTCCCTCTTCTGGGACAGTTTGCTGGAAGGCATCTCTTCTTTTGCTTAATGTCTCCAGCTTCTCCCTAATCCCCAAGACAAGAAACTAACTGAACTTCCAGCCTCTCAATAGGAGTGCAGAACATCCTGAAAATAATTGCTGCAAACAGAATTAATCTCACGCTGCCTGCAGAACCCCCTGAAGGATTGCCTCCTAAGTGCTTGGAGTTAGATAAGAAATGAGCTCTCTTTAGTGATGCATGTGCTTTCTAAATAAACTCCTTCTAAACAGACTTGCTGCTTAAATCTGTTTATTATGGCACATTGTGCAGATTGTGCTTTAAGGGGCTCAGCAACCAAAATCAGAGCTTTTACATAAGTAAGATCTGAGGAAAAACAGAAGCGAGATTTCAAATATCCCATTAATCATTTCACTTTAGGTCTGAGCCAGCTTCAAATTGCACCAAACTGTTGCCAAGCGTAAGCAAGCCACCATCCAAGTAGAGAAGACTTGGCAGACCTGAGCTGGGGGCTTTGCTTCAGGAGTGCTTCAAGCAGAGGGAGTTTCCCTCTTGGTCACAGCTCTGCCAAGGCTGCACAATGCTCCATGGCAGTCACATGCCAGCTGGCTCAAGCTGCGTGTGCTGAAGGCATGCTTCTGGTTTTTGCATTTCTTCACTTATGTTTTTAATCTGCGTGTACAGAGGTAGCTGTTAAATGTTTTTACATGGGCAGCATGGAGTAAGCTGTGGCTTAATCCTGCTCACACATGCAGTGCAGCCTCTGCCAGATACTGGAGGACCTGTGTTTTAACACTGTGCTGAATCTTTACCTTGATGACAACTACAGAGTTTTGCTCTTTTTGAATGAAATTCTGCCACCATCCATCGACAGTGAACTTTAATTCCTTGTACTGTTCCTTCTTATCATGAAGCCAGAGGAAATAATGAGAAATAAGTGCTGTTGACACATGGGACAGTACGAGACACCCCTGTGTAAGGGCAGATGCAGCCGGTGTGCACTCTCACAGCCTGTCTCTGCTGATACAAAGTCATTTTTGCTTTGCCTTTCCCTTCTAGGGATGTGGATGGAGAAGGCAGCTCCTCAAGGCCAGCCCAGCACAAAGCTGCCGCTCTTTGTAGAATGGAGGCAGGAGATCTCAGGAGAGATTCCTCTGTTACTTGCTGTGATCTAAGTGTTGACATGCACCTGAAAATACCTGCTTGCTGTGAAGCACTTACGGCTTCTGGAGGTTTTGGTGTGATGTGTATTCACATCTCTTGCAGAACCCAAGGATGAAACATGGAAACCTCTGGAGTTACACCAGTCCTTGTTCCTCTTCCTCTGCATCCTGCCTTCCCTTTCCAGTGAATTCTTACATGGTGGTTATAGGCACTGCTGGGGGATTGAGTGGGTGAAGAATTGCATAAAGATGCTTGTGTCTTTGTCAGATGCAATTTTTTTTTTGGACTTTGAAGCCTTCTACTGACTGGAAAGCAGGTTTCAATGTCTTCACTGTGGCTTGATTCTGCCATCCCACTGCTCTCAGCCTGGCTGCTAACTTGGCAAAGTTGAAGTACTAAAAGCATCCGCATGGTTGGTGCCTGCATGCCTTCTCTTTCCTTAATCTCTTCTTGATTTTAAGGTGATTCTGATTTCTTCAAAACAGAGCAAGTTTACATAGCAGGATAAAACCTTTTCAGGAAAGTTTTGCATACTCCTCCAGCCTCATTGCACCTACTCACAGGGATGTAGCACCAGGTTCATGCTGTTTGCACCTCTGTACCTGGTAATGCTCCTGGATGTCTGTGGACACCTTTTTCTCCCATTTCCCCCCCCCAGATCTTGGCATGGGAGGTTGCTATTTTTGGATTTTCCTGCCTCCTGAGTGTGCATTGGAAAAGTAAATGTGACAACCTTCTGAAGACAGAGAGGTATATTCTCCCATCCAGAGCTTTCCCACTTTTTATGAACCTCTGGAAAACCTACATCTAATTCTTACTTTTCAAATTTCTTTTTTCCTCCTTTCCACTCACCTTAGTGCTCCTCTCACAAAGTTAGTTTAATTTATTCCCTGCGGTCAAGCAAGGCAGCATCTCTGGTGCCTGTGGTTTATATAGAAATCTGAAATGCAGTTCTTCCATGTTTCCAAAATGCAGTCTTAGATCCTTTGTATCCCTGTGAAGAGCCAGCCTTGAAAGGAGAATGGAGACCTCACTGCATTAAAACCTGTATGGACACTTAGCCAAAATCTAGTCCAAGTTTTGCTGAGGTGGAAGCATAGCCATTGCAGCAGCAGATGCCATTCCGCTGCACTTCTGAATAAAATGTCACTCCATGGTTGCACAGCAAAAGACATGTTGATTCTTGTAGACCAGACAGTGAGGACAACATTTCTGGCTGAGTACCATGCAATTAAAAAGTAAACCTATGGTCTATGTTCCTGGAACCTGGGTCACCTGTCTGCCTTCGCTCAAGCCAATCTGTTCACCTGGCAGAGCTGCCATTGAGGTTCATCTGCTTGCAGAGTCAGAGCCCAGTGAGGCTTAGATGGACAGCCTGCAGAGGGCTGCCACAAGACTGCCTTGCAGCAATACTACATCCTAACACTTAGTGAGGTAAGAGGATCTGCTCCCATAGTACCCCTGTTGGAAGGGAGCTCTCCTGTAGAACACTTTCTCCTTGGGAGAAATACAGAGAAAGCCTGAGAAACTCAGAAGTAAAGTGTAAGGTTGCTGGAGGAAGGAGTGAAAATTGCATCCATTTTTGGGATAAAGGAATGGCATCAGCACCTTGCTGAACAACAAATGTCTAGTAAGTGTTGAACCTGTCATATTCTCTCACCTGCTTTTTATCTTTTTGCTGATCAAATGTGTACTGATACATACCTCTGTTTCTCTTTCCACTCTTGGGGAAATAAAACAAAGCCAGACTAATGAGCACCTGTAGGGAAGCTGTCCCTTTGCAACATCTCTTAGGCTATGACTTGCTCTTCTAGAGTTCTCAGACACTCACATGCATTCTCTGTGGCTGCTGCAGCCTTGCTTCTGGGCTTGGAACAGTGAAAATGGGCTGCAGCCATTGAGATGCACTGCAAGAAGTCAGCTTCTGTAAGTTGATTTATTTGTCTCCTTCGCAGTACAAATTGTACACTTCCTCTTGGCTGCTTCTGAGGAAGACAAATGCATCTTTTTGTTGGTTTTGTAGGTTGGAGACTTTAGGAAAATATGTTTTTGTTTTGCTTGGAGGAAACTAAAAATGGCTACATTAGTTTTAAGTCCATTGCTGAATAATAAGAGCCTGGAGGTTTGCTGTTTGTCTAGCAGATTGGTGCCCGATGCAATTTTAAAAATGACCAAGACATAAAACCCTGAGAGCAAAAATTTTCAGGGAAAAGATAAAATATAAATGTATATATTTACAAGAGAATGGGATCACCTTTCAATTTGTTTATTCTCCTTAACATTATCTGGGGTCAGAAATATCCCAGAATTTGGATTATCATGAATTCCCACAACAGGACTTTCAAGAGCAAGTATCTTCTGAAGTGCAGAATAACAAATCTTTCTTCCAGAACAAATCTTGTTCCAGACCATGAAATGTTCACTTGCACCGCTCCCACTGCTCCACCCATCCAGCAACCTGGAATGGGATTTTCCAAGTACAGCATCACAAAGTCTGCACCTGGGATACAAAACTCTACAAAATGCACATTCCCTGTGGTGCAGTTAGGACCCTTCTTCAGGGGTTTTGCAGGGACATTTTGTTGGACCTGAGGTGCCAGAACTCTCCTAGCCAGCCTCTATATAATTATGTTGTGTTATACTTCCGACCACTGGGCTTTATGGAGCCTTTTCTACGGCAACTTTTACATTTCTGTAACCCACCTGTAAAATGATTCTTTTATGTGATGCACAGGGCTGACATTTGGAGAGAAGTATAAAGAAGTAGATGCTGAGAAGTTGCAATTTTAGAGCAGCTTCTTTATATGAGAATAATATGTATTCTCATATTATGAGAACACAATATAATAGAATATAATATATATTCTCATATCATTTTAATGCTTGTTCTAAAGTGGATCTGATCTTGTGAGATAAGGAAGAGACTTCCTTCTGAAGCAGAAAGGGAAACAAACAGCTAGATAAGAAATTAATAAAGAAGCACACAATTAAAAACTTGCACAACTCCAGCAAGCATGTTCATTAGAGTATTATGTCCACGTAATATAAACAGTGGGGAAAGGCATGGTTTAGTTTGAAAGGAAACACACGTCAACTAAGTGCTGAGACAGCCCTCATGCAGTGGGGATGTTTGGAAATCCAATTCTGCAGCTCTTTTGGTTGTCAGAAAATGCCTCTTCCATGCATACAGTGGTTAATAGCTAGGATCTGTGCAGGGAAAAATGTGTTCTCATGCTTCACCTCCACAGTCTTTGTTCTGGGGGGTTTCCAGGGATTCTGATGCTAGCATAAACATCCACAGTTGTTCCCAATTAAGTGGGTTTATATATACTCAGGTCTCTCTGATCCTTTAGAAAAATACCAACAGCAATTTAAATGTTTATGACACATTCAATACACTTAAACTGTTACCTTGTTTTTCTGTTGTGTCTTGAAATAACATGTACTGTAAGCAGCAGATTGTGGTACTGGCATTTTGTTTGAATTTGTGTGGTAGTCTCTTGCACTTCTGACAGTAATGCATGGCCCTGGATTACCCTTCCCATGTGCAATGAAGTGCAACTGAGAGTCATATCCTTTTCAAATCAAACCTGGGGGAATAGTAAGTAATAAGAGTATGAAATCCAGAAGCAACTGCCATATCCTGGGAGCAGCACAATCCGTATTCTGTACAAACAAAAGGATCACCTCAGCTGCTATAGGTCTGATGAAATGGGGCTTTTTAAGATTGGAGAAGAAAATCTGTGACTGTTTGTTTGCTGCCACTGGGCTGCTGCTGGTCACTAGAGGAGCTGATGGATGGGCACCAATTAGAGAAGGCTGCACAGGGCAGTGCTCACCATTGCCTTGGCAGCTGCAGGAAGCCCTGCTGAAGGGGACAGCTGCCAAGAGCTGTGCAGCTCCAGAGCTGTGACATGTCACTGGGGGATCCCCTGAGTGCTGTGAGTGTTTGGGTGAGAAGCCACCAAAGCTGACAGTAAAGGACAGGGATGGAAGGAGATTGGTGTCTTCTGTCCTCCAGCCCAAATGGAAGCGGGACCATGGACGGCCAACAAATGCCCTGCTGCCAAATGATGCTTGGAGGAGAATTAAAGCTAGGTTCTTGGTGGTTTGTAATCGCGGAAGATCTCACAATAGCTTCTGACAGAGTGGTGCTCTAAACCCAGAGTCCTTTCCCCTTGCAGAGAACTGTGAGCCCCTCTGCTGCCCGCTGGATGGTTGTGCAGCCCCACAGGGCACACTGAGCTTGGAAGAAGGTGCAAGGCAGCACACACAAGTTCTGAGCTCTGAAGAGGATTGGAGCACACAAGCTGACTGTCCCCACCTACGTAGAGCACGTGCCAGTTTAGGATCAATCTCTATATTGAAAAACAAGAAAAAGCATAGCATTTACTCTGCAGAAAGCAGCATGTACTGTGTTGCAAAGCACTGTTTTGAAAGAGCCCACACAAACACTGGAATAAAACCATTAGGAGGTTGTGTCTGCTTTCTGCCTCACTGTCTCTTGCAGGTTCATAAGCATCTTTCTGCTTCCAGGCTGTGATACCCATTAACTTGATAAAAATGAGTATGGGGCAAATCTTGAGCTGTTCAGGTGCCAGTGATGGTAAATGCTGTGCAGTTAACTCAGATCTGCTTTGTGTGGTTTTTCAGAGAAGTGCCTTAGCAGCTCTTGAACATAACTCTATGAGCAACATGACTACCACATGTTCAGCAAAGGAACCACAGAATGGCCTGGGTTGAAAAGGACCGCAATGATCGTCTAGTTTCAACTCCCTTGCTATGTGCAAGGCCTCCAGCCACTAGAACAGGCTGCCCAGAGCCACATCCAGCCTGGTTTTGAATGCCTCCAGGGATGGGGCATCCACAGCCCCCTTGAGCAACCTGTTCCAGTGTGTCACCACCCTGTGTGAAAAACTTCCTGCTAACATCTAACATAAACATCCCCTGTCTCAGTTTAAGACCATTCCCCCTTGTCCTATCTCTATCCACCCTCATAAACAGCCATTCCCCCTCCTGTTTATACGCTCCCTTCAAGTACTGGAAGGTCACAATGAGGTCTCCCCAGAGCCTTCTCTTCTCCAAGCTAAACAATCCCAGTTCCCTCAACCTTTCCTCAAAGGAGAGGTGCTCCATGATCACCTTAGTGCCCCTCCTCTGCACCCGCTCCAAGAGCTCCATGCCCTTCCTGTACTGGGGCCCCACGCCTCAACACAGTACTGCATATGGGGCCTCACAAGAGCTGAGAAGAGGGAGACAATCCCCTCCCTCTCCCTCCTGGCCACCCCTTTTTTAATGCACCCCAGAATACAGTTGGCCTTCCAGGCTGCATGCCCACGCTTCTCTCCAGGCTCATCTCCAGCTTCTCTCCTACCAGGACCCCCAAGTCCTTCTCCACAGGGCTGCTCTCAAGGAGATCTTCCCCTAGTTTCTATAAATACCTGGGATTGCCCCGACCCAAGTGCAGCACCCTGCACTTGGTCTTACTGAACCTCATTAAGTTTTCATGGGCCCACTCCTCCAGCCTGTCCAGGTCCTTCTGGATGGCTTCCCTTCCCTTCCAAAATAAGACTTCTGCTTCACAACAGCTAAACAAGTCAAGGACTTAAGGAAAAGTTGTTTCTTAGCTTCGAGAAGCCTTGCAGGTAAAGCAAACAGTACCGAGGAAAGCAGTAGAATTGCACTGGCAAAAAATTTGTACTTGGAATTAGAAACAGTATCAGTGAGAACTTCATTTGAGGGTGAAGAGAACAGGCATGTGACAGAGAACAAAGTCATTCTGACTGTCAGCTGCTTCCTTGTAAAGAGCCAAACCTTGAAATCCTACTGTTTAGATAAAGCATCAGTTGCACTGAAGTTTGTGTGGTCCTAAAGTAGCTTAAAAGAAGCCTTAACATCTTGTGTAAAGTGATAAGCTTTTTTTTTTGTGGCAAAGAGGTGTTTTTCTGGCTACTGTTGTGCTGGGTTTTGGCAAGAGAAGTGCCTTTTATGTACATTCAGGAAACTTGGTGAGCATGCACAGTGACTGTATGCTGCAGCTCAGACCAGACTCGCTTCTTCTGCATAGGATGTGCAGAGGGAAGGGAGCACTGGAGCCCTGGGCAGACACACTGACTCATCATTCTTCACACAGGAACATTTATATTAAACTTACACTCATCTATGCTAAAAAATCACTACACTACACTGCAAACTCTTGTGTTGTACAAATCTGTGTTTTGTTCCAGCTGAGTAAAACCATACCATAAGCATGAGTAAAAATCCATGTGTATTACTTATAGCTGAATTAATTCTTCAAACAAAATGTTTCAGTAAAAAGCAAAAGTGGGAGTGGGTATTCTCTGTAAAGTGTGGCTTTGCAATGCAGCAGGTCAGGGAATCAATAAAGCATGCTGTAGACATTCAGTACCCCGAGTGTTTCCCATCCTTTGTGATTACTGGTAAGGCTGGGAATAAATCAGTGAGTTTATACCAGTATTCATCAATACCACTACATTGTTCTGAAGTAACTGGGCAATTCATAGAATAAAATATGCCATCTGAGGGTGCTAATGTTCATTTCTGTAAGAGGAACATTTACCTGGTATCAAGGTGATTTATGGAAACCAGACAGTTGTCTCTATTTTATTTATTTATTTATTTATTGTTGAGGTAATTCACTTCCTTTTAAGGCTGGAAATGAAAAGCAGACTAAAGAATGACAGCAGAATGGAAAATGCTGTTTTTCATTGCTTCATCACTGTTGAATAGAGCAGCCTTAGGCTTGGTCATTTCTTTGTGCCAGAGGACTTTTCAGAGGAGGCTGAAGCTTTCATACTCCACTGCTTACAATGCAGATGTCGTTATGTTTGTTATGTGTGGCTGTCAGTGCTTAGCAGTAAGGTGTGCTTGGTTATTAGCAATGTCTGGATCCTGTACCACAAACCCTATGCCTGCCACTTTTCTCATGCCATTGCCTCCCAGCTGTGAATTACTGCATGAGCGTGTCCATGCTCAGGACTACACAAAAGAAAACACTCAAGGCCCATTTCTGGGCTTCATGAGCCACAAGGTTTGGTGCTGCACAGGTGAACATGGTGCAGACAACAGCACATGGCTGTGAAAGTACCACAGGGAAGAGAACAGCAATGCCTTTAATTCCCCAAGGCTCTTCCCATAACATCCTATGAAAACGTCTGCAACATGGGGATGTCGAGCATAGCAAAAGCACAAGCACCGCCAGTGGAAACACTTATATGGAAAGAATGTTATTCATTGCACCACTGGGGAAATTAAATCAAATTAAGCCCTGTTTCATTTGTTGGGGTAGGAGATTATTCCTCATTGCGACAGCAAATTCTTTACTTTCCTCCATACGGAATTCATTCGAAGTCTGAACTTTGAATGGCTCCAAAATAAAACTAATTTAAGCCATGCCAAACACTTACTGTCATTCCTTCCTTATCACTCAAAAGTGGATCCCTTCATTTTTCTCTCTCATAACTTCTGAACTGCAGGACTTGTAACTAAATAGAGGGGAATGATGCTTTGTTATAATGTGGATTTTTCCCCATACATTAACATCTGCTTTAGAAAAAAAATGTAGGCACGAGCTCAGGAGAACCATGTGATATTTCTTTCAGCCCAATGGTAGTCCAGGTGGAAGAAGCTGCCTAAACATATTAGATGTTGAATGTGGCATGGAAGAAAAGAGCATGGCAGGTCCAGGCAGGCTAGTGCAGCTTGCTTCTAGAGCAGAGCTGCTATTTGTTGTACAGTGCTCTCCAGGGTTCTTAATGCATGGGTCCCTCTCAACAGTGAGCTAAGAAGAGTTAGTGTCTGCTAAATGTAAGGTAGGTTTGATGAATTAGGTCCTTTATTTTAGCAGTAGGCAAAGTAGTGCCAATGGAAATGGTGCAAACCTGCCCTGGCAGGCACAAGGAAGGGCAGATGTGCCAGGCAGGACCTGAGTGTGTTCCACAGCTGGGACCAGTCTGCCAAACCCAAGGTAGCAGCAGCAGCGATGCACAGAAAGAAGGAAACGATGGTTTAACCACGTTACACAGACCAGCCTGCACACAGCATGGAGACAGGGATGCCCACGTGCCTGTTTGGAAGCCACCTCCCTTCCAAAGCAGAGCAGGCGGGCTGGAGGGGAGGCACTGCAGGAGAGTGGCTCTGGACCTGCTCACACCAAAGGGGCAGCAGTGCCACTGGTGTAACCATAGTGGGAAGGGGGGCTCATTTTCCATCTAGTTGTTCAGCTTCAGGCACTGGGGAGGGAGAGTGGAGAGAAGTCACCACTCAGCAGTTAGGCAATTTAGTGAAGTCATCCTTCTGCTTCCTTGCCTCCCTGGCTATAGGGGAATCATGGATTTGATTTCTTACCTTCCTCGCCAACTGGACCATAAATTGTTTGAGCAAGAAGAAGTTGGATTGGGATAGATGACAGCATCTGGCTTCTCTGCCGAGGCTGGGAGGGACATCCCTTATCCAGCCTGGCTTACTTGCTGCTTGAAGTCCACAGGCAGGAACTGCTCTGTTCCAATTCTCTTTTCCACTCTTTCTTCATCCCACCCACAGCTCTAAGGCAGGATAAGGTCTTTGGTTCTCTAATACTTCATGGCTTTCAGGTTCTTCTGCTGTTCCAGCTCTGTTTTCTGGCTCTCACTTCCTTTAAGGCTCTCCCTACCCTCCTCCATGGGAGGAAGGCTGTAGGTGGGCCTGCATTGACTGAGCAGGGGAGGAGGCCAGCCTAGGAAAGAACATACTTAAGGAAGGAGGAAAAGAAGGGAACAGAAATGACTATGGTCCTTGATCGTGTGAGCATGGCCAATACTCAGCTGCTGGGCCTGCAGAGGAGGCCAGGCCCCCACTGCAGTTTTCGCAGGGCTCCCAGAGATGTTCTATAAAGGACAATGTCAAGGTGAACAGTAGAGTGCGCTTAAACTTATCCAAATCAGCCCATGTGCCTAACAATTTTGTTTTATGAGCAAACTGCCATAAAACAGCCAATTGTCCTTCAGAGACATGAGTTTAGCTGGACCCAAATGGAGGTGGGAAGCTCAGCACATCTCAGCAGTGCGACTCCAGCCAGAATCAAAGCGAGCTGCTGAATGCAGAATGCTCAGAGTGTGGGCACCTTGAGCCCTGGCACGCTGCTGCCAGACTGAGGCCCAGCAGCACCTAGAGCAGGCTGGAAAATCACCCAAATTTACGTGGGGGCAGTAAGTTATCAGAAACAAATGCATTTTTTTAATTACTGATGGAACCTGTCTTGTTTCTGTTTGTTTGTTTTTTTTAATTTTTATTTATATATATATATTTTTCTCCTTAAAAATTGGGCTTCTAAAATGTAGAGAGGTATCTGTTGCTGGAGGAAATGTGTTTAAAAATATGGTGCTTTCTTTGCAATGAGCAGAGTAATGGGTCCTAATGTAGCAGTGCTGAGTGTTTATGTTCTTTGCTTATGGAGCATTGAAAAAGAAGAATAATTTATCAGGATTATTATGTTAAGAGAACAGCAGCAGCACTTTGAAGGAAGGGCTTACTCAAATAAATAACCATGTAAAGAAATATTAATTCTAATGGATTTTCTGTATGAGCCGTATGGATGCAAGAACATCTGCTAAGTGGTTCACCAGATCATCCTTATCCTAAGTGCCTGCAGAGGGAGAAGAAGTTATTGGGAAAATGTAACTTCGCTTAAGGAAAAAAAAAAAAAAAGAAAGGAAGAAATCAGAACATCTGAGGTGAAGACAAGCAGTTTAAATGCTTTTTTCTTAAAAGCATAAGTGAATCTTATTCATGGTGTGCTCTGCTTCAGGTATTTTCCCCCGACTTCTCTTAATTAGCATAATGAGCACCATTTTCCCCACTCTCTAAATTGCCTAAATCATCCACCTAGTGATTTCTGTCACTAATGTAGTGGAGAGACAATCCTGGCAATTCCAGCTTCTTATTGCTAAAACTATATTAAAAACATGATATGTAAAAAACGTGCATATAAACTGGTGTATAGATAGCCTGCAGCCTTTGTAAGATAACTCCTCACTTCCTCCATGATAGAGCTTTTCAGAAGTTAAGCAGGGACCTGAGAGGGCAGGCTGGCATTGTCACAACTAGAAGTCCTCTGCTTTGAATCTGGGGGCACTGAAAAGCATGTAACAATGAAAGCTCTTTTTGTTTTCTCAAATTCAAGGCTGACTTTTACTCATTACCTGTAGACCTTCTTTCTAGTAAATTAACAGAAGATTGGGAAAAGAAATCCTAAGTGCCTACAAGCTTTGCTCTGCACTGTTACCTGTTCACCACTGCGTGGTGTCAGTCTTGTTAAACTCCTCTGAAAGCTCAAGTTCTGACACAGCATTTGCTTAGACCAGTTCTGACACAGCATTTGCTTAGACCTATTGATTTAATCTAGAAATACCTGTAGGTACCCATCTCTGCAAACCTGTGAAGAAATGGACTTGTCTCTGCAGGTTGGAGAAGAAATGCTGCTTGGGTTGAATGCAAACCACTAACCCCAACTTCACTGCAACTACCAATCAAAAAATCCATCGGTGGGAGGCTGCCAGCTGCATTCCTCTCCCATTTCAATGGCTTTCCTCACCTGCTAAGGGTCCATTTGCCTGTAAGAGGCTGCCCTGCTGATTGCACTGCTCCCAGGAGAGGGCAGTTCAGCTCCTTGTGAGTGTGAGCTTCATCAAGCTGCCTGCATAGAATCGTCAGGAAGTTTGGGATGAGCGAGTCAGGAAGGCTGTGTCTGGAACCTGGCGCACAAAGCTGGGTCACTGTGGCTGCTGCAGACATTGCAGGGTGAAGATAACACCTGAGGTTTTTTTCTTACCTTTCAAAATACATCCAAAAAAAGTGAAAACTGGTGCCTTGGTAAGTTCAGAGCCCAGTTTTTTCAGCAGACCATTTGACTTCATCTTTATTTGCCTGGAAGAGCTTTAAGTGCAAAGGGAAGATGCTGAATGCTAGAATGGACCAGGACAGGCAAATCAAGGCTGAGGCCCTGCTGTAGTTCTTGAGAACTGTTTGTGCTCATTTTCAACGAATGTGTGCTGGTTTCTTCCTTAGACTAACCTGTGATTGAATGCGTGATTCTAATGCTATGACTAGAGAGAGGCTTAGAGACTGAGCTGAGTCAATGTACTGCCAAGCTTCTGCCTTTCCTGCTTCCAGGTAATTCTCTAAATGTTAGCTGGTCTGAACACTTGGCTTTTCCATGCTTAGTCTTCAAATCCTAGAAGTCTGCAATGCTGATTTCCTAACTGGTTTTCAGAAACGATGTTTGTGTCTCTAATTTTTTTTTGTTTGTTTGTTTTCAAAAACATTCATTTAGCAGTAGAAAACAGAGCTTGGCTCCTAGAAACTCCTGGGAGGTGTGCTGGTTCTTGTTGTGTTGGAGAGTGAGAGTAGAGGGACACACGTGTTCACCTGACTTGCCTGATGCATGGAGCAGCAGCCTGGGTGGCACATAGAGGAAATGCAGAGTTCAAGGCTTCTGAGCACAACAGGAATTCCTGCTTTCCCTCTGATGTGTGAAAAAGCAGGAATACATTGCTCAAGGTAATGAGACTAGATACTGTTTCAGCAAGCTCTTATCCTGGGTAAGGCAGAGAAGTGTGTTTCAGTCTGAAGTTAAACTCTTATATTGTAGCAAAATGATGATGTATGGAGCCAAGGCACGAGGAAATCAAAAGCAGAATGCTGACTGTTTGGGAAATAATGTCTTCTGACAGAACTTCTGGTCTGTGACTGCGAAGCCCACGTGGTCCCACGTGCAGGGAGCTCCTGGGAAGCTGTGTGGTGGTGAGTGGGCACAGTAAGCAGCTGCGGATGGGGCAGTGGGAATACTTTGCTATGCCAAGGGTGCCTCTTTGCTTTATGGGAACTGTTACAAGACTAACCCTCCCGTGAGGCTCTCACCTTTGCACTGCGCGTCGTATCTTCTTGTGGCTGACTTTCATGGAGGATATAGTAAATGTGGCATACAGAAACATCCTCCCTGCTTCTCAGAGCATCTACTCGAGGAGATCATGACACGTGATGTGGGCAGAGACAGTCACTGCAGGCGCCTCCTGCAAGGTAGCTTTGTGCTTGTTCCAACAGGTCTGCAATCACAAGGGAAAAGTGAGCAGTCCACCCACCCGTTACCATGTAACACACATCATCCAGCTGTCTGAGGGCCTGAGTTTTTCCACAGACCTCAGTGGATGCTGATGTGCAATCCCAGCATAAGCTCAGCAATGGTAACAGCCCTGCACACTGCAGTGGAGCACAGGTGCTGCCTCTGTTCTAACAGAGCCGGCAGTTTAACCTGGCAGTCTGGTACAGCAGCAGTGTGCAGGTATCAAATGACACATGAAGCTGGCAACACATTTTATTAAGAGATTTAACGTGTTCCAGTCTGATGCAGGTAAAACTCCATAAATTGATGGCAATCGTTTTGTTCTTAAAAAAGAATACTGAAACACCCTTTGCTTTCAAATGCCAAAACGTCTTCAGCAGCTAAGTCTTTAGATCCTTCCCCAAGGCCATGTAACTCTTCTGCTACTTTACACTTGACTTAAATTACTTCAGTTAATATCTTTGTCCTCTAACCTTTGCCAAAAAGGTCGAAATCATTTGCTTGTAAATGATAAACTCATTTCCTACCCAAGGACTCTTGGGAGAATAATGATTTTTTACTCTTTATGAATTTCTGACAAGCAAGTAGACCTTGTGAAGGATTTTGCACCTGCTGTGCCCTGTGTAGTAATCCACTTCTACAGGGACTGCTCATGAGCTGAAGACGATGAGGTGAGAGTGCTGTTGGCACCCAAACCAACAGCACGTTCACCTTATCTGTGAGTGTGCAATGCGTTCTGCGGGTCAGACTCTCATCATAAAGTCTCCAGTCCATCTGTGAGGCATTCTGAAGGAGCAGTCACGCAGCAGAGCAGTGCTGTTGTCCTGGTTTCTGTTGGAAGTCCTGCTGGGTTTGTGAACATCTTGCTGTGCTCTCAGGACTAAGTGTTCCGTTCCAGCTGTGAACTCTAAGTGCACAGCTTTGAGCTGCTTTTCCCCACACAGGGCGTGTTTATTTCATTGGTTTGTTCTTCAGCTCTTGTTGTAACAGTTTTCTGGACTCAGACACACTCTCTGCAGAAAGCAAGGAAGAGAATGTGTTTGTTTTCCTCTAGAAGCTCTGCCCCTTTGGCCTGGCTTTCATTTGCATCTGCAGCAATAGCTCCATAATTCATCTCCAGTGCAAATCAGTGAGTGAATCTTATTTCATATCTGTTCCCTTTCATTCAGGTTTCCTTTGCTGCACTGCTTTTTGCCCTCAGTCTGACTGAGGCTCAGCCCTGCCAACGACTACCCCTGGCTGTGGGAGTCCCTCACTCTTCAGCAGGTCTTTGCTGCAACCTCTGTGCTATGTGAGAAGAGCCGGAGCAGCCGCTGTTTACGTGTGCTCCACTTTGGCTGAATACAGCTGTGTGCAGTGTGGTTCCATGAATAGCTAGGCCTTTTCATTTCCTGAGCTGCACACTCTGCACTGACTTGGCATGTGGCACATGATTTCCGATACTCTTGCCAGTCTTGTCCCAGTTGTGGCACCAGCTGTAGACTGCATTTCCTTTGCAGCTCCTTATGTTGATTTTCTACTGTGTACCATTCAGAAAACTGCCTGCACTGCTCAGCAGAACTGCTGCACCACCTTTTTGTGGAGAACAGTACCACTGGACACGTCTTTCTGATTCTGTCCAAAGAATGCGTTCTCCTTCAAGTTTAAATTAACAGCTGCTTTAATGAAGTAACTGGGCCATAATTAAAGCCACTTATTAGCCCCATGTCAATTCACTCACTGCTGACATGGAGCAGAGGTATACATTTTATTGCTAGCTGGGGAGGTTGTCCCATTCAGAGAACATCTCAATGTGTCAATCACATCAGCACCAAGAATTAATTATCTGTACACAGAGGCTTCATTAAAGTTTCCAGAAACCAAATTTTCAGATCCAGACTACATGTGACAGTACTTCCAGGCTCCCAGAAAGCTCGGTGCAGGACACACTATCAGGATCCAGTGAGTCATACCCGTGGTTCTGTGTGAGCTGCGCTGATGGCAGACGGGGGCACTGCTGTAGCAAAACAGGGACATTGCTCAGCAGTTTGCAATGAAACTGAAACTATAAATAAATAAATAAATAAAGCAAAAGAAGTGATACTTCAGCAGGGAAAAGCATAGAGCTGGTGTGTTACTGCATGTGATTCAAGAGCACAGCGTGTGCGGTTTTCCCCTGGGGAGACCGCTGATGGATGCTCTCCTAGTTTGCTGTTTTTAACTCATGGACTGTTAAGAAAACAATAAAAAATACGTGCTGAACTGAAGAACGTACCCAGGAAGGGATAAACAACTTTGGATGCTGGAAATAACCTGATGCTGTGATTAGCAAAAATGTAAAGGTGTTAGGAGAGCTGCTTCAGCTGACAGCCCGTGGGTTATCTGTGGGGACTTTGGGGGGTGGG
>VXAB01004419.1:7914-27747 GCA_013399175.1 Odontophorus gujanensis
AAAGAAAGATCACAGGAGATTTTTCTCAGTGCTAGTGAAGACTACTGTGCCTTGTATACAGTGCATGCTAAGACCTTGTGAGGACTTAACACCACACAATTACTAGAAGCCCTGGATACTGCATGATCTTTTGCTATTGTATGTCTACTTATTTTGTGGCAGGAAGTGTGGAAGACATCATTTGGTAATTAATCTATAGCTTCATGTTTTCAGCCCATTCTTCCCACTTCTCCTATGAATATGTTACCATTTTTGATGCAACTTAGATGCTGAATCTTTAACATTTACCTTTCTTTAAAAGGGAAGATATTATTACCATTTGGGGATTTTCATTCTCTATAAGTATTACAATTATGAAAGCTTTCCTTCCTAATCTCAACTGTAGAAAACATTTTCCCACATTCCTTCAGCCAAACAGAATCATCTCATTTGTGAGTACAGCTACAGTACTTCTTCTCACATGAGGGTTTGTTGTTTTTTTTTTTGCTCTATTTACTAATTGATCATAAGTTGACTAGAATTACTTATCCATTTGGCACTCCCCTAATCCATGTTTCATCTCAAAATTAATTGAAATGAGCTAGTGTTTTCTTCTGTGTCACTGCTTAAAATTCCAGAAAGCATATAGCCCCAAACCAGTTCCTGAGAAATATCACTATAAGCACATACATGAAGTATTGGTTCATAATTGCATTTTATCATCTGTAATAGCAGCTAGCCCAGTTTTAATATATTTTCATTTTATATTGGTTTCTTTTACATCATGTGGGTCCAAGAATCCTTGAAGAAAATCTTAAATGTATTAGCAAAATATTATTAGTTTCAGAATTTATTTTCTTTTCAAAAAAAGATTATTTTATTAGCCTAAGTACTCATTTCACTTCTGAACATAGAACTATAATGTTACTTGTGAGCTACAGTCTAGTATATATATTGTGTTATTCTATTTTCCAAACTAAATATAATAATAGTTTACCGACATGGCAGAACACATCTTCAGAAGAATTTCCGTTCCTGTCTGTCAATGGCAAAATACCTTCAGAATCTAGATAGTACATTTTTGTGGCAGACTCACTTCTCTTTCCAAATACATCCCTTATGGTAAGGAGACACTGTGGAGTAAATAGAATGGGATGTTGGAAATGAAAATTGATGTATTGTTGCAGAGTATTGATGTTATTATTTTATGTATGTAGTACCAGCAATAGCTTTCAGTACTACAGCACGTTTTCCAAGCAGGAGTTTCTGTTTTTTGTGTTTTGCAGAAAGCAGTGTCCTTCTTTCTTTCTTTATTTATTTATTTATTTATTCATTCATTCATTTATAAATAAATAGAACATCAACGTGAACATTTAAGTATTAACTCTGTAGCCTTTATCTTTTCAGTGCTGTTAAATAATTTCTCTTATCTTAGGTCAAGCAAAACACATCGTCTTTGACATCTCATGGGATGAGAAGGCAAAAGCAGGAGATGTGCATTTCCTGCTACTTTAAAGAAGTTTGGAATACAAATAGTTTTAAGAATTTTTTATAAGTGTAGGGTAACCTGTGAGAGATGCTGACAGGATTAATATTGACCTAGTATTATAACTGGAAGTAATCAAAATTGTGCTTTTTATTCAGTACTTTTTTCCTGTTAAATATAATCTTACATTCTCTCCTATACCGTATGTGAATAAATACTCTTCAGTTGGTATGAAAACAATGCAACGTTTGTGAAGGAAGATCAGACCTGTAAAGTAAATTGTTCATTGGCCAACTCTTCAGTAGTCCACACGACCCAGACAGATTTTCCAGAATGACAGCAATACTTTCTGGACTGGGGCAGTCATTCAGCAGAAAACATTACTAATTTTTACCTAAGCATACTTATCAAATTCTTTGATGGCACATTAAGTTTGTCTTTTTCTAATACATGGTGGCAGCCTTTGTACTAGTCTTGTCAATTGTTTCACTGAATGGTATTTGAAAACAGTTACATCAATTAATGATTTCTGTTCTGATCATATTTTCTCTGTAGCATGTAGTTTCCCTCTTGTTGATTTAAATTTTGAATAACACAATGATCAGCTCTGGAAATAGGATTCTATCTCAGATGCTTGCGTCGACAGGTCATGTGTGGAATTAGTGCACATGGATGTGGACAGGACACTAAAACCAGGAAATTTGGAAGCTATGTGACACCATGCCAACTTTAGGGTTGTTCTTTGCCTGCATGTATACAGTAGCTGTTTTACTGGCTAGAAGTTGTATAAATATACCCAGTTTCTTGAAATAGCAACATACAATTCTGCTCTCACTTGAGACATAGAGTTTGATCCTGTATGCAATTGCCCTTGGCTGTCTTCTGGACATGGACCAATTTTTGTCTTGTCTATTCATTCTCTGATTTTATTGTTGCAAGTGTTTGTTTGTGAAACATTAAGACATTCTTGGTGACCTGTGCATTAGTCCACTGCACTCATCCCAAGAAGCAGAGTCTGAGTTTCAAATGAAACAGGTTAAAACAGCAGTAGCCTTCACAGCTGCATTTGAAATGGTGCTTTAAATAAGGAATGAGCAGCAAATGAGCTTATTAGCAAAACCATTCTCAAATATTTGGTGTATCTAGCTTAATGTGTTTTAAAATTACTTTTAGAACATGAAACAGTCTCCAAATAAAGTGTCCATCAACCAGTGCTGGCCTTCATGTGTAGCGAAGGTGAATTGCTGATTTGCATAGATCCAGGCTCTGATGGATTATCAGCAGTTGCTTATGTGCTCTCATACAGGAACACTGATGCAGTATTTCTTCAATCCCAAGCTTTCATGAACTACGGCACATGCAAAAAAAATCTAAAAAAAAAAAAGAGTCACAAATTTCTAGCTGAGATTTTAGCCAAGGCAGAACTAGAGGGGTTAACTGACAAGAATAAGGATTTAAGGTTTTTGTCTAACAGTAATTAGCTGAGTCTTTTTTTTTAGTTCAGCAAGCAGTGGATGTCAGATGGAAGTGAATTATTTTAACTCTGGCAGTCAATGGCAGAATCACAAGTGGTGTTCATAATAAAGAAAATTTTAGAGTATCATACAAGAGATAAGCATCACAGACCAACAATACCTGGTTACCTGTTATCTTCTTTGTGCCACCCTCTAAAAGGAAAGCACTGTATTTTACTGTGAAGAAACCCATGGTTTAAGTTCATTTAGATCTCTGTTTTACTGCCTGTATACTTATCATGAATGACAACAAAAAAAGATGAAGAGAACAATGAAACATTTCAAGACTAAAGAAACTAGAGAATTCCTACTTAAAGATAATTGTCTGAACTAAAGCCTATCTTATACGTGAGTTGTTCATAAATGTGCTTTGTGATAATGACCCTTAAGGAGGGAGTCCGTACTTCAGAATTTTCTCTACCTTGATTGTAGTCAGATCTTCACCTGGCTTCCTACATACACCAAAGTTTTAGGAATTTAATATTTTTCACACAGTTTGCTGGATCAAAATTGATTGGAAATACAGTTAGGTCATCATATGTACACAGCATGGAAATGAGTAAGATGCATTTGCATAGGAAACTGGGTCAGAAAGCATAATAAACTCTGTATTGTAGTTAAATTACTATTTTCAATAGAAATGGAAGAACAGTGTGATGTGAAAACCCGTATTTAGCCACAGTATTGTAGAGAATGGAAGTACGTTACCTGTACTCTGATTCGGAAGAACCAATCTAGAAGTAAGATTGCAGTATGGATGAGTACTTTAAAAAGTACATATCAGCACAACTATCAATTGTAAATATTGAAGATTTTGAAAATCTTTGTGATTGTCTTTTCTAACTACATATATGACATCATCAGCATAATTCAAACAGAAATCATGTATTTTCAGATTGTGATGTTTCTAGGTCACCACTGAATTGGACAAAATTGCCTGGATTGCCCTGTTCTGCAGAATATGCTTTATTCAAATGTATGCAACTAGATAATAATTGAATCGGTCTTAGGTTGGTGACGTGTCACTGGTTTATGGACCAGATAATAAAACAGGACAGAGCAGTAAATGGCCAAAAATTGCAAAGCCTTTTCTAAGCTATTGATAGTTTTTTTCCCATATGTTTTGAAAACAAAATAATTCATAATAATGATGCTAGAAAACAGCTCTTTCATTCTAATAAAAGGCCTGCTGAAAAGATAGGCAGAAGCTGGAATAGCATTCTTGGCAACAATACCCACCATTCTAAATGTATTCTGAATTAGATTTAATTTGAATTAAATAGAAATAAAAGCTATTTACCATTGCACCCTGATGACTGTAATTTTCTCTCAAGCTGTTACTTACAGACACAGTATGCAGCACCTTTAAAACAGTCTCTTCCCTGTTTTTCTGTCTGGAGGACAACGTTTTGCCGCATGCATTTTTAACCAGAAGAGAAAAGAAACTATGGACAATGCTGGAAAGTCTAGAATAAGAAGCAATAACTCAAAAAGCAGAAAAAAATGAACAAATTTTCCATTCATAATGGAGGAATTTTTCAATTATATCTTTGCAACTGAGCAGGCCAATGTCTGCAGCTAACAAAATGATACTACCCTGTCTCCTATCTCTTATCTGTTGTAGTAGGCGTGTAGTCTGCTTAATTCTGTCAGAATATCTGTACTAAACTTTTAACTTACCAAATAGCTGTCACTGTACTCATTCAGTATTGTAGCCAAAACATCTCCATTATAACTGCAAGTAGCTAAACTCTTCAGTGCCAGATGGCATACAAATTGCTCTCATCACAGTGATACAGATGTCAGCATTACTATTTGTCAGTGTTATGAACCCCCCCTCCTTGCTTTGTGAGTTATCTTTTTAAATCTCTATTCTACTGAATAATACATAGAAAAACCCACTATCATATAAAAATTTAATAATTAGGGGAAAATTACTGTTTTCACATTGTCAGCAAATACATACCCAACTTGAGAGTCAGCGTAGGGATCTGCTAGAAGTAGATGCACATCAAAAATTAGATTAGCTTTTTAAGTGCAACTTTAGTGCATGTTAACTGAATTACTCCAGAGCGGCTTTGAACAGTGCCTCACCAAAGACTGTAAACATTTGTTTGCTCTGTAGGAGCATTTAGCTTTTCATGCCAAATGAACAAGAATAAATGACACCCTACCCGATTCCATGAAAGTCTTTCTCTACAAAAGATGTTATCACTTTGTCTTTATTCTTGTATGTAACAATTTCAGTAAATTACTGGAGGGAATTTCAAGACTAATGCATATTAGTTGCAACAAGGGTCTTATCTTCAGGAAACAGCCAAATACTGTTTTGTGTCATCTATTGGACTGGGAAAGCTTAACTGAGAAGACTTAAAGAGATTTTTAGCTTTAAAAGATTACTGAAAATTTGAAACCTGTCTTAGGCTGCAAAAAGCTTTCACATGAGAACATAGGAATATTCCTTGTGTTCCTAATTAGCATTTATCTACCTGTCGCCTATGAATGAAAGAGAGAAAAATCTTTTAAACTTCTGATTAGATAGCTGAAGTAAATAACAGGAAATGCTTTTCTATATATCTGCATGAATGGAAATATAGTATTTATTTGTATAGCTCTCTTTAATAACATATGCTTTTTCCATGTAACTTGGGTGTGCTACCTTCACTCTGACCTCCCTCTTAAGCAGCACCTGGAGAGAATTACAAATCTTACAGGAAGCTGCATTTGATTCATTTCAAGATTTCTGCTTTCGGTCAAATGAATCCATGACTGTTGCCCATGCTCAGACATAGGTTGCTCTGAAAGTAATGTCTCTTATTTTTTCCATGGAAAATACAACTGAAACAAGGAGCATGATAATGCAATATGGTACAGAACATTCTCACTACAAAATACAATTTTTTTAAAATAATTGGCACCATTATCTGTGTTCACCAGTGATGAACACAAGTCTATACTCATAAAAATCTGCACCAGAGGAACTGACCCACTCTCATTGTCACCATTACTGTAATGCATAACACACCACCTCACTGTACTCATATCCACTGGTTGGTCTCCATAAATGCTCAGCAAGTGTTGATAAATGTCAGCAGGTGTCATTTTTCTGCATGGAGGTATTCAATGACACACCTTTGCTTCATATCAGTTCCACGTCAGGTGACATTTTGTCAGACTGCCCATGTGCTACCTTGTGTCACACAGCAACAAAATATAACATAATACTGACAGGAAGGTTCACCCTCTACTGCCATACCACCATCGTTTGCCTCTGACATCGTAGACCAACAGAATAAAATGGGAGGTATTACTTCCAGAGATACCTATGTCTAAGCATGGGCAACAGTCATGTGTTCATTTGACTGAAAGCAGAAATCTTGAAATTAGAGTAGGCCTTGTAGGTTTGGTAGCTGGAGAGACTAATAGTTCCAGAGAAAAGCTTTTGTCATCAAAATCTTCAAGGCAGAAAAAAAGGTTTTTCTGTAGTCACATTTTGTCATTCTGTTATTGGAAAGTGTTCTTTTAGATCAGTAGGGTTTCTTGCACTGAAATTATTCCAGATTTAAAATATGTTCACAAATATTACTTTTTCTTTGCTACAGTTCTTCTGCACCTAGCTGACAAGTTATTCTGAGGTTTTAAATCTCAGATAAAATATATGATCTTCCAGTATCTCAGGTTTGATTTAAGTATAATTTCCATAAGCATATGTCCATGTATTAAAACCAGTATTGCAGTTTTCTGGCAACTTGCACTGCATATTTGATAATAAGGATGAAAGATCTGAACTGAATTATATCAGCTTTTAAAAATCTAGCTGTAAATCAGTGGCCAAAAGTCCTGCACACACACACACACACACATATATATGTACACTCAGCTAAGACACAATTGATACAATAGTTGTGTAGCATGCCTGAACATATTCTACTGCTGTTTTGCAAACAGGGTAGTATAATGTTCTGAAACTGATTAGGTGAAACTATATGTTAATTATATTAAAACGAAGTTACTACTCTCTTGGTAGAACTAGTTCTCTACTAAAGAGAAAACAGAGCTTGAACTCTAGCAATATAATTACAAAGATTTTTGTTTTTATTTCTAAACAAGTGTTAAGATTGGATTCTTCTTCTTCTACAGTCTAAAGGTTTATAACTGAAACTGTAAACGTTGGTATCTGCCTAAGTGGAGGCAACTAAAGATTATGATTTTATTTTATTCCTTTCTTCCTGTGATAATTATTGCTCATATGATTCTTAAGGTTTAATTTCCATCATTTCTGTGTCCATATGAGGCTTGGACATACGACTTGGGAAAAAACTCCTTTTGCATCTCATTAGTATTCATTGTGTTAGTTCAGTTTTTTGAACTTTTGAAGTTTGAACTTAGTAGACTTGTGTTGTAAGCATAACTATTACTTTTTCTCAACTCAGATAAATAAATAAATGAGTTCTAACAAACCTTTTGAGACAAAAATGAACTCCTCTATTTACTACCTCAGTGCAAAAAAATTCTAACAAAGATTTGTAGATATTCAGTCCAAGAATGTTTAGAAACACAAGCCTTAAGGTTGTAGGATTTGTGGCTCCTAATTCTAAAGATTTTAGCTGCCACAGAGCTGAGAAAAAAAGCTGAAGATATGCAAATGCTTTAGTATACACACATTACTTTCAGTTGTATTTTTTAAGTATGTGAACTATTGATTACTAAAAGGGTCTTTTATAAATTCTTACCTAAATCAATACTGACCACTGGCTTTCTGATTACTTGATGTTGAATACAGCAGCTGCATATTAATTAAACTTTAGGTTAATGCATTTTAAGCATAAAATTTGTGAGGGTGTTGTGAAAATAAATTAATTGCATGGCTGAGAAGTCCCAAAGAATCACAGATTTTGTATTCATGCTCTGGCTTAAGAATTTTGGCGTATCACTCTTTGTAGATAAATAAGTTTATCTACCCCTTGCTTAAATTCTTTTCATAATTCTGTATTAGCATCTAACAACCATTATCAGATGCTGCTGTCTGAAATATTTATATATTCCCAGTACTATAATCCTTAAACACCTAATAATTTTCATTTTTTTCTTAAATACAGTTGTGATTAGGGAAATACTACTGTGTAGTATTAATGTGTTCACATATCAGACAGCTCTTTATTTTGTGTAACAACTCTTAAAAGGGCAATCCATAAACATAAAACAGATCCTCCTTCTTCTCTTTCTGATTGTGCATTCTCATCAGTTCATGCAATTAGGACTATAATTTAGTACCTCTGAGGACCCAAACCTGTTTATTCAATCTATTATCAAATGGGTGCAAAAAAATTGTCCCATACTGGTCTAGTGACTATGGTCTACTGACCATGAAATAGTCTAGTGACTATGAAAAGTTCAAAATCCTTCAAACAAGGAGACCTTAGAAGTTATGTGCCTTTTCCTGAAAGCATTTTTGCTATTTCACTATTATAAAAATGTTATTAAGTTGCCTACACATTGTGCTTCCACTAAAGGCCTTTATGTTATAAAAAATAAAATGTAGGGATATGTATTGTGAAGCCTGCAGAACAGTAGATAGTTACTCATCCCAAAGAGCATTGAATCATCCTACAGAAGTTACTGATATGATCTGAAAGGAAAGATGCATTTATTATATCTGACTAAATACTCTTCAGAGTAACTGCTAGTCTGTTGGCTGGATAGGAACCAATCCACAGTGTTGCAAGTCACCCTTCAAAGGCTCATTACCTAAATATTATAGTGAACTTAGAAGTATAGAGAAAGCCATTTAATCTTTCTTCTGTACACACTGCAGATAATTTTCCTGTGCCTGGCTTTCATTGCATCATGGTGTTACCTTCAAAGACCAAAAAGTACACAAATGAGGACCTACATAGCAATATAATTCTGAGATAAAAAGTATGTCATAAATCTTATTTTCTTTTAGAGCTAAGGTGTTTTATTCAGAATTTGGTGCATTAGCTTTGTGAGTATAGTATTCACAGGGGATGGTTCCCCAGCAGGGGAACAAAATTTCATTTCCCATCTCTTTGGAAATTGATTTACTTTGTAGGAGAAAAAAAAACAAAAAAACAAACAAAAAAAAAAAAACAAAAAAAAAAAGATTTGTTAAGACAGACAGAAAAGTATGATTAAAGTAATGCACCAACTGGGACGACGAAATCTGTATTCTAATTTTCAGTAGAGAGGAAAGTTATGTGTTTTACATCACACACAGTTGACTGAATACAGATCCATTCTTGAAGTTCCCTTACTTCCAGTTGAGGTCACTGATTGTTAGGCTAAGAATACAAAAATGTGTTTTTCTTTGATAATTTTATTCTCTACTTCAATTAAGAAGTTAAGCATGTGGTGCTTAATTTTAAATTTACAAACTGTATCAAGTTGTACTTCATTCTGATACTGACTTCTGCTGTGCTTGAAGTTTCATATAAGATCAAGAATTTTGATAAAATGTAGCTTTTGAGACGATCTTTTTTTTTAAGCATTGTTGGATAAAGTTTGCACATTCCATGTACATTTCTAATGAGGTCAGTCAGTTCACTTTGCTGCTATCACAGCTCTGTCCCTTCAGATTATTTTCTAGTGTTATTTTTATTTCTAATACATATCTAAGTAGCTTCAGTGAAGCTACTGGAACATTTTGAAGTTTAAAGATCATTGGAAAGAAAGCTCCAAATAACTGTGGTATGGCAGTAGAGATTTAGCTTTCCTACCAGTATTCTGTTATATTTTGATTCCATGTGACAGATGGCAGCAGAGGGTCAGTCTGACAAAACGATGTCTGACAAGGAAGTGCATATGAAGCAAAGGTGTGTCATCCTTGACTTCTTCCATGAAGAAAAAATTGTGCCTGTTGACATTCATCAACACTTGATGAGTGTTTATGGAGACCAACCAGTGGATGTGAGCACAGTAAGGTGGTGCATGGTGCATTTCAGCAGTGATGACAGTGACAGTGGGTCAGTTCCACTAATGCAGAGTTCTATGAGCCTGGCATGCAGGCTATTGTTCATCACTGGTGAAAATGCACGGCTAATGGTGGTAACTATGTGTCAATGGTTTCCAGCTGGTTTGGCCCAGCTCTGTGACTCACAGTGCCATGCCCCAGGAAAGTAGATAGGAGAAAAGGGAGAGGGTAGGGAGACAGGCCTAAAAACAAAACAGCAGCAACAATGTGAAGAGGAGAACTAATTTACTAAATAAGATACTGGAATGCAAAATAACATAATTATCCAAAAACCAAAGGCCTTATGCTAAAGCTGAAAGCAAGATGGCTAGGGAACCTCCACTGCTGAGATGAACAGCAAAAGAGGAAGTCTCCAGGACACGCGTGTGGTTTTATCTTTCCCTCTCAGTGGAAAACAGGAATGCAAAGTCCATAGAGAGTTCTACTCTACTCTGGAGAGCCAGGTACCTGGATATTCGGCAGTCCATGCATTTAGAGCATTAACACTTTAAATCCCAGTGCCTCACATGATGTTATGATGTGGAATACCAATAACAAAAATCATAAAACCTTGACACTATGTTAAAAAATAATGTTATGTATTGAGAATTTTTGGTATCAGATAGCATTATTATGCTCTTAGTATCTGTTGTAGTTTCCATGGAAATAAAATAGGAGGCATTACTTTCAGAGCAACCAACATATATAAATACTTGAAAGGATGTGGCAAAGAGGACACAGCCAGGCTCCTTTCAGTGGTACCCAGGGACAGAACAAGAGACAGTGGAACAAGACATTTGACCAAAACACAGAAGGCCAAATGTAAATATGCATTCTTTTTCATTGTAGGTGCAATTGACCACAGACAGAATATTTTGGATCCCCTCTCTTTGAGGGTCTTCAAAATCTGTCAGAACATGGACCTCAGGAACATGCTCTAGTAGCCCTGTTTGAGCAGATGACCTCCAGAGGTCTCTTCCAACCTCAACCATTTATTCTGTGATTCATTGATTCTTTGAAAATGAATAGCATATAAACTTATTCAGAATGCATGTTTAACTACCAGACAATTGTCTTCCTTCAGAAATTTTGACATGTACTAAAAGAAACAGAAAGTTCTCATCATAGGGTTGTACATCTCTATCAGGTCCCAGATCTGTAACACTCATTTCTGTGGATAACTATCAAGCAGCAAGGTACGTAGCAAATGCATTATTCCTTCTGCTAGTGATAAAGGTGATACAACAACTAATTTAAATCACAGTAATTTAATAAAAATAATAGTTCGAATCAGATCTCAAATTGAATATTTTGTAAAGATCAACATGAAATATAGTTGCAAGTCTTGCAACAATTATCTTGCAGTAACATAATATAATGATAAGAAAATTTCGTGGCACAGTGGTAATACATCGTTTCAGCAGTAACCAAGGTAAAATTGCTCAAGAAAGCCTGTTAAGAAAGCTGATCCGCAAGTACTTTTAGATCATATCTTTGGATCCCCCTGAAGTAACAGCATTTTTTCTCCATTTGATTAAGGCTGTTTTTGCAGCTTAAGAAAAGGCAAGAACATGTATTGAATACATCATACTTGTGTTTTTATGACACAAAAGCAATACTAAAAGCATCAAATGCTTACTGTGTATACTGCACATGTAAGACAAAAGTGCTCACTAAGGAGCTGAATGTTCTTACTGAATGTTCTTGGATCTTGTATCCACTGTCCTTTAGTGAGTTCTCAAAACACACTGGTCTAGGCAGTGCAGATACTTAGAATACAAAAAACACATTATACTCCTGAATCTGAAAACATCATTAACATGATAATAAAATAAAAGAAGAATAAAGATAGACTGAGAAAACTTGACATTTTATTAAAATCATAAAACTTCCCTTTCATCTGTACAGGAAGGGAATAAAATGAGCTTTATTTGTCGAGTATTATTGTTTTCAGAGAAATAAATAAGGTTGCTCCAAAAATAAATCCTCCTATTTATTTCCATGGAAACTATTGCTATAAAAAGCACAATAACACTATTTGATAAAGCAAATTTTCAGTGACAAAAGACTATATTTCAATGGGAACTGTCCCATATTAAGAAGCTCATCTATTTCTCAAGTACTGATAGTATACACTGTATTAATTTTTTCTTTCAAGTAAAATTTCTGGAGCACTATACTTTATATATCAGCATTTGACATCTCTTTTACCCTCAGTTTGATGTCAGTAAGAAACATCTTCTCTTTGTCAGAAGACAGGATAGCATCTCAAATATGTGAACATATAGCTATCTAGACCTGCTGAGAGCTTACAATCTTCAGTACTGAACCAAACTAAAATCATAGAGTTATAGAATCATCTAGGTTGGGAACAACCTTCAAGATCATCATGTCGAACCATCATTCTGACTTATCAGGATCCATTACTAACCCATTTCTCTTAGTGTCATGTCTATATGTCTCTTAAATACCTCCAGAGATGGGGATACCACCATTTCCTTGGGTAGTCAGCCCATTCTAATGCTTAATTACTTTATCTAGGAAAAATGTCCAATCTTCATCTAATCTTGGGGGTTGAACTAGATGATCACTAGAGGTCCCTTCCAACACCTACAATTCTGTGATTCTGAATATAATGTCCAAACTAAACCTTTCCTGGTGCAACTTGAGGCTGTTTCCTTGAATCCAATCGCTTGTCATCTGAGAAAAGAGACAGACACCTTTCTTGCTGCAGCCTCCTTACAAGAAGTTGTGAAGAGCAATGTGTTTTCCACTCAGCCTTCTCTCCAGATTAAACAACCCCTATTTCTTCAGCTTCACCACATATTTTTTTCTAGCACCTTCAGAAGCTTGATATTTGTCTTCACATTCAAGTACTTAACATTATTCTTGTAGTGAGATGCTCAAAACCAGTCAAAAAGAAGTGTAAGACAACATGGATTAATCACAAGAACAAGTTATTACAGGAGATTTGACCCAGGGAGATCATATGGAACTGAACAGCAACAGAAATTAATGTGGGAGTGGGATTGATATGTACTCACCTTCCAGAGCTTCATAAATAGCAAATACATTTCACAATTTTTTTTTAATACTGCACGGTGGACTCAGAAGACCGCAAGATTTCTAGTTATAACTAAAGTTGTTATTTTGCTTTTACAACTGCCTTTAAGATGGCAGGTTGGTAAACAGAAACATGAATATGTTGTAGGTATACAGACATCAAAATGCACACCATTTGCTGAAATTATAAAGACTTATAAATGCACACCATTTGCTGCAATTAGAATAGATTAGTTAGATCCAGCAGAACTAAAGTTACTCAAGGAAATACTATTCCATGGGTTTAGCTTCATTTTGAAATGCCACACACAAAAGTACTACAATGTCTAAGGTTCAATATCTGCCACCAGATAAACGATTCCAATTCTTGTAGACTTTGTAATTTAGATTCAGGCCTAGAATAATATCCGTAGTGTATTTGCCTGAGACATCTCATCAGTACAAATAACAGACTATAGCATTCATCAAACATCTGTTGTGCCATCTAAATCCCATCCTAATCTCACAAGCTTTATGAGCTAGATCACCACAGATTATACTGAAACTGGAGACACTTACAGGTAGACAACCAAAATATAGAAACCTATGAAGCTGAGGCTGAATCCCAGCTATACTGGAACCATGAAAATATTCCGTTAGTTATACTGAAAAGGTGAGATTCATCTCCATTTATTGTTACTCAGTCACAAAGATAAGAACAGATGGAGTTTCTTTTGAAAATACAGGCATCTAATTTACACTCCTTGCGAAACTGAGTGATAACTTTGAGAGAAAGGAATGAATGATGAGAATATAGCTTCAACTTCATATTTGTTAAGAATACAGATAGTAAGCAGAAAACCATTGAATCGGAGATAAGAATCTGAAGTGTATGGTGATTGATAATAAGTCAAATTTCTCTTTCTTTTTGAAACTATGCTGGTCATTGTGTTGTTTGTTCATCTGATTACAAAGTGACAAATATACATATTGTCTGCAACTCTAAGTTCTCCTAAATATCATCAAAACTACAGAGATATGAATCAATTAGGCTGTGAGTTTTGATGATACAGTATAGTTACATATTTATGACTATTACAGCCTTCAGATGCCAGAGAAACATCAATTAATGACTAAGTTTGTAATTATTAGATATTAAGATGATAGAATCATAGAACTGTGTGAGTTGGAATGGATCTTTAAAGGTCATCTAGTTTCAACTCTCCTGAAATGAACAGGGATATCAGCCTGGCATTGTAGGATAGGTGTTCTATCCCTTGGATTATTTTTATGGTCCTTCTCTGGACAAGTTCCAACAGATTCACATCTCTCCTGTACTGAGAAATCCACATCTGGATGCAATACTCCAGGTGCAGCCTCACAGTGCAGAGTAGAGGGGTATGATCACCTCCCTTGACTTGCTGGACACACTGCTTTTGATGCAGCCCATGATACAGTTATATGGGTTGAAAGGGACCTCTAGAGATCATGTAGTCCAGTCCCCCTGCCAAAGCAGACTTCCTACATCAGTGTGCATAGGTAGGCATCCAGGTGGATCTCAATGTCTCCAGAGTAGACTCCACAACCTCTCTGGGCTACCTGTTTCTGTGCTCCATCACCCTCACTGTAAAGAAGTTCCCACACTCATTTGAGCAGAACTTCCTGTGGCTCAGTTTGTGGACATTTCCCCTTGTCCTATCACCACACACCACTGAGAATAGTCCAGCCTCATCCCATTGCCTCCCACACCTTAGATAGTCATAGATGTGGATCAGATCCCCTCTGAGTCTTCTTTTTTCAAGGCTGAACATACATAGGTCTCTCAGCCTTTCCCCATAAGGGAGGTGTTCCACACCGTTTATCATCTTTCTGGCCCTCCTCTGGACTCTTTCGAGGATATCCCTGTTTTTTTTGTACGAGGGAGCCCAGAGCTGGACACAATACTCCAGGTGATGTCTCACCAGGGCAGAGTAGAAGAGGAAGATCACTTCCCTTGACCTGCAGGTCATGCTCTTTTTATTGCACTTCAGTATCCCATTGGCTTTCTCAGCCACCAGGGCACGCTGCTGGCTAATGTCCAGCCTATCATCCACCAGGATGACCAAGTCCCTCTCCTCAGAGCTCCTCTCCAGCAGGTCAACCCCTAACCTAAATCAGTGCATGTGGTTATTCCTCCCTAGATGGAAGACTCTACACTTGCTCTTGTTAAACTTTGTCCAGTTCCTTTTTGCCCAACTCTCCAGCCTGTCCAGGTCTTGATTTTTCTTTAATTATTAAAATTGGCCCCAGCACAAGAAAGACACAGAGCTCTTGGAATGGGTCCAAGGGATGGCCACTAAGATGATCAGAGGACTGGAACACCTCTCTTATGAAGAAAGGTTGAAGGAACTGGGCTTGTCTGGCTTGGAGAAGAGAAGGCTCTGGGGAAACCTCATTGTGCTTTCCGGTACTTGAGGAGAGCATATGAACAGGAGGGGGAATGACTGATTATATGGGTTGATAGTGTTAGGACAAGGAGGAATGGTTTTAAACTAAGACAGGGGAGATTTAAGTTAGATGTTAGGAGGAAGTTTTTCACTCAAATGGTGGTGACACACTGGAACAGGTTGCCCAAAGTTGTGGATTCCCCATCCCTGAAGGCATTCAAGGCAAGGCTGAATGTGGCTCTGTGCAGCCTGGTCCAGTGGCTGATGACCCTGGGGGGTTGAAATTAGATGAACTTGAGGTCCTTTTCCACCCAGGCCATTCCATGATTCTATGATTCTATGATTACAGCAAGTTAGTATGTCATTTTAGACTTCAGTTTGAAATAGTGTTTTATTTGCAACTGTAACAGAATTTTGGCTGAGGGAATGAAATCAGACTGAAAAAATCTTCGCAGAAACAATATCTCACAAATTTATTTTTCTGTATCTTATCAGAATTAATGAACTTTCAGATAACATTCATTTCCCAACAAAAACACTGCTCTTAACTGGAGAATGTAGCAGCCTTATTTAAGAAAACTTAAATAGATGATTCTGTTTATGTTAACTGCTTAAGTGAAATTTTAATTCAGTGTGGAAGTCATGCCTTGTTCAAAAAATAAAATAAAATAAAATAAAATAAAGGATGCATATAGATGAATTGGTGAAATAAGAAAGAGTAGAGATTGGAGAATTATTATTATCTTTCTTAGATCAGATCTACAGATAGAAAGTGCCCCTGGAAAGTATATGATAAAAATTATGTTTTATTTTTGCCCATAGATTTAACTGACATATTTTTTTCTTGAGAAATTTGGTTTCAGTTTGAATGGAATTTGACAGCTTTAACTTCTCATTTACTTCTGATATTTTTTACTATATGAAAGATCAAATGCAAGAAATTCAAACATCAGAAACCTTCCTCTTTCTGAGCCTTGGACAGCCTGGAAATGCTTACTTTGTCATATACTGAACTGAAGGATTCAAAAGAAATAGAAATCGGATGAATGGCTATTATGAAAGGGAGAATTTAATAAAATGGCCAACACACGCTATTTCTACTAAGATATGACCTTAAAGAAAATCCCTTTCCAAATGAAATATAATTATTTATTTCCCTGTGAAACAGTCAACATGCCCTTAAGGTTTTTAGTCTGCATGATGACATACAGCTAAACTAACTGATCTTTTATTTTTCCTCTTGATGTTCCTTAGATAACTTTCAAAATTGTATTGGAAAAAATATGCTGCTGACAAGGAATCTGCTCAAATTGGGCAATTACTGAACATATGTACTTTTGTTTGTCCAACCCTTTCTTCACCAAAATGATGTGAGACAATAAGAAAATGATAAATAACAACAGATCCTTTACATAAGCAGACTCTAGACAGAGCATCTTTTCACAATTGATTCCCTTATTAATTAAATCATGCTGAATGGTGAAATCATTATCTTCAAATATTTGTTAACTAGTAAGGTCCGTAATGAGATGTTAACTATTTTGCTTTCAGAACTAGCAATTTTTATGGTTATGCTCAGAAAAGAATAGTTGTATATCAGTTTCTCTTCAGAAGATTGATACTGTTAATAGCAGGCTTTCTCTGAACAATTCTACTGGATCAGGTCCCTGGAGAGTCAGGAATGGGGAAATTATTTAAAGAAGAGATCAATACTGTGCCAGAGAAATCTGGCTATGTCCAGAAGCAAAACTGTAATTGGCTGAAGAGATTTAAATACAAAGAAATACCAAATGAAATTATTGATCTCTGTATTTGGGAAGCAGTTAGCCAAGAAGTTAATGAATTACAATTAACTGGAATCTCAGTTCCACCCTTCCTTTAAATGCTTGTTAGCCCTTTTCTGGATTTTGCCTTTAGTGAAAAACTGACTCCAAAAAAAATCAGTTAAATTCATCATCCAAGGGCTGCAATAGCTTCTGCAATTGCAGACCAGCACTTTGACAAATGATTTTAGCTTGAGGGGAGGTTGCAGAAAGTCAACTTTCTTCTCCAAAGTAGACTGGGATTACATGTTAATGAAGCCACTGCTTACTGCAATTCCAGACCACGCCAGTTAATCTCTTCTGGACCCAGGGATCAGCCAACAAGGATATTCTACATTTCCCTGCATCAGCCAAGCTGAACAGCTGTTCTCACTTTTATTTTTCTTCCAGATAATTTTGTATCTGGAAAGATACCTTTGTATCATTTCTAAGTTTGGAATAACTAAAGAAAACAATTGCGTTTCTATGTCTTGTGTTTGAAAGGCAGAAATTAAAACACTAATATAAAATGAATGTTTATTGCTCTGCATGTCAAAGTTAAGAGAAACCACAGTAAAATGCCAAGTTCATCTCTAAGCTTTCTTTACAAAACAACTAAATCACATAGTTCGTTATTTCATCTAAAAAGTAACAGTAACCTCTTTCACTAAATGCCAAAAAAGACATTTTTTGTAACCAATGCACACAAGGTCAGAAATATCTGAAGGGATATTGCTAACTTACTAATGGAGGTGAAAAGTATACATCGACCATGTTGTGATAAACTGGCTGCTTGGAATGCACCAGAGAGACAGCTTTGGAGATAAATGTGTCTTCTGTGTAAGAAAGCTCCTGTTCTCCATCTGAGAAGTGATCTGTGAATGATACTTCTGCACCCTTCAAACCAAAATGTGAAGGAAATAAAAACTAAAAATCCAGAAATAACCAATAAGACCTCTGATTCGTAGAATCATAGAATCGTAGGGGTTAGAAGGGACCTCTGGAGATCATCAAGTCCAACCCCCCTGCCAAAGCAGGTTCCCTACACCAGGTCGCACAGTTGGGCGTCCAGGTGGGTCTTGAATATCTCCAGAGAAGGAGATTCCACAACCCCCCTGAGCTAACTAAGCTAACTGACCTATGAACTATTTTGAAAAAGAGGTCAACTGTTACCAACTTTAATCAATCTGTCAGCCAACATTTTATCAGAGTTTCCTGTAGACAAAGCCCCCAACAAGCCACAAAATTATTTCTCACCAAATTCTCTTCCTTACTTTTTCTGTCATGTACATCCTTCAGAGTCACTCCAAAGAGTACCTGGCAATTGGTTACAACATACCNAGGGGGAATGACTGATTATATGGGTTGATAGTGTTAGGACAAGGAGGAATGGTTTTAAACTAAGACAGGGGAGATTTAAGTTAGATGTTAGGAGGAAGTTTTTCACTCAAATGGTGGTGACACACTGGAACAGGTTGCCCAAAGTTGTGGATTCCCCATCCCTGAAGGCATTCAAGGCAAGGCTGAATGTGGCTCTGTGCAGCCTGGTCCAGTGGCTGATGACCCTGGGGGGTTGAAATTAGATGAACTTGAGGTCCTTTTCCACCCAGGCCATTCCGTGATTCTATGATTCTATGATTACAGCAAGTTAGTATGTCAGTTTAGACTTCAGTTTGAAATAGTGTTTTATTTGCAACTGTAACAGAATTTTGGCTGAGGGAATGAAATCAGACTGAAAAAATCTTCGCAGAAACAATATCTCACAAATTTATTTTTCTGTATCTTATCAGAATTAATGAACTTTCAGATAACATTCATTTCCCAACAAAAACACTGCTCTTAACTGGAGAATGTAGCAGCCTTATTTAAGAAAACTTAAATAGATGATTCTGTTTATGTTAACTGCTTAAGTGAAATTTTAATTCAGTGTGGAAGTCATGCCTTGTTCAAAAAATAAAAAAAATAAAAATAAAATAAAATAAAATAAAATAAAATAAAATAAAATAAAATAAAATAAAATAAAATAAAATAAAATAAAATAAAATAAAATAAAATAAAATAAAATAAAATAAAATAAAATAAAATAAAATAAAATAAAATAAAATAAAATAAAATAAAATAAAATAAAATAAAATAAAATAAAATAAAATAAAATAAAATAAAATAAAATAAAATAAAATAAAATAAAATAAAATAAAATAAAATAAAATAAAATAAAATAAAATAAAATAAAATAAAATAAAATAAAATAAAATAAAATAAAATAAAATAAAATAAAATAAAATAAAATAAAATAAAATAAAATAAAATAAAATAAAATAAAATAAAATAAAATAAAATAAAATAAAATAAAATAAAATAAAATAAAATAAAATAAAATAAAATAAAATAAAATAAAATAAAATAAAATAAAATAAAATAAAATAAAATAAAATAAAATAAAATAAAATAAAATAAAATAAAATAAAATAAAATAAAATAAAATAAAATAAAATAAAATAAAATAAAATAAAATAAAATAAAATAAAATAAAATAAAATAAAATAAAATAAAATAAAATAAAATAAAATAAAATAAAATAAAATAAAATAAAATAAAATAAAATAAAATAAAA
>VXAB01004419.1:27943-198238 GCA_013399175.1 Odontophorus gujanensis
CAGCCAACAAGGATATTCTACATTTCCCTGCATCAGCCAAGCTGAACAGCTGTTCTCACTTTTATTTTTCTTCCAGATAATTTTGTATCTGGAAAGATACCTTTGTATCATTTCTAAGTTTGGAATAACTAAAGAAAACAATTGCGTTTCTATGTCTTGTGTTTGAAAGGCAGAAATTAAAACACTAATATAAAATGAATGTTTATTGCTCTGCATGTCAAAGTTAAGAGAAACCACAGTAAAATGCCAAGTTCATCTCTAAGCTTTCTTTACAAAACAACTAAATCACATAGTTCGTTATTTCATCTAAAAAGTAACAGTAACCTCTTTCACTAAATGCCAAAAAAGACATTTTTTGTAACCAATGCACACAAGGTCAGAAATATCTGAAGGGATATTGCTAACTTACTAATGGAGGTGAAAAGTATACATCGACCATGTTGTGATAAACTGGCTGCTTGGAATGCACCAGAGAGACAGCTTTGGAGATAAATGTGTCTTCTGTGTAAGAAAGCTCCTGTTCTCCATCTGAGAAGTGATCTGTGAATGATACTTCTGCACCCTTCAAACCAAAATGTGAAGGAAATAAAAACTAAAAATCCAGAAATAACCAATAAGATCTCTGATTCGTAGAATCATAGAATCGTAGGGGTTAGAAGGGACCTCTGGAGATCATCAAGTCCAACCCCCCTGCCAAAGCAGGTTCCCTACACCAGGTCGCACAGTTGGGCGTCCAGGTGGGTCTTGAATATCTCCAGAGAAGGAGATTCCACAACCCCCCTGAGCTAACTAAGCTAACTGACCTATGAACTATTTTGAAAAAGAGGTCAACTGTTACCAACTTTAATCAATCTGTCAGCCAACATTTTATCAGAGTTTCCTGTAGACAAAGCCCCCAACAAGCCACAAAATTATTTCTCACCAAATTCTCTTCCTTACTTTTTCTGTCATGTACATCCTTCAGAGTCACTCCAAAGAGTACCTGGCAATTGGTTACAACATACCACTCTGTTGCACTAGAAGACTGTGTTCAAAGAAATGGAAATAATTTACATTTACATGCCTTGTGATTGTAGATCTATGAATGAGATACTGATATTCCATTCTAGGTATCACCAATCATCCTTAAGAATCGTAATGTACCTCATAACTAAGCACACATTACTACATCATCTAAGGGGGAATCTCCCCAGTATGAGGGTATATTGACTACTTTCCAGGTAAATAGCAAAAGTTTGATCAAAACCACTGTAGAATCACTTAAAAAAAATTGTCATAGCATTCTATCTTTACAGTGGAAGAGGTACTCAAATACTGATTGCATTTTCTTTGCTAGCATTGACAATCTACACCAATATACATTATCTATGAATCAGTACATGCAGGTGGAACTCAGATAAAACTCAGGACTTAAGGGAAGCATGCTCCAAGATGTAGTTTTGCATAAAAACAAGCTAACAAAAGTATTTTAATGATACTGAGAGCAGAGAGTTCCTATCTCACCATTTTTTAATCCAAACACCTCCAAATCCAAAATCCAAGGTAACTCAAAATGAAATTATAACCATTTTGGATGATGACAAGGAAAAGCGGGGACAGAAATAAGATAGGAAGAGAGTCACCGTTCCAGAGGAAATAATATACAAAAGGAAAGTGCCTGGAAGTGCTGTCTGGAGGTTAAGGTCAGTCCATTCCAATGAGCAAGAAATTAAGCAAAGATGCCAGGAGGCCTGAATCGATGAACGAGTAACTCCTAGCAGTACTCAAATATAATAATAACAAACAAACAATCAAACAAAAAAGACTGTATTGAAGTAGGAAGCTGGAACAGATAACTCATGAGAAATGTGAAGACAACATTCAAGTGTGCAGAAATGTGTTAAGGAAAGTCAAAGCAAGGAAGATGTACCCTTGGTGGAAGATTAGGGAATACATAAGGAAACTGGAGATACAAAGCTCCATGGGCCCTGGTGGCATGCCCCCATGTGTGCTGAAGGAGCTGGTGTATGTCATTTTAGTTTCAGTCTTGATTACCATGTAATCACAGAGTCACAGAATTGTAGGGGGTGGAAGGGACCTCTAGAGATCATGGAGTCCAACCCTCATGCCAAAGCAGCTCCCTAGCCCAGGTTGCACAGGTAGGCGTCCAGGCGGGTCTGGAACGTCTCCAGAGAAGGAGACTCCACCACCTCTCTGTGCAGCCTGTGCCAGTGCTCCGTCACTGCACTGTGAAGAAGTTCCCATGCACATTTGTGTGGAACTTCTTATGCATCAGTTTGTGGCCATTTCCCCTTGTCCTACTGCCACACGCTACTGAGAAGAGTCTGGTGAATATGGTGACTGAGGTGTTTCTGAAGATGATAAAAAAGAGAATATGGCATCTATGTACAAAAAGAGCATGGATTAGGGAATCATAAGCATGTCAGCTTCACCTCAGCCCCTGGGAAGTTGATGAAGCAGTTAATGCTGAAAACCATTTCCAGAAACATGAAAGGAAAGAAATTCATCAGGAGTAGTCAGCATAGATTCACAAAAGGATGTGATGATTAACTGACTTCATAACCTTCTGTAGTGAACTGACTAGTTTGGTAGATGAGAGTCGTGGATATTGTCCGCTTTGACTTTAGTAAGGCTTTTGACGCTGTTTCCCATAAGATTGCCATAGACAAGCTGATGAAGCATGGACTAGATCTGGGACATGGATATGACTGAGTGGTTGGAGCAGCTCATCTATGAGGAAAACCTGAGAAAGCTGAGATTGTTTATCTTGGAAAAGAGAAGGTTCAGGGAAGATCTTGTCAGTGTGCACAAGTATCTGACAGGAGGATACAATGAAGATAAAGACAGACTCTTTTCAGTAAAATCCAGTTGACATGACAAGAGGCAATGGAAACAAAATGAAGAGTTTATGTCTGAATTTCATGAAACAGACTGTTTCTGTGTGTGGGTAAGAGCACTGGAACAGGTTGCTCAGAAAGGTTGTGTGGTATCTATTCTTAGAGATTTAGTTGATCTCTGTAGGTGCTCTGGTGACCTCTTGAGCCAGAATATTGGCAAGGTAACCTCCAGAGGTCTTTCTAACTACAACTATTCTGTAATTCTATGACTAGAAAGTCAAACAGAAACATTTACTACTATAGTTACATCTATAATGTCTGCGTTTTTTTTTTTTGTTTGTTTGTTTTGTTTTGTTTGTTCTTTTCTAAAGGTAGTTCTGATTACCTACACATTATTGCATGAAAAGAAATGAATCACAACCCAAAACAGTAAATATCTGCTGCAATCAATTTAGAACTTTGTAGAGAAAAATCTGCACTGTACTGCTTTTTATTCAAATAAATATAGCAATCAATCCACACCACTGAGATTTTTACTGCAGTTCCAAGGAGTTGCTATACTGAAGTTGTATCGTATCATCTTGTGATGGTACAAACTGAAAGCACAATAGACAAGGTACATAGCAGTATAAAAAAAGGACAATTTTATTGACCAAAAAACAACAACAACAAAAAAAATTACCAGTAAAGTCTTTGAAGAGAAACAATGTTATAATTTCAAAAGATGTGTTGCCGACCAACAGGTAGGGACTTTTTACAAGGGCATATAATAATAGGATGAGGCATAATAAAGCTAGATTTAGACTAGATATAAGGAAGAAATTCTTCTCTGTGTGGGTGGTGAGATGCTGGAACAGGGTGGTTGTGGATGTCTCCTCACTGGAAGCGTTCAAGGTCAGGCTGGATGGGGCTTTGGAAGCCTGATCTAGAGAGAGGTGTCCTTGCCTACAGCAGGTGGGTTAGAACTGGATCATCTTAAAGGTCTCTTCCAACCCAAACCAATTCTATGATTCTGTGATATCTTCTCATGTATATGATGATGATAATAGCATACCAAGAAAGCTGTGACTGTCATTTGTGGTCCAAGGTCATACAGAATTTCCTTTGTTGTTCAGTTTACCTCTCAGTTTCAGTATATAAGGACATCTTTCCTTTTCTGGTGGAAACAGAATAGTGTTTGTCCTCAACACATCTTTTCAATTTTTAAGAGTTTCTCTTCAGCATCTTTGTCATTTTTTTTTCTCAGTAGAATTGTCCTTTTTTGATACTGCTATGTAATTGTCCATTGTGCTTTCAGTTTGTATTGTCACCAGATTATATAAATTTTCTTCTTGTTCTACAGGATACGATGTTATATAACCTTTGTTGTGATAGAGATCTGGTTTATATCTATATAGATTAATATTTATATTTCGCATTGTATTATTTATATTTTACATATAAAAGCTGAAAAACGCAAGCCACTGCAGTATACTTTGTAATTCTTTAATCTTTTTTACTGTTGACAGCAATATGGCTAACATCCTTTCAAACTGGCGATGCTAAAGATTTCAGAAGTCTGATGGGAAATAATCAATGCTGTTTAAACATTTCCTCCTTTCACTGACTTCAGTGCACACAGTAGAAAGAACACAAAATATTTCGACAGGGAAACCAAATGAACTGAGGCATATTTTAAGAAGGAGCGTTGTTTGTTTGTTTGTTTTCCTAAGAAAAGCACATAAGTAATAAATTACTATTGTTTTTCAATTTATTAAAGGAAGAATTCAAAAAAGCTTGACATTATCTTTTTATGTGATGAATTCTCCTGTGTGTGACACATAACTTTTAAGAGGTGAGAGATACAGTACATAAGAGAATAGCCATGAACTTACTCAAAATGAGGGAACAAGAAAGGAGACAAAAGATGAATAACTTATATCATGCAATAGATCTTTTTCCGATTTTTTTCTTATTTCGTACTTAATAATAAATGATTGTTCTTTAAGATTCTTTTAAGATTCAGCTATAATGCAATCTATTGATATTTCATTTTCAGTTAATGTAGACTATTACAAGGAGCGTCAAACACAGACATAACCTATTTTCCAATGGTGCTCCATTGGAAGAATGTGGAGATATATTTTCCAATATTTCTCTCCATGTAAGGAAAAAACAAAACCTTCATTTCCAAAATTTCGAATACAACAATTAACTTGGGGATGCAAGTGGATTCAGCACTGCCTTCTGCTGCATGGTTCTAACAGAACACTCACATTCTGTGAGAAATATATTTCCATCATTCATCTTAATTATCAATAATGATTGATCATCAAATATAATGACCTTCCGCATTCATAGAAGCAGAAAGCTCTGATGACTAGATGGAATGAAGAATTAACCAAAACAAAGTGTTCATTCAATTGCACTGATGTGACACGGGTAGAGATGGTACTCAAAAGCACAGTTTAGGGAATTGTTTGGGAGTTCCTGGACTCTTAAAACACATTATCAAAAATTCTATGGAATAAATTTTCATGGCAAGTTTGGAAAATTTCTTGTGGAATTATGCCCTTGTTCAGGAACTCACAAGGCATTAATTGCAGTCACAGAGGATTTCTTATAAAGTTTGGTATAACATTCTTAAATTGACTTTTTCTCTGCAAGCTCTCCTGGCACTCATAGGACTAACACTTCAAATGACAGCATTGTTTAGCCTGGCTTTCCTGGATGGTAATTGCTAAATGCCAACAAAGCACAATTTATTAACTTTTCTAGGAAATAAACTATATCTTCCCTTCAGAGAATAATTCCAACTTTCCTTTTGAAAGCATTTATGTTAACTGTGCTTCAAATAAAGGTATTTACAAAGTAATTTTATGTTGTCTATAATTCAAGTATCTGCTGTTAAACAGATTGCTTGGCAAAGCACACCACAAATGTTTGTGTTGTAAGAATAAATGCATGGGGACAAAGGAAAATGAAATCTAAATTTGGTTTACTGCTGCTACTGTTTAATTGGTTCCTGGGCAATTTTCTTGTCATTCACCTTCTGATTACTAGTCTCTCACTGTGATGATAAACTAGAAAAAGAAGTGAAATAGCTTATACCTCAAAGGAATAGCGAAAGAAAAAGTTTTTTGGAGAATGAAGTCTCTATTCATATAGTTATCTATCTTTAAAATTAGTTCACATGTGATATAATATAGTCTTTGTTAATTCCACTTTTGTAATAATATACAGGACACCAACAAATGTCCGGTAGTATCCTAAACATTCCACAGATATGACTATAATAAAAATTATGCATTTTTATTAGAATATCAGAAAACCCCAGTGTAGACAGTTAACATCATAAACACAAGCATTCTACTCTTAGTAAATTCTGCTCATGAGAAGAAAAATTGTAGTGAGGGATTTCTAGCTTTTAGATAATTTCTCTAATTAAATGATTATAAATCTAATTCTATCATAGAAAATTATTTTTATAAAATGAAATAAACAATTGAAGAATTCCCTAAGAACAGCTAATTATTGACTAATAGCTTAAAAAATCTCAGATGTGAGGAAGCAAGATTCCAATGCTCTGGAGAGAACTGTGAAACAGGAACTAATACTTGCTCTCCTTATGTTACAAATGCCTCAAAAGCTAGATGAGAAGAAAATATTTCTCCTCTGGTAATTCTATCTGTAATCTTAACCTGGGTTTAACAGGATGAATGAAATACCAGGGAAAATTATATCTTCCATTAAATAGATGTCACTGAACTCAGCTAGTCTTTGATAGATACAGAGAAATTTAAATATTCCTAAAGAGCGTGAGTGCCAGCTCCTTTGCTTCCCAGTTTAACCCAGTCTTTTAAAAATACTTCGTGTTTACATGTTTTTATTTCTAAACACACACACACAAAAAATCTTGATTATTATGAAAGTATTATCTTGTATTGCATGGAAACCTAGCACACTTAAACCATTTCTCATGTTGTTCCTAGCACAACTATCACATATTTTTAACCAAGTTTTCTCAGGTAGGTTCAATAATTCATGTTATAAATTGCTTGCACTGTCAAAGTTGTCTCTGCAACATAGATGACAGACTGAGAAGGTGAAATAGTCTTAAAAAAATTGATTTTTAGTTAAGGCCTGGAAGTCTGGGTACACACACTCACCATGTTTGTATATTATCTCATCTGGGAAGACAAGATGGGTGCCCACTATTCTCTTCTGGTCCTTATCCATCTGAGACCAATAGCATCACAAGTCAGGTCCTTCTGTGTGTGCACTTCAGAAATCAGAAATGCACAGTTTACAACAGTACATCTACATGATAGTTTAAGTTCAGCTAAAAGAAACTAACATAGCAGAAAGTCTTTATTCTTTTGATGTTATTTTTAATGCCCTAACTTCTGCCTGAAGTTCTTTGTTCACATCATTTTTTACTTACTTATTTACTCACTACTTTCTATTTAGGCACTGTTAGTGGCATATAAAATCAATCTTATATTCAAGAATATGTTCTGCTCATCAGAATCTCTATATGTGGATGACATACAGTCAACCAATGTACAATGGAATCTTTATTAATAATCTGTACACTTTGAAGGAAAAAAATATTTTTCTTCTCCCTTGACGTTTTTAACTCTCTGGTGTTAACCACCATGTTTTTTTGTCTCTTTTTCACAGCTCTATAGCAGTGGAACCTTGCTCGCAGTTGCCCACAAGGATTCTCTAACAGCATGACTCATTATACTTAATGACAGGACAAGAGGGAATGGCCACAAGTTGCACCGGGGAAGATTTAGATGAGATTTGAGGAAAAATTTTTTCTCTGAAAGAGTGGTCAGGCACTGGAATGGCCTGCCTAGGGAGGTGGTTGAGGCACCATCCCTAGCGCTGTTCAAGAAGCGTTTAGATGAGGTGCTAAGGGATTTGATATAGTAGTTTAGTGGGTAGGGATGGTGATAGGAGGATGGTTGGACTAGATGATCTTGTAGGTCCTTTCCAACCTAATGTATCTATGAATCTATGAATCCACTTCACTAAAACTCCAGATTGTGAAAAAAATCTTGGTAATATGCAAATTACTGCTGACACATCATTATCAGTGTCCCTGCTAAGAACAAAAAGTGGAAATACTAATGATTATGCAGAAAAATGTTAAAGAAGAACCCATTTCAGTATAGTTAAACTTTCATCAGAGAAATTACCCCCTTTATCATGTGATATTTCACAACATGATCTCAGTTTAATCATTTAAATTGCATTTAATGCCATGAATCAAGTCCAAGTCTTTTCACTGACTATAAGGATTGTCAGCGTGAAAATCAAATCAGACTTCCATTCTGAGATGCACAAAAATTAAGTGCTTTTACACATTTGGTTTGGAATTTATATGTTAATGTCTCTGTAATGGACTATTTAAAACAAACACAGAATGTTTAGTACTGGTACTGGTGATTTGTGTATCTTACAAGGAATCAGACTCGCATTATGCCTTGCAGATTTAGCCAAGATTGCTCAATAAATCAATAAGAAAACTGGGAAAACCAATTTGCTTAAAAGAATTTTTAGGCCTCTTTCCACTGTCCTTCTTATTCTCCATATCGAGCACAAATTTGTACAAATGATTGAAATTCTGCACACACAAAAATCGACTTGGAATGTCACATACTTTTATTTCCTGTGCATCTATTTACTTGCAGGGCAAATTTCACAAACAAATAATCAAATAAAAACAATTCAATTTGACATTAAAGTTTTATTGCCCATTATACCACTGATGTACAATTTTAACTCGGTTATAATATTAGTTATACAGTACAACATAATGACTAATCCATATGTATGTATGAGATAATATATACAAACACATATAGTCAGGTTGTGTTTTTCTGATGCAAAAACTTCAGCAGCAGTATTGGTTTGATGGTGGGCATCCATTTGTTTCTATTTCTGAGCCCTTTGCATGAAGCAGAATCTTTGCAGCTATACATGCATAGCTGAGAGAGGCTTACTTCAGTTGAAGCAGAACCTGACAAAAAAATGTAGATGTTCTAAATCTGAAACCCAAGACATGTTCTGCAAACAGAGGTATCATGACAATAAAAGGAGCAGGATAGTGGGAAGTGGGACACACTAAGCTGTCATCACCCTCACACCATGATGCACGGACATAATCTATGCTCTAAGGCTTCAGACTGAAAAGAGTCTGTTGGGAGTAACACAGCAGATCTCGCTTAGATCACAGAAGAGATCTTAGCATAGCATTATCTGAAAGTTTGTTCTTCATTTGAGAAGAAGAACTAAGTTTTCATGAAAACTGACATTTTTGTGGAGAAAAAGATGAAGAAAAAGAAGGAAAAAAAAGTTTCAAAATCTTCAGACTCTGACAAACCATTGCTTTTTTTCTAGGAAAGTCTATTTTGCTAAATTAAACATATTTTCTGGCTGTAACCATAACATATTTGCACACTAATTTTCACTGAGACTGATCTCAGATACCATTGTTTTACATCAGACCCCTCTGTTGAAGTGAATCACTTTAGGAGTATTGTATGTCTGATTTACCGGAGATCATACAAGAATATTTTGTCTAAAATAAAATTTTAAGAAATGCAAAGAAACTTACCTTTTACAGTAGACCATATTTACTATGTCCTGATGAAATGTCATTGCTTTCTAGTTATTCAGCATTAACTATGCCTCTGTGCCTGTTTTTCTTCCTCACAGTCCTTTCTCTTTATATTATAAACACAAACACACATACCCATGTATGACTTTTAACTTTTTACATGCATTCCATTTCCTTTCTTCTTTCACCACCTCCTTCCTATCTATGCATTTTTAATAGAACACAACCTTGAAAAATTACCATCATCATAACATCTCTTAAGTACCGCTCTAGTTATCTCTGTCGTCTTCATATGAAAGGACATACCAATTTCTTTGCCTGTTCTCATCTACACTCACTCTTTTTTCTTTAAATTAGAGAATATTAAAGCAGTCACTTTCTGCAGTTGCTGACCATATATCTTGCAAAGATGCTCACTCTCAAATTCAGTTTGAAAAATTGTTCCACTGCTAAGCCTAAAAATCAATTTGACTCACAATATTAAACCATCTCTTCTCATTTTGTGATCATACCTGCTTACTGCAAAATAGCATCTTTGAGGCGTCTTATTAACCTGAAGGTCCTGCCCACATACGTCTCTGCACAGGACTGAGTTTTGTCCCCAGTGGGAGCTAAGGTGCTTTGTGATTACTGTTTTGTCATTTCAGTGTTCACACTGCAGACAATCATCAGGCATGAATTATCAGAGAGAAGCTGTCAGTTTTAGTGAATGCATGTGGGTGTTGAAAATGAACAGTTTGTGGCCAACAAAGATTTTATCTGAACTACGATTGTATAAAATATCAATAATAAGTCTAGGAATGTTCCTCATAAGAAAAAACAGATGTTTAAATGTTTATGAATGTCCAAACATGAGCAGCTTTTTTGTGTGAATTACGTTGAATTACTGAAATTTTGTGAAAGTCTGATGAAAAATATATTGTATGTATTTTCAATGATTTAGTGTATTAGTATATTACACTAAAAAAGAATGCTTTTTTTTTAAAGAAAAATACTGCTACAATAAAATCTTATCACAGACTACAGAGTGAGGACATAATGGTCAACTGCCACAACCAAAACTTTAGATAAACCAAAGTGAAGTGGCTTTGGAATATTCACAGTGTTGTGAAGAAAATGTAACCGGCCTCTGCAGTAGGGAAGAGCACACACTGCATCTTTCTCCTCCTACGATGAGAGCTGACAGGGACACTAGCTAAGATTTTAATTCAGATTCAGCCAGCTTTTCAGACAGTAAACATTGCAAATGTGTTAGTATGATAAACTTACACTTGTCACCATGACATCAAGGTTTCTCATACTCTATTGATGTAAATATTGTTGTTCATTTTACTGTCTCCAAAGTTCTGATTTTCAACGTTTTTCTTTTTTTTGTTACTAGGCAACCAAAGTAAACTGTGTCACCTTAAGAGAGCAGCTTCTCAGAAATAAAAGCTTTTGCTCTGATATCATGACAAGCAATACATAAATTGACGTTTTAAAAATGAAGAATATATTAATTTTACTCCTGCTATATACGGTGAAATAATTATAACTAAGACTTGTTTTTTTAATGTAAATCTCAAAATTGAGGCCTCCATTTTACCTCTTCTGGGTCACTGCCAAAGTATCAGCTGGTTTTAAGGGGAGCAGCCTAGAGCTAGCTGTTAAATGTCTTGGAAAAAATCATTTAATACAGAAATGTCATAAAAAGCAGCTGAATACATAAGCCACTCATTATCATCAGACATCAGCTAATTATATTCAAGACAAAGGGTAATATTATTTCTTCTTAACACATTAAGTGCTTGATGGCATTATATTGTTGAGTTCTGATTGGTTCTGCTAGAAAAGTGTCTAATTAATGACAGTTTTCTTACATCATAAAGTCATAAAAATTACAATGAAAGAGAAAAGCATGAGTATACAGAAAAATTTAGGACAAAACATTGAAATATAAGATGAATATGAGACAGAAGAATCAGTTTGAGTTTCACGTCAAAATGAGGGAATATTCAGACATTGTACTTGAATGAATATTGCCTAAAATTTGGTTGTAATATTGCTGCAGGCCTGCAATACAATGCATCGGGCTAGTTAGTTTACACCTAGGACATAAATCTTGGTGCCATTCACTCAGCCTTTGTCATTCTAAGTATGTGCTTAAATGATACTTAAAGCAGCTTGAACTGAGAATCAACATACACAAGTGCTCTATAAAGCACTGCCATAATGCTAGCTTCACTAATTTATTAGTCATCTAATTGTTTTGGGGAGGGGTCCCTGGAGCCATTTTTCTACTCCAAAGAGATGCACTACAGTGAGTATTCTCCTGCTCATACAAAGAAAATCAGTTGGCACAGTGGACTTAGATCAAAAAATCAAGCTAGATTAAATCCACCCAAACTAAAAATACAGCATAGGAAATATCTATGAGGTCAACCTCCCACATCTAAAACAGCTGGATCATTTGTTTTATAGGAGAGAGTATTAATGGCATTATAAGTCTGATGTTTTCGACTTGGCGTGGAAGCAAATACCTTGTCCTCATCTCTGCACTAGAGAAAGACCAGGACGTGCCTTTACTTACACAGGCAGAATTGCTGCAGTCTTTTGCTCCTACCATACATCCAGTTCTTTACTTTTAAAGAGTTCCAGACTGTCCTATATTTTATTTTTTCCTGAATCTGAAACTACCATTCATTCATAGCTTATAATCCTTTCATATACATTTTATTTTGGCTAAATCTACTATTGACCAGTCTATCTATAAAACTGTAAAACAAGTAAACATAAATATGTTGGTAAATATGAAAGTTATTACGCTACTGCAAGGAAATCTACCAGCATTGTCTTTTACCTTCTGTACACATCAGTGAAATTGCCAAAATCCACTGTCACCAAATTTTTAATTCGTATTCTCATAAAGTCAAATTGAAGTTTTTTTTTTTAAACACTTCACATATCTTTGCTAATTATTTTCTTTGGTTAAAGAACACACACAAAACAAACAAACAAACAAAACATATTCCCAATAAATTAAAATAAGTTTTCTATTTTTTAATTTTCGGAATGTCCCATTTGAGTGGTTGTCTCACTGAATGTGTAACAGCCTCATAAATAATCAGAAATAATCCAACAGTCCCTAACCTAAGAATTATGGAGAGTTTCATCCAAAAATACTGGGAAAATATTCACTTTTCTGTAATTATTTGTGTAAACAAAAACTTCTGATCTGTAAGAAACACCGAGTTTGTTAAAGCAGACAAGCTACTATCAATCTTCCATTTAGAACTGATAAAGGAATTATTTCATTTCTCCCTGAGAAGTTAGATAACTGGAATTCTGGGAAACGATGTACCTTGAACATCTGTCAAGCTGATTGGAAATGTCTGGACAAGTTGTTGTTTAAGTTACAGACAGGATGGAAAGACCGTGACTGCAGCAGATGAACCTAGACAAGTTACAACCAGACAGCTCAGGGAACACCAAAGAGACGAGAGATGATAGTGTAGATCTTAGAGGAAGAATAGATCTCCCTGAGTTGTAAACTGCCCACAAAATTATTTTGATTCTAGTACAAAGGAAGTTGCTGTTTTTTGGCCTGTATTCTTTCCATACGTGGTAAGAAAGGACTTTGTTCATATTATTTTGACATCACAGAGAAATGCAAGCAACAAATTTCTGACTCTGCCATTTCCTTGCATTCCGTGCAATATGGATCCAAAAAATGACCAAGCACACAAAAACAAGCAATTATATGTACTTATTTTTAAGGAATTGAAGAGAATGCAAGAAAAACATAACAAGGAACTGTATCATTCAGTTTGGCTGGTTATCAATCGTTGGGCTGTGAACGATTATGTTGTGTAACCACTTGCTTTGCTTTGTTTATTCTTTTTTCAGGATTTTTTCCCCCTTTTCTCTCCTCATTTCCTTCTTTTTTTTTTCTTCCTCATTAGTCTGTGGTTATCTACATCCATGAGTTCTTGCACATTCTTATCAGTTCTCTTCCTCATTCCACTGAGGAGGGAGGGAGTGAACAGCTGTGTGGTGTTTAGCTTCCTGCCAGGTTAAATTGCACAGCTATTGTGTTAGTTTGGGCTTGATTTTAGTTGCTACTTCATGTAGAAGCAAAAATCTGATTCTTCCACACCAGGTAGGGCAAATATCCTTATTTCACCTATATTAACAGTTGAGAAACAAATTCGAGTCTTAGAGATGGAAGCACTCAGAACTGAAATGTGATTAATTACTGTTTGTAAAGTGCTCCATGTACATTAAAGCTTTCCTGGTTACATAGTCACTGCTTTGGTGACTTTCTAAACTCATTGCTTACTAAGGCGACTATCCTATAGGAAAATCATATATTTTAAAACTGATCTGTATTCTTGAGAATATTTCATATACTACTTTTAGGAAGAAAAAACTGAAGAGGTCAGTGCTTTTCAAAATTATTGCTTATAGAAGCCCACTTCTGCTAATTCAGAAGTTAGCTGCCGCAACAATAGCCATTCATTCAAGTGGTAAATACCTCAAAACAATGTGGATTCCTTGAACTCTCTTCTGAAGCTCAGTGGACTGTAATCTACACCAGAAAAAAAAAAAAAAAGAAAAGAAAAAACCACACACACACACAAAAAAAAACCAAACAAACAACAACAACAAAAAAACAGAATGAGACCTCCTGTAACAATGGGACCTCCAGTAACCCCAAGACATTCTGTGGTGTTGTAATCCTTTATGTGTAGATGTATTGACTTCAGTGGAATTGTAATTGTAATTTACAATTCTAAAAATCAGGGAGGACTGGACTCACTGGTTATTAGGGAAACTGTCTCTTTGTAATAAATCCAGAGGAGAAAAGATGCTTGTAGCTAGAGTATGCATAGACAATTTTCTTACTGGAGCTAGTTCACTTTTGTTACTGACATTTGACTTTTTGACAGACAATTATTTGTTGGAAATGGTCATCCTTTCAGAATGCACCAGTTACCTCTGAAAGATTTTCACTAGTTAAGGTAAATTTCTATTCAGTGTAGACTTTTCAGATACCCTGAAACAGCAGACAAAACTTCCAGATTATTTAAATGCAAATGGCCATTGAGTTTACTGCCTTACTTAAAAATTATCTTACTTTAGCATTTTCTGGCAGCCCTGAGTCATACAAGCAAACACTATATCACAAAATTTAACTGATGTATGCTCAGTGGGAAACAGCACACAGGAGATAATGGTGTGCAAACAAACATTTATCCAGGGACCTCTGCTTAACACCATCAGAACTAAAATGAAGGGAAGAGAAACACAGGGATCTTTTTTTGTTTGTTTGTTTTGTTTTGATTTGATTTGGTTTTTTTTGTTTCCCAACATAAGAGTGTTGGCTATACAATTTGAATCTCTACAGTAAGACTTGAGTCGCCATGAAATTTTCCTAAACCATAGGGTTTAAATTTCTATTTACCATTGCACAAATTCTCTACATATTGAACTATAAAGTTTTTAGCCCATGAAGTATCTTCTAATAGAGATATAGTGTGTGTAATTCAGAGGCCAAAGACCAAATTATAGCCAAATCATTAATAAATTCTGAGGAGTAGGGAATATTTAGGGTAAAATCTTCAGGTAAGTAATGGAAGCAATCTTTCATATCCTAGTTATATCTCTGGTAGCAGGATAGAATTAGTTTGTTACAACAGGTCTTCCAGTGGTAGAAGAAGCTCTACACACAGGGGAAAAAATAAAATAAAATGAAAAAACAACAACAGATTTTTTTTAACTTTATTTGTTTGTTTGTTAGTTTGTTTGTAGTCTTGGAAAAATAAAACAATATTTTGTCAATTGAATGTTGCCATTTTCTTCTTTTTTGCCATGTCCCTCCCTTCATATCCCCTTGGCTTGATTTGTAACACTAACATCTTGAAAAAATGCAAGGAGGATATTTCAAACAGAATATGAGGGCAGTGCAAAAATATTGGTAAATGTCTGTGTATTCTGACTTACCTCTCAACCACAGCAGGTGAATTGTGCTGTAGAAGAGCTTGAGAAAAGTCTTGCATAAATCTTGATTATGGTGAACCCTATCCTCAATAATTCAATTACATAGAGTGCAATGCATGACCAGTGATGAAGTTACCTAAGACAGTGATGAAGCATAAAGGCTAAGGCAACCTAAAGAAAGAAAAGATTTTATCGATTTAAATTGATTTTCCACTAAGCTCAGACATTACGTTCACCCCTGATTTCTATTATCTTATTTCCAATTTCATCATTGTTAATACACCATATTCAAAAGCACATGGTAGGGGGTGGGAGGCATCTCTCCCAGAAAAACTAAAGGTGTTAAGCAGCTTTCTATTTTCCAAGATGATTTCACATTCAAACTTCCTACAGAAAATTAATTTTGTATTCAGTCAAATAGGAAGTTTGAAGACTCGCTGACAAATGGTAATCCATCTGAAAGACTACTTCTACTGTAGTATTAACTTACCTTATATTTCCAAAAGATACAAAGCACATAATCTGTTCATAAAATCATATTGGTGGTTGATATATTGCTGATTATCTGAAAATGCAGGACCAGAATTAATAATATAATTCATGTTAATTTCCCCTGTGTAATATCAGCTTGCACAGAGTAAGACGCCAAAATGAAAATGTAAGGCTCAGCACAATACAGAAGACTGTCCCCTTGCTTGATTCCAAGCTGTTCTAGAACTTATTTATTACCAGGATATAACAGTGTTTCTAGACTAAAGATCAAAACATCTAATGAAATGAGAGATGTCTCATCTTAGAGATGTTTATTATAAGTTGTCCTGATCTTTTTATAAAAACACCAGCTATACTCTAATCTGTACATCATAGTGAGATGGGCAATAACATGAATGATTTCTCTTGAAGACAACGATGGTCCAGAACGTTCTGTGATAGTACATAGGTTGAATGTACAAACTGAAGTCAGAGCCTGTTGTGAATCTATATACCTTTGAAAGATTTGACCTTTAGTACAGTCATCAAGATCACGCTTTTATGGTATTTAGACATTTTAAAGCAATTATTTATTTTTTCAGTAGAGTAAAGATATATTATACAAACTGACAAATTGAACTTTCTTTCAGGTTCATATAAGTTAATATCCTTGGTCTTTTATAAAAGTGTTCAATTTTTTCTTGTTCTCCACTGGTTCTTCTGTATTAGTTCTGATTCTTACAGTGAAGGAAGATGGTCTGAAACATTAAAAAGTAGTGAAAAATGTTACTGATATAAATACCAACTCTGTCTATCCAAAGAATTTTAATTTTGAAGGGATTACATTCTTGTAGTTCCCACAGCTCTTGGAACCTGCTTGAAATTCTGTGCAGATGGGCACGTATTTCGGAATGACCAAACCTCTGATCTCTCTCCTTTTCCATTTTATTTTTTTTTTTACTGTATGTTCTTTCCTTGCTTGACTGATCTTAAACTTTTCCTTCAACTTTACCCAACATATCTTTAGTCTGAAATGCTTTCTGGACTATACACATGGAAAATAACTGCTAGTGTTATCCAGTTTCTTTGTCATCTTCTATATTCATGAATCTGGATATTAGCATGACATGCTGTTGGCTTTTTTTTGCCATGCTTTATTCTTTTTAGACAATTACTTTTTGACCCTGACCATTTCCCAGTGTAATTTAGGCAGACTTCAGTCATCCAATGCTTTCTTCATAAACACTGAGATGCATATCATGTTAAGGAGATTTTGAAAGCACATCTCAAGAAGGAGGAAACTGCTTGCCAAACTGTTCCGTGGAACAGAGAGAATGAAAAGTGAAGAACAGAGATGGAAAACTAGGGTTCAAGATTCAAAGAAAGCAAAATCTGTAAGAGTCAAAAGAAAGGCAGGACTATAGAACCATACAAGGAGTTTAGCGTAGTTAAGAAAAATTAGGAATCCAACAAAGCTTGATAAGCTATGTTCTGTGTTATCAAACTGGTTGCTTACTGTGAAGTTTGCAAATGACGGTCCTTGAGGACAGTTTAGAGCTTGTAGATTTAACACTGTACTAATGACTACTTCAAGTTTCCTGATTAAGGGCACTCAGACAAGCACCACTTCCAAACTGAAGAAGGAAACACTCTCATAGTACTCCCAGTGGAGCAGTTTTAGTGTACCATAAGGTACAGCCAACAGTGAGAAGAAAAACACCTTGATAAATAATCATAGTTTGGAATGGTAAGAAAAACACAGAGAAGACAAAAAAGAGAAGACTTCACAGTGGGAACAGTTTCTTCTTCTGAAGAAGAAACACCCAGCATTCCCTAATCTTAGATACTTTGAAGGAGAAGAAATACACATAGAAATTTAATTCCCTCCAACACGTAGGCATTTACTTTTACAGAAAGGCTAATAGGCTTTTAGGGCTAATAATAAAATTTTAAAAAATTGCATCTATTCAAAGTCAGACTCTACCTGCCTTTTAAAGCACAGATGTCTTATGGCTGCTCCATGCTTTATATAAAATCAATGCCATTGTCCTTGTACACTGCCCCTCTATTTGCGTTGAAAAGATAAGGAGATCTGAACAGCAAGTGTTATTACTAAATGTGATTTAAATGAACCGATGTTTAAGTAAATAGTGTGTCAGATTATGTCTTACAGTGCCTTGAGTGATAAAAGTTCAATGGGATTCTGTCTAAAATCTAGATTTTAGTTTTGGAGAAGCATTCAAATACTGCTTTGGTTTTAGCATGGTTCCAAGTGATTATTCAGCACCTTAAACAGGTCAATTTCTCTAGTCATTATATAACTAGATTTTTCTTTTCTTTTTTTTTTTTGGATAGCTACATAGCTTTCTCAATAAAAAATATTCACATTGAAAGTTTCCTCTACACTTATTATTTATTTTTGAATGCTGCTAGTTTTACATCGTTGTAGAAGTGTAATTTGCTCTATGCAATTGGTAACACATCTTTCTTCCCATATATGAAACATGAAGCAAGTGACAAGTTTCCACAGTTTAAGCTTTTGCTGCAAGTGACTGGTAGCCATTTGCATGTTTCTCTACTCAGTTTAGGCTACTGTGCTAACTGTCATATCAAGTTGAATAACTTGCAACACCTTAAGAAGCAGCTTTAAATTATTCCTGATTCTGTCTTTTTGGGTTTTTTTTGTTGTTTTTTTTTTTGAGTCAAATATAACTGTAATACTCCACGCATATTCTCGTACTCACAGGTAACATACTGGGGCTCAGTTCTTCCAACATATGCATTTCACTCAACTCAGACTTCTTCAGTGCTTCTGGAAACCTCAGTTATCAGGCCAGGAAAATGTTCATTGTTATCATGTCTGAAAGAATATGGCATTCATCTCTCTTCCAGTCTCAAGAATGTAACTCACTTCTTATACATAATAGAGAATAAAAATCTCGTGTGAACTTTTCTTGCCCAGTGACAAAATTATCAATTTTAATGCTCAAAATTCCACAAATAAGGCCTTCCACAAATAGTCATTTCATTAAGAAAATAAAACAGCAAACATGCAAGTAAATGCTGAGATGCCAGAATCCCAGAGTGACTACTTTCCTTATCAAAACCTACCAGACTACCTTTTCATTATCTAGAGGGAGAGGAAAGATGCAATATCTTAGCATACCCTCCTGATTCTAATATTGGTCCAACCAAATAATGGAAACAAGTAATAATAATAATAAAGCCTATAATGGTTTCTTTTAAAAGAAAGGAATAATAGAACAATAAATGCAGTACCTTAAGGCAGAATGCAAAATTGAAATGCGTCTTGCCCAGTACTGGCATTAATAGTGTTAATTGTGCTAATGACTTCTTAATCTTAAATGTTCATTTCTTTTGTTACAGAGAATTCATGTCAACAGTCACAAAAAGAGAACTGTGAAATCTGAAATATCTCAGGTTTCTTAGCAGCAATGACCTCTCTTGTGTCCCATCTCTGCCAGTAAAAGTCTTCTACAGCTGTTGTCTTCCAACAAAGTTGTCACTAACAGTCCAGTCAAATCTGCTTACCAAACAAGCTGGCATAAGTACATTTTCACTTGGTGTTTTCATTTGAAATTTCAAAAGGGCAAGTGAGTCACTGAGGGAGACTGGTACGAACTGCTCTGTGCCTCACTGACTTGCAGTGCTGCAGTGTGACCTCTGCCTGCCTTGTGACCAGGGGCACAGAGAGCAGCTGGTCAGCCTGGCAATTAGCAACTCCTTACACACAGGAGGGAATCAGGCCATCCATTGGGGCCCTGTTGTCACAGGAACCTTGCTGGAAGTTAGAGATATGGCCTTACTGAGATATCTGACCTGTCACCACCCCTCTGCCATCTGCTTCATCAGTCCAACAGCTTGGGAGCGAGGAGCCTTTAGTTTAGAGGTTCTGCAGATATAATTATGGCATCATCAAGGGACCAGGTTTGTTACACCAAAACTTCTGCTGCAGCTCAAAATCCTCATGTTTCAAAGAGAATATTTAAGTTATTTTTTCATTTCATTATCATTACGTGCAGTTCTTTAACATTCCCTTACAAAAGTGCAAATCCTGTGAAATAAGTTACTGGCACTTTAAGATAAAGTCCAGGCTAGGCAAAGCAATCTTTACTCTGAGCAGCTCTCAGAAGATAGCTTGGTCAGGTCAAGAACATCAGCTGTAGCAATTCTTAGATTTTTCAATTTAAAAGAACTATAGGCTATTGGTTCTGCACATACCAATGTAAAAGACAGTCTGAAAAGGAATGCAGTGGAGATTTAATGATGTCTCTCAGCTTTGCAGTAGGTATTTTAAGGTCTCCATTGCCCTGATGTCTTAGCACATAGCTAGCAGCTACTGGGTGCAGTGCTACTTATTTGACATTTGATGCATTGGAGTGCTGGTTAAAAATAACTGTCTGCCAGTTCAGAAAAAAAGCCTGTTTGGCTGTGATGGTGAGCCAGGGGATGACACATACCAGTCAGTTGAAGAACTGGAGGTGGGATCCTAATTGAATTGTGCCTAACTGTGATAATTGAATTGACAATCAAAATCCTAAAAATGTACAGCCCCAATAGGCTCTGACAAGGTGGCTGATATGAATTAGTGAAGCCAAAATCAGTATCAAAGGAGTAGAAAAGGAGTATCTCCATGTCTTATTAAAGAAATATGTTGTAGATAATGGTGACTATTTGAGACTAGATTGCTGGATCAAAATGGACAGAGGAGAGGATGGGAGACTGGGACAGAGAACGCAGAAAGGTAGTAGTTTCCTAGGAAAGTTGGCTAGTGATAAATAGTACTCACACTCTGTGGAGAAATGGAAGAGTCTGGGACTTCAGTTGATTGAGTGCAGTCCTGCTCAAAAAGACCTGGGGGTGCTGGTGGATGGAAGCTGGACATGAGTCAGGAATGTGTCCTTGCAGCCCAGAAAGCCAATTGTATCCTGAGCTGCATCAAAAGCAGAGTGGCCAGCAGGACAATAGAGGTGATTCTGCCCCTCTACTCTGCTCTGTGAGGTCTCACCTGAAGTAGTGTGTCCAGATGTATAGTCCAGATGTTCTCAGTACAGGAGAGGTATGGACCTGTTTGAGCTTGTCCAGAAGAAGGCCACAAAAATGATCTAAGGGATGGAACACCTTTCCCACAAGGACAGGTTTTTCAACCTGGAAAAGAGAAGGCTCCAAGGTGACCTGATAGTGGCCTTTCAGTATGTAAAGGAGGGATATAGGAAGGAAGAGGACAGACTCTTTAGCGGGGTCTATGATAATAGAACAAGGGGAAATACCTTCAAGCTTAAAGAGCATTGATTTAGGCTGGATATAAGGAGAAAAGTCTTCAACAGTGACGATGGTGAAGCACTGGAACAGGTTGCCTGAAGATGTGGTTGATGCCCTGTCCCTAGAGACTTTCAAGGCAAGGCTGGATCAAGCACTGGGCAACCTAATCTAGCTGAGCATGTTCTTGTTCATTATCGTGGAGCTAGACTAGATGACCTTTAAAGGTCTCTTCTAAATCTGAAGATTCTATGATTCTATGATTCTAAATCCTTCTACAGTGTGTAGTGGCAGTTTGTTCTCAGGAAACACACAGAAAGAAAATATTGATAAAACTCTTGGCTCTTTGGTACAGAGATTCTCTTACTTCCCTATTGAAGATGGTAAAGAAAATATTAAGATTACAGTCTCCAGTAAAAGTTGCACTTAAAGCCGGCATCAGGATGATGTTTCTCTAATTACAGTACTGAAGGCAAAACTGACCAGCCCAGCCTGGGAGAAGGAATTATCCTTGTGAGAAGAGGCACCTTCTGAGTAGTGAAGAGTCTGGGAAAATTAATACAGTAAATAGTCTAAAAATACTCCAGAACTTCATGACAAAGCTCAATGAAAATGTATGAATCTCATAGCTATGTCTATGCCTTCTTGAAATGTCCTGGGTGCCTATGCTCCTGTAGCCTCTGTAGGCTACAAACTACTACTGTTGCTGGAGGTGATTTGGAAATGAAGAGGGTGCTACATGATGTAAAATATTTCCTCCGCACTATATTATGCAGGAATTAATTACACCAATTTTTCAGATTTACAGAAGTATTAGAATATCTGTATTATGAAAGAAAGACTACATCTCACAGGCAGTCCTTTGCAATTAAGAAATAACTAAATTGTTCTAGAAATACAGCTTTTTCAACTCACTTCCTGAGCAAGAAGTTATGGCCAAAAATCTGAAGCTGAATCATAGGTTTTTGATTTTACAAATTTCCTTTATTATCATACAAACTGGAAGAAATAAAGGAAACTAGAAAGCAAGTTTTAGCTAGGAGGAAAGTAACATTATTTTAATAGAAAAAAAAAAATAGAAGTTGAACTCCCATTAAAAATAAATTGCAGTCATTTTAGTTTAGTCTTAACGGACACAAAGAATAGATCCAAAAAAAAAGTAGCTTTAAAGACACCAAAGTATCCTACTCAAAGTCAACCCTTTGATGTACACACACAATGAATAGGAACATGTACATTCTGAGAATACACTTTGGTTTCTCCCGAACCAAATTTTGTTCTGCAGATTTATCCACACACTGGTTAGAACTTGGGCACATGAATTTGTCACATACTTAAGCAGACCCACTGACATCAGGAATGTGTTTGCATATTTTGTTTTGCTAGAGGAGTGGTAGCTCAAGCAGCAGGAAAAGTATTTTCACTGCAGGATCATAGGGCAGAATTTAAATTCTCCATTCAGAATACATCCATTTCTCAAACAAAAGATACTGCACTACAAAAGAAGTAAATGAGAAGAGGTCCCACAAATCAAAGTTGCTGCTCTTCATCTTGTATGTGGGAGGACTGCCAAGCAAAAGTAATTCAATAGACGATTTGCATCAGCTTGGCTTATATATCCACTGAGGGAGGCAGGAGCTTGGCAAGCTGTGTCAGCAGGTTACCTTGCCATTGTGAAAAAGCAAAGCAATAGCATGCTAGGCATAATGAGACAAATGTTGTGCATTCAGCTCTCTTTCTGAAAGAGAAGAAAAGAATGGCCTATATTAACACTTCAGATATGCTTCTTGTTTACAGAGCCTAGTCAATTGTATTTTCCTCACTGGGGTGTTAAAGGTGCATTTGTGAATGCGTTATACCTGACTTATGAACAGACAAGGACTTATTTCTTGTGTTTTATGTTATGGAAAAGAACATGTTGAGGGTATGAGTGATCATGGCCTGGTTCACTGGACAGAAATCAGCTATAACTTGCTGCTGAGTTCACACACTAAATACAGAGAATCCAGGAAACAGAAGTGACATGGAGACAGAGATATATGACATCTTGGTTCTACAGCACAAGCTATTCCATACTAAAAGGAAATTACATGAAAAATGGAAAAAAAGAAAACTAAGTTCTCCACACTTGTAAGTTTCTGAGCTTTCTGTAAAGCATAGAGCAATCGCTAGCAGTTACTACAGATAGCAAAGCTGAGGCAAAGGAGCTTCCTGAAGAATGCCTTATAGAAGAGGACAAGGGAATGACATGAGGAGGAGGAGGTATCTTCAGTCCTAGCATCTTGCTGCTGCTGCTGCCATGGTGCAGCATCTGACAACGCTAGAAATGAGGAAAAAGACAGTGGATAGAATGCAGACATAGCAAGATGCTACAGGTCTGAATTGGTGAAATGACCTGAACTCCCTGTCCTAATAGATTCAGGCTCTACTTTTGCACTGACAATTGCTGGCACTTTTCTGAAGACGAACTATAGCAACTTCAATATTTTGTTTAGCTGATACAATAGGTTTATACATACATACAGTGATCATATCATTAGCACAGGTTTTCCAGCTGCTGCAAGTGGTCTTCTGTCCTTTCATCCACTAGAACTGATGGAGTAGCCTTAAGGCTGAACTAAATTGCCATTCTCCAGAGTTGTCATGGCAACAGGGACTGGCTGAGCAACCCAGTATTTTATCTTTCCTCTGAACGTACTCTGAGCATTGCATTCAGAACAGTGATTGCAGCTATGCTATCTCCATGGGCTTCCCTTCTCTTGTAGAACAACCTCAGGTGCCCAGCTAAATCAGCCTTCTGCCTGTTTTACAGCATGTGAGTGGCAGATCTCTGCCAAAACAGCTTCCAGGACCTTCTGTGTGATTTTAATGATGTTAGAACTGTCATTCTACACTTGGTATATTGACATGAACATTATATTTCAAAATGTCCCTTCTCTGCAACTTGCTAAACAACTTGCAGAATTTTTAAAAATACTCACTCTCTTAAAAGTTCAATTTCCATGTTGAATGACCTTCTTGTATCTACATTCCAGAAGTATTCAAATGAATCACTCATAGTAAAAGTGCTTCAAAAATGAGGAAAAATGATCAATGAGTGGGGGAAGGAAACTTTTTTGGCAAGAACAGAAAAATCTGAATTCATCAACTTCATTTTAGAGATGCCTTGCAGAGAAGTTGTGACAAACCAGAGGCTGGGCAAACAGCAACCACATTTTCACCTTGATCACCGTGAGCAGTGTGGGGAACCACAACGTAAGAAGGACATAAAGCTGTTAGAAGGCATCCAAAGGAGGGCTGTGAAGATGGGGAAGGGTCTAGAAAGCAAGATGTATGAGGAGCAACTGAGGCCCATGGGGTTACTAAGCCCAGAACAGAAGAGCTGAGGGGAGGCATGATGGTGGCTACATCTCCTCACAGGGAGTGGAGGGGCAGTGTTGAACTCTGCTCTCTGTAACAGTGATAGGGCCCGAGGGAACAGCATAGATCTCTGTCAGGGGAGGGGCAGCTGGGGGTTAGGGAAAGAGTCTGCACCAAAGCGTGATTGGGCACTGGTACAGCAGTACACTTGTACACTAGTACAGGCCGCCTAGGGCAGAGGGCACAGCACCAAGCTGCTAGAGTCTAAAAGAGTTTTGACATCACTCTCAGACATAAGGTTTGATTTGTAGGTGCTCTGTGGATCCAGTTGTTGGACTCAGTGATAGTTGTGGATCCCATTCTGATTCCGTGATTTCTGGAATCTCCCATTCCTGTCACATTGCTTTTCTTTGCACAAACTTGAATATTGCTTATTAATGTTGTACAAATTTTGTGTTCCTGCAGTTGGAATTTGATTACCCTGAAAGACATAAGGTACTCAGAGAATAAGGAAAGATTAGAAGTGCTGTGCTTTAAAATAGCAGTTTCTGATCTGAAAATGGTTTTGAATTTGACATAGAGAAAACACAGAACTCAGTGTTCTGGCCAGCAGATCCTCTTCAAGGAACAAAGGTGTGAAGCAAGGATTCAGATCCTTGCCCTGGATTCCCTGTGCTGAAGGTCAGAAGTCATGGATAATTTCTTTAAGAATTGCATAGATGAGGTTCTGCTGATCATAGCAAAACTGAATTAGATTAAGCTTTAGAGACTAGATGGATAAGAGGAGAATGGACATACATTTGGTTGCTTAAATAAGATCAGTGAGATGAATAACAGAACTGAATGGCACATGGCTGTCAGGTAGTGGATTTCAGCCTGCACAGGTCCACTACAGTCAGGTCTGATGATTCAGATAGTTGTTTCCTGCAGTGGAAGAGTGGAAAAGAATTATACATGCTCCTACTCAAATTGCAATTTTTAATGTGTGAGGGAGATGGAACTTATTTTGACTTGCCACACAGCACCTAATTCAAGGAGAAATAGGTTTCTGCACACTTCTAAGACTAGAATTTGCTTCTATTATTACTGTATGCAATGTTCGTAATATTAGTCATTTCTTCCCATTCAGCTAATAAATTTCACCTCCATATTCAAGAATTTGAATATGTGATTCCTTGCAAAAGAAAATGACCTAGCAGGTTATTTTTGTTTCTCATACTATAAGTAATTGTCTTTTGTTACTATTCCGGCAATAGTTTTGTTTCAGAAGAACTCTCATGACAATACGTGCCCAGATATCATTGTGGCTGCCAAAACCAATACAGCTTCCTGGAAGGAAAAAGTAGAAGTATTAATATTCTTTACGTTACTAGAGCATTATGACTTATAGTCAAGTTTTCATTGTACCCAGAATAAACCAAAAATACTTGGAAGCTAAGCTCAGAGCAAATTAGGAAGAACAAAGAACAAGGGTACAGTGCTGGTCAGGTTTACAGGCTGTCATGTAAACGTTGTCATTCCTGTTTCTATATTCCAAAAGCAATGCCTCTTAACTATTTCCATGCAAACTATAATACACAAAAAAGATCACAATAACACTACTTGATACAGGCACAAAACACTATTTTTCAATGGTCATCACCATTAGATACACATTTTCACCAGCGATAAACAAAAGCCTGTATGCTGCTCTCATGAAATTCTGCAACAGTGCACATGACCCACTGTCATTGTCATCACTGCTGAAACACACCTCCCACCACCTCACTGTGCTCACATCCACTGTTTGGTGTCCATAGATGTTTAGCAAGCATCACCGAATGTTGGTGAATGCAATTCTTTCAGCATGAAGGAATTATATGACACACCCTTTCCTTGTCCACACTTCCATGTCAGACACCATTCAACAGACTGTCCCTCTGCTGGCATGTTGCATGGCAGCAAAATGTACCTGAATATTGTTGGGAAGATTCAACCTATACTACCGACATTTGCCTCTGACATCGTGGGCCAACATAATTAAAGGCCAACATAATTAAAGAAGTGTCATTAATTTCAGAACAGCCCTCATACTAAATATCTGAAAATATTTTAAAATTGCAAATCAAGAATTGTCTGCACAGGATTGCAGTGAACATTCACCAAGGGCAAAACAAAGAAAAACTCAAGCTCCTTGTAGAAAACTGATGAACCGAAATGAAAGCAAAGAATTTTATGTACATAGCCCTTCCAGAGGAGGAATTACACAAACATACTTTTTACCATCTAATCTCATAAACGTGATAGCTTGAAGGAGAAATGTCATTACTCACACTTACTTTCCTTCAGAACTCTTTCATCTAAAACAAGGCACATCAACCTTTCTGTACACACACTTTTGTGTGTGCACAAAAATGATATTGCCAGACTTCTGCTGCGCAGAAAATTCTAACAGTGTAGATTGTTTTTATTAGTTTCTATGTTGGGACATTAGTTTGATTAGTTGCACAGCAATTTATTAAATAAAAAGAAAAAAAAAAGATGTCTTCCCAGTGTTTTTTGTTTTTTTTTCATAACAAAATAAAGAATAATTGCCACATAAAGATAACTTCTAAAGGGTTTACTTATGGATTGAAATGCAAATTCTAATTGCTACATCCATCTAAAAGTTGTTCTTCTTCTCTCTAGTGCTTTAATAAAGAAAATAGCAAGTTATCTATCGATCACTTGATGACTATCATTTTCCATCTTTTTCCTGTAATTTGAGATGTCCAAGCATTTCAGTATAGCTGTCTGTATTGTAAAAAAAAAAATCTCAAATATGCTGTATAAAATACATTTTGTCACAGTCTCTTGAGAACATACTTGAAAATCCTTCAGAGGAGACCCGAAGAGATTACAAGAAGATACACAGAAGAAGCAGGAATCTTTTTTTCTTTTAGCCAAGATCTACATTAGGTATTCATACACACAGGCATATATGAGTATGCTTGTGTACATATTTCCATATGTGCATATATATCAGTCCTTATTTTTTCTTTATCCAGACTAAACGGGAGGGAAATTTCTGAGGTCTTCTAGGTCTGCTTTATGCATATACAGTCTTCATTCACATATTAAGTCAAATGAAACACTTTCTAATATAGTATCCTGTAAGGATTTCTACAGATTACATTCTTATTCCGTGCTAATTTACGACATAAAAGATGAACTTGCCAGATTCTAACATTAAGAAATTAGATTACTCTGTGAATTCTTTCCATGTAATTCTACAGTTAATTTTTCTACAGTTAATTTGGAAAATAGTGTTCTCCTGCTTCCAGGAAACAAATGGTTTATGGGGTTATTTGACGTGAAAGAAAAGCATTCAGAGACAGAGACAGCTTGGACTGAGACCTGACACCTCCTCAGGTGAGGAAACACCTCCCAAAGATATATACATTTGCTTGATAGCTCAACAGCTTATTTTCAAATCTTTTTTTAAGATTACCTGTGGTCAAATGACAACAAGGTGCTGGATGGGAACCTGTTTCTAGATATTTCCCCACTTGCCTGTTCCAATATTCTAGAAACTGACCCCAATGCCTGCTTCATAATCAATCCCTTCTTTGACTTGTTGTAGGGCAGATAATTCAAAAGGATGGAATTCAGAGGAGATATCGTGGAGGATGGTATATTTCTGTAAGGTTTTATATAGATGGCACATAGACTACTGGTAAGTAAAGGTTGGTTCACCTTTTACAATGGTTGAGTGTTATGGTTTTATGATTTTTGTTGTATTATTGATAGTCCACATCATAACATCATGTGGTGTACTGGGAGTTAAAGAGTTAATGCTCCAGCTCCATGGATCATTGATAGTTCTGGTGCACCTGTCTCAGAAGAGAAAAACTACATTCCCCAGAGGACTTTGCGATGCTTTGCATTTTTACTTATTTACGCTCAGAGGGAAAGATAAAAACTGTCTGTGGTCACGGGACTTTCTTCTTCCCTTCGGGATCGAGCTCGGCAGTGGGTGTTTGTTGCAGCCGTCCGCCTTCAGCGTTAGCGTAAGGCCTTCAGTTTATCGGACACTCTCTCTTGCTCATTTTATTTGATTCATTAGCCTCAAATCCAATTATATTGTGTTATTTTCCTTTCTGATATCTTATTTAGTAAATTAGCTTTCCTCCTTAGATCATTGCCACTGTTTTGTTCCTAGGCCCATCTCCCTTCTCCTTTTCCCCTTCCCTGGGGTGTGGGCCCATGGGTCCCCTGCCTCAATTGTCACGGTATTGGGTCAAACTGCCCTGCAAACTGTTGACACTGAGGCTCATCAATGACTCCACATGGGAGGGATCTCCAACAAGAGATCCTTCCCTGGTGGTGGTCAGCCCTTAAATGGGGTCTGGGAGAAGTGGAGCCAGACTCCACCCCTTCCAATCACACAGGTACATTACCTTCACCTGTGCTCCTGTGGCTGACTCAGTGCTTGCATCAGGTGATCAATCAGTGGTTCAGGCCATGACTCAATAGTTCCCACACACTTGTTAACAAAGGTAAGTGTCTTGAAACCTTGTTAATGGTAGTCTTTAATCAGTGGGCTTCTTCTTTTAGGGTGGTGGTAGTGCTCAGCTTAGAGCAAGAATATACAACTGGATTTCACGTGCTATATTTGTGTTCCAAAACTAGTGGTTTTTTTCTGACACCCTACTCTCTGCACTCACTGACTCCAGATTGGATTTTGAGAATTATTTTTCTCAAATTCAAAAACAAGCAAACAAAAAAATTAATTTCTCTCAAGAAACTTTGCTTTCCTTTCAAAAAAACAATTCATAAATGACTCTGTCAGCTCACAGTTGGGGACATAGTGTCCCCCAAAACCTTAAAGGACCAGTTTGTTCCTCCACTCTGAGCCTAACAAATTGGCTCACAAGAAGATGTGGAAGGGGGATGTGGTAAATCCTTATCTTCAGAACAGCTTTGTATCATCTTCTGAAGGACTTACAGAGTCAGTGACTACAGTGACAGAAGCAAGTATACTCCACAGGGAAAAAATTCAGCAGGATTCTCAGGCTGCTTTCAGAAGCCTCCTTGTTGCTGAAACGTGCTGACTTCTGTCTTCAACTGAATCAACCCTTTTCTACAGAGAACATGCAGTTTCCTGCAAAGTCACTCTGGAAATCTACTGGTAGCCCTTCAAGTAATGTGCAAGGTAGCTCAACAATGCAACTGAGTTTTCTCCTGCTGAAGTAGAATCAAAAACCAGAATTTGCAGTCTGCTTATAACTTTTTCTATTTGATATATTTTGGTTTCAGAACTGAAATCAACAAATATACTCTCCAATACTACACTGTCTCATTGATGCTCATCAAAACTGCAGCTTCCTTTTCCTCATACTCCTCAGAAATATACAGGTCACAGCAGTCCCTGGAAAAGTTCAGTGCACAAACACAAACAGAGCTCTTTAACAAACAATACCATTTCCCCTTGCTGAGATAAAAGGATCTATCAGTCTCCCAGGATGCCTGATACAGCTGTTCACTTCCCAGGCACATCAAGCATCAGAAAAAGAGTATCCATATGCTGTAGCAGTAGAACATCTGCCTTTAAAAAGCATAGCCTTCCAACAGTCTTTGCTTTCCATGCTAGATTTCTGTAACTATTTGGGTTGGAGAAATGCAGTTTGTTGTGAGACTGGAAAGAAGGAACAAAAAAAAAAAAAAACCCACAAAAACAAGACTGGACTTTGAATTTCAATCAACACGAGTGGAATAAACATCCCTGAATAAGCTATTTGTGTAATGTCTTGGGTGCTGGCACTGCATGAAGATAAATTTAACAAAACAAAACAATAGAATAAGATTTCTTGATGAGCCTTCTGGGTACACTAGAGGTACAGAATCTAAGTCCAGTGGTGCTTTAAGCATCAAAGCCCAAATACATTTAATGATCAGGAGCTTCAATTAGTCATTTTCAGCATCATATTTTAATCCAAAATAGTTGTTACATTATTTGCATATAAAATATCAAAAGAAATAGGCCATTGTAAATCAACATGCATACTTTTTAATAGGCAAAATTCTTCAGAACGCTGAGCTTAAAATGCAAGTAGAGCTACTTTTATATTATTTATTTTCTTATTTACTTATTTTAAGATAGGGTAGAAAACCTCTAGAGTCAGTTATTTTAAGCAACAGTTTCTGACAGGTTGTGAATTAACTTGGATTGCAAGGTCACATTGAAAAAACTTACTAATTTTGCACAAAAACAAGTATGGAATGAAATACGCCGGGGCGGGGGGGGAAGAAAAAAAAAGGCGTTTTTGATAATTCTTCACCATGGCTTTTAGAAGCTTTTGAAGTTCTTATATCTTATTGTGTGAGTGCACTATTGCTCTCCTCATCCCCTTAAAAACCCTACAGAACAGTGTGGATTAAGAGTGTGGGACTCTCTTGTCTAAACATGAATGTCTAGGGATACTTCAAACGCCCAAGAGAACTTCCATATGGCTGGCAGATATAATATAGCTCCTGCAAAACTTCCATCACACCAGTTAGCTGTCTGGAATCCAGGCAAAATACTTAGGACTGTCTAAAATGTCACTAGTTACTGTGTTCAAGCATCTGTACGCTCCCCATTATATTTGCTAAATAAGTCTCTGAACCTGCATGTCTCTCACAGATGCAGACTTTGGCACTGTTAAGCAGCTATGATTGTACCATGGAGAAGATGATGCAAAACTTCTGCAGCAGTTTCCTGAGCAGATGGGAGAGTGTCTAGATGTAGCTTCCCAAAATGAAATCTCAGGGAATGAGAGAGGTAACAAAAAGAATAAAAGGTAATGAACAGAAAGCAGACGTGTATGTATGCATATATATATATATAAAATGAAATCTTCAAGTCATTTGCATGGATCATATCTTACTTGATACATATACTCAACATTTAATTCCAGTGAATTATTTATCTGTGTTCAGTACATGGAAGTAAATGAAACAGTGGAATATCCACTTTTTTTTTTTTTTTAGAATACTATCTATTAGAATCAGTCTAATACGATTGCCTAATTTTTAAATCAACAGAATATTTAAGTCAAAACAAACTAATAGATGAATTGACTTATAAAAATATCACATTTGAAAGAAAATCTTCTAAATATAAATTCAGTATAATTGTAAAAAATAATAATAATAATAATAATGTTGATGTAGTATTTATTTGGTGGATGCAATGAGAACCTAGAGACTGAGATAATGACATTCAGAATTCTGCATCTGACTCCGGTGTTCTGAGCAGCGCTGTTGTGAAATACGTTTGGTAAAACATAACGATACTGCATTTTTTGTGTGTATGAATAAAAGCACGTATTGCTTGCATTCTGCAAAATACAGTTAAAGGTATATATGCTCTGAGAAGATCTGAAATCAAATTTATTGAGAGAGTTGGAACTTAGGGTGGAAGGGAGATGTATGGCAGGCAAACGACGATGAAATAACTATTGGGGGAGATTTTAAGAAGTATTTATTTTTGGTATAAACCCACAATTTAGAAACTGATAACATTCTTCAGGATTTTTGGTGACTACAGAGACAGTTTCCAGACTTCTGAAATTTTCTTCCTCGAGTTCATCCATACTCCAGTGTTACTTTTGTAACTTCATGCTCAGCTGAACAAAAGAAAACACAGTTCTTCTGAGACTGTAAGAGAGAAGGCAGAAGGAGTGAAAGAACAGGGCAAGAAATAAAGGACTAGATATTCTGTAACCATGCAGCTGAAATCAGAGGAGTAACACATGCCACCTAAGGAGGAAACTCAACATGTTCTGTAACGATTTATGTATTGTGCACCTGGTATTCTTAGGTCTTTGGGAACCTATTATTTGTAGCTACTGGCTTCAGATAGTGGAACTAACAATATAACCACAAAATAATAGTAACAACATTAATAACAATAATATGAACAGATATGAAAATTCAGATCTTTACCTTTTCGTTCTGAGGCTCCAAGAAAGGTAGATATATTGCTGTAGTTAATGCCTTTAGGAAAAAAAAGTCTAATGCAATTCCCAATTTTTTTTTTCTGTATAGACGGTTATCTTAACTATTTTTATCACTCTGCTATTACTTTTGTAACAAAATGAATAGTGTCTTGCCATGTATGAACATACCATAGTGAAAACAGCAATCGGAAAATGATCTTCTGATCATGTGTAAGGGTGTAACTCCCAACAGTTCTAAAGTTTTGTGAATGATCTCTTGCATGAACATTCTGATTAACAGTTAAAAGGAAACTGACTGAATCCAGAAAACAGAATGACTTCAATCTCAACATTTATGCATTCTTTTTCTAGAACTGGCTTCTTCATTTAGGACTTGGAAGACCTATTGGTATTGATCACAGAATCACAGAATTGTAGGGGTTGGAAGGGACCTCTAGAGAGTGAGTCCAACCCCCCTGCCAAAGCAGCTCCCTAGACTGTAAAAACTTATATGAATAAACTAGCAACACTTTCGGTGTTGTCTCACAGTAATTTTGAAGTAAATGAAGGAATAATATCCAAGTAGCATTTGAATATGTAACTGTGTCCAGCAAGTCAGCAAGCAAACACAGACAACTAAATCCAACTTCAGGGTGATAGAACTTCCCAGGCAATGCTACTCTATGATGCTATAGTGGTTTAGTTAGCTGTGTTGGACAACTGCTTCTACAACACTACAACAAATCGTTATCTGCCTTTAGTAATTAAAATAGTTCAATAAATGAGTAATTTTGAAAGTCCAATTACCAATTTCTAGTTCATTTTTCTGAATAGACACTGACCAAAAACTGGGAACATCATGGAAACAAACAAACAAAAAAGAAAATTCAAATTCTGCGGATTGAAATTCAGTAATTTCAAAGAATTACTGAACCTAGCTTTGAGGAAGAATAGATTCTTATAGCTAATAGCAAAAGAAAAGTTTATAATTTATATTTACTTCCTGATTAACGTGTAAGAAGATTTTTTTATTTATTGTCTGGAATTCTTTGGTTGTATATGTTGCCTTATAAAACAGGTCATATTCAAATAATCAAAATCATTTGAAATAAGCTAGTAAAAACTATTTCAGAATTACACAGAATAACCCAGGAGGGCTTAAGGCTATTCTTCTGGAACTGTACTTATCATCAACAATATAAATTTTCAAGGTTTATTTTGTATAATTAATATATACAAGTTTTATGAGTCGGTATATGAGGTACGGTAATAATTTCCTATATCTAGAAAGGCAAAATAATTGCTCTTTCGTACTTTTATAAGTTATAGCCTCATGCACATTGACTTTTAACAGCTACTACATAATAACTGCATTTTACAATGTAAGTGTTCACCACAAAATGGTATATATTGACCACATTACAATATCAGAAATGTGGCTGTAGTTGGTTTTGTTTTCATTAGACAATGACAATGTTAACTGGAATAAAAAGTTATTGAAAACTATAGCCTTCTTAAGACAAAAATCATTTCATTATTACTATGTTCACTAAAGTAGGCCAGGGCCTTTCAAGGTAAATGCTTAAACTAAATTAGCCAGAAAAATGTAAACTTGGACACTTTGCATTTGCAGTGGTGATTTCTGCTTTTGCTCAGTACATGGATTTATTCATTTATGACTGCTGATTGGTTCTTAAACCTCCTCCCATGACTTTCATATCCTTTGCATTAGAGATCCTTCTTTGTCCTTTGAACCAGAGCTCAGAGTAGCTACAGGGAAGTTATGCCAGAGCCTTTTCAGACCTTCTCATTTTTGAGAAGGCAAAGCGACTGCCATGTGGTTAAAAGGAGATTCTGTATAGTTAAATCGCCTGTTCTACACCTTTAGAGACAAGAAAAGGCATTCATGCATTGAGGTTTTGTTCTGTTTGAATGTCATGTTTTTATTTTTCTTGAAAAGCAAATTCTTTGAGAGGAATCATCCAACCTTCTACTTGTTTAAAGTTAAAGGCAGATCTTAGATGTGAAAGCTGAGCATATGCTAACTTTGACAAGAGGAAAAATACAGATCAGTCAGCAATCAATAGAAGAGTCCAGCTTCCTGCATTTGAATCCTGTGAGGCACCACTGCCAGACAGAACTGCCTAGTTTGCTTCTAAAACACATCCTTCCCTGTGTTCCTCCTTTCTTTGAAGTAAATTTCTTTCTCCTGCCTTTACTGCTGTCACTGCTAAATTATATATGCCCTTGTGTTCTAAAAATTCTGCATCAGCCACAGTAATCGAGCACCACTTGCTTCAATTTCTTGCTGCTGTATGAAGACTGAGGCTTTCAGAAAAATTCTGTCTCTACTCCACTATGTTATCTCCAAAGAAAAGGAATATCTTCTATTCTGTGTGCAGGAATCAGGTAGTGCCAATGCTGCAAAATTAGCCTCTGCACAACTTCCATAACAGAAAGATTTTCCATGATCCAGGATCAGACTTGGGAAAATCAATCCAATTGATCAACACTGAATTAAGCTATAAAACTAGGGATATCTCCTAAATTGTTTGAATTTTCTGAGGTATCCAGCTTCTCTATGGCAGCTCTTAGGATCTGCATTAGCTGAGATTTTCAATAATGTAAAACTGAAAAAACAAAAAACAAAAAAACAAAAAAAAAAAAGGAGTACAACTATGGAAAGAAATAGCCACTTGGACCTACGTAGGATCTTGTGGTAACCACCCTAAGTCCATGGTAAATTCAGTAATATTTTTATTCACTAATATTTTGGCTTAATGCAACTGCAATGAACAATACCACAACCTTAGAAAGAGAGAAGTTATATTTTTCTATAGTATGGATCACAAAAGTTGGAAGAATAGGAAGAATACAACTTCTGTATGACTATAATCATGCAATAGTTAGAAAAAAAGAAGATAAAGGAAATATGTTTCCCTTTCTGCAGGAGGATAATGATCTCAGTCTTATGTAGAATAGAACTGAAATATTTTTTAGCAGTTTTAGAAAAGATTTTTGTGGTTTTCTGCTCAAAGTTAGGCAAATAAAGACATTGCACAATATAAGTTAGAGGTAGATTATTGGAAAATGAGCAATTCAAAGAGAATTTCTTTGAAAAGCGGTGGTGAAACGAGTAGTGTCAACATCTGTCATTACGGACACAGAGAGCCACACTGTTGCAAAAGCCTAGCAAGGCAGACTTCAAGAAGATCCAAATTCCACCAAAGCCAGTAAGAGTTCTTGCATCGCCCAAAGTAGACTCAGGCCCAAACTGAGGGAGAAGAATGTACTCCGACACCAGCACAAAATGCTTTAACTTTGGGGACAGTGTTGTTTTGGATATACAGATTAGATGCTATTAGTGGCCATGATACTGGAAAAATGAATGCAATCTTTTTCAAAATACCACCCTAGTCTAGCTGGGTAAAACGTCCTTTTCTCTGATGACTTCCCAGAAGAAAAGAGAAGCATGTCTTTCTTTGCTTGCAAACTGTCAGTCATGCTGCAGTGAGCACAGACACCATGAATAACTCTTCTCTGAACTCTAATCTCTGTTCACAGTGACAAATGAACCCTGAAAATCAATCCATTTCTGACTCCTGAAATCTCCTGGAATTTATTTTTTAGGAAAAAACAAAAAACAACAACAACAACTACAACAACAAAAAACAACACAAACAAAACCAAACAAAAACAAACAAGCAAAAAAAAACAGCTGTATTGCATGCTTAAGGTAAGATTGTAAGCAAGTATATTTTAAGAAAATTTTGAAGAGCCAGTAACTAGAGTGTTCTCACAGTCCAGTAACAAACATGTAAGCTAATTCCAAGCTGTTAGTACCATGTTTTAGATTACCTTTCTAGGTTTATGGTGGTCTAGCTATTGTCTTTTGTAGGTAGTTACACAACCTGAAGCAATATAGTACATATCTATTCTGCATGCTAACACAAGATACATTCACTAAAAAATACCTTTGAAAGAAGGATCCACAATCAATGTCTTAATGCACAATATTCTCCCCAAAGGGTTCCTACCTTGCTACATTCATACTCTTGCCATCTATAATGTATTAAACAAAATCATTAACTGTCTTTTTTTTCCATCTTGATTATCTTCTTTCTACCCACCTAGCTCTGTTCTTATTTTGCCACTGCTTTTTCTGGCAGTGACAAGCTATTTCACAAATTTCCCTTGTCTGCAGCCTTCCTCCAAAGAGCAATGGGAGATCTGACAAGAAAAAGCTAACTTCCAGCTTATGTCAGAAGTAAACACTTGAGATAAATTAATATTCCATGTTCCAGCTTAATAAAATCTTCTCCTGAAAAGAATCAACTGATAATTTTAACAGTGACACTTAAGAATTTTATAACAGAAAAATACCAGTACTAATTAACCTGCGGATTTGCTACTGTTGTCATTATTTTGGTTGGGGATACAAATGTGCTTTAAAATGGAAATAATTAAACCACTAAAATGGCAGAACTCTTTTTTTGTGAACAACTCTGTTAGAAGAAAAGCATCACTGAAAATGTACTTCTCTTGCTGTCTTTGATAGCAACTTAACTGGATGCTTAGCAGATTGGTTACACAACTTTTAGATTACAGTCACAGTTGTATAACTTGTATAGGCAAAGAAAGTGTTGGGAAAACAATGTGTTGTTTCTTTATTGTTCTCTCAGCTTTGCTGCTGGAATTTGCTTATTTTATAGCAAGTTGTCTTTATCTCTCTTATCTTGTGGTCTTCTACATAACAAACAAGAAAGAAAAAATAGTTCATAGATACAATTAAGTTGGTGAAAAAGCATCAGTTCACAGCTAGTTGTACTATTTGATATGTCCAACACTCCAAACTGTTTATGTATTCTTTCTCAATTTGACAAGAGTTTGATTTTATAATACATTTTCAAATAAAGTAAATAAAGAATAAACTAATGAAATCTAGCAAATACAATGAGTGCATGGGTGGGTTTTATTTTTATGAGAGATAATAGTAGCATTCATGAAGTGGGAGAGATGCATGAGAAGAAAAATACAAATCTTTTAACTACAAGGCTCAGTACTGGCAACACCTACCCCAAATCCTGCTACCTGTTAATCAACCTGCAAGATAGCTCTAGTTTAGGAAAAAGGAAGAATATGAGTAGGGAAAAATTGTGCTACATTGTGCTTGTATTTTGAGCATAGGGCTTAAAATTCAAGAAATTGTAACTTTACCCTTCTCTAAGAAAACTCTTCTGAAAATTACAGGAAAACTTAACTATCCAGCAGAATAAATTATATGGTTGTGTAATTGCAAGGAGATTGATATAACATTACTTAAGACACTGCAAGAGGATGTGTCAGCAGAAATATGAGAGCCATAAGTAATAAAAGCCTTAAATAATAATATACACACTCTCCCTGTCATCATTATCCACCACCATTTATGGGTGGACAGCACCTGCATTCCTGCTGAATCCTCTGGCATGTGTCCATTAGGTGTATTTACTGTCAAGTAAGTATTCTCCAGTGCAGTAGATGTGATCCTTTCACTGCTACTCAGAGAAATGTATGGAAAAGATCCAAAGCTAATGGAGGTTTCAGAAACAGACTGCAAAGATAACTGTCTTTAAAAAATTTCTCTCTACATTCATTTCAAAATTTCATTTCATATCAGAATACAGTGACAATCAAAGCAGAGCTGAAGCCCATAATCACAGTGCAGATTCACAGTGTATGGTACAAGGTGCACTTGGAAAACATGTGGGGTACAGGAGGCTAGTCAGAAGTTTTGGCTTAAACTGAGGTGTATAATCTCCCCTAGAATCAATACAGAGCATGCAGTAATTAATCTCTTCATTCAGTGCTCTAACTTCTCCTCTGAAAATCCCCAGCTTTAACTGTTGAAAGGTACTTTTCACTTTCCAATGACTTGAGAGGGAGTGAAGGTGACAAAATAGCACATGTGAATCACCAGCCTTTCCCCAAAATGTATGGCAGACCTGCAAAAGGCTTTTAAGTACTTCCATAGAAATATGATACAAAGAGGAGACATTGTAGAACAAAACCTGTGTGTTTCCCACTGCTAAAGGCTTTGAAAAATGAATAATCCACAGAGTATAAATGCTGTGTTGTAGTTGCTACAAGTATGAATCAGAATACTTGCCAAACTGCACACATGCACACACATACACGCAAACATATTCAGTTTTGAAATTCAGGCCTAAAGTGACTCTCAACACTCTCCAGGTTGATTGATACACTCTCTGAGAGCTATTAACAGAACGATCACAAAAAGCAGACTAATTTTCATACAAATAAAAGACATTATCCTAAAATAGAAGAAAAAGACAACCTTGTTATACCAAGCAACAAGTAGAGGTCTGTGTTTCCACAAGAGCTTTATCAAAGTGAGAATTCTCCAGCGCATTATTCTTCCATTCTCAATAACACACTGTGATTAATGATATAAAGTAACAAAGTGTATTTTATGATTCCTTCTTCTCAGCTTGACACTCTTGGAATGGTTATTTCAATTTTAAGAGGAACAACTGGGATATGACATTGCATGTAAAATAATAACACTTTTTCCCACTTTCCCATCTACACAGCTGCCTCCCTAAAATTTGAATTTTGTCCTTGTATTCTGTTAGGCCCACTGAAGAAGCAGTAATCAACACAGTGCATAGAGAGTCATTATTTATTTATTTTCTACAGACACCGTTAATAAGATTTCTGGATTAATTCTCCCTAACTTTATCTGTCTTAAAGTTAGATGCCTCATCTCACTTCATTATCTGTCTTTCCACCATGTCCAATGCATCAGAAGAGACAAAGGAATACGTTTACATGCTGAGTTTTCTCACTTTCTGCCATCTTAGGTGGCTTATGTCAGGCAAACTGAAGCCCATCTGCTTTGCAGTTGTCAGAGGAGTCAGTGAAATAAGTTCAGTCTGACAGCCATGCAGTTTCTCAGACTGCAGCTCTGCTACTGAAACCCTGAGCATAGAAAAGGGATTTGGAGTAAATTTTTTGCTTACTTTGAACTTTTGCAACTCCACATATCTTACACTGAAGGGAAAGTTCTGGCCTACTCAGGAAAGTTAGTAAAACTTAAAACACGGAGGGGGAAGGGAATTTAAAATGTAAGGTTTAAACTAGCAAAAACTGAAAATATAGTTAATATACTAAGCTATTTTACAGATTTCCAGCACTAGACAGTAATCTTTACTTGGTTAAAATATAAGTACTAAGTCTCAGTAAAAAAAAAAAAATAAATAAAAAAAACTTCTAATGTTTTTCTAAAGCTTTTCTGTGTAATTTTTTTTTTTTTTTTTTGGTCCCAAATGCCAGTATCATGGTCTATTAAAAGAGCTCCATCTTCTGGCGACTGATTAAAGAAAACTCAGATCCTTCATAGAGGGAGAAGAAAGGTTTAAAATCATTTGCAGAATGTAATGAAAAATTGATCCTGAGTAACTGAGGTCTGGAGCTGCATTCCACAGAGACTTTGTGACATTTTTATTTTAGAGTAATTTGTTACTTGTTAACCTTGATTTCTAACCTTCTGTCAGGAATCTTAGTAGTTATTGAATTAAAATAAAAGGGCAGCACATTAGAACAATCCCAAGGAAAGGAATTAAATGCATAAGCTGACAGTAACAAAATCACAGAAAGATAACTTTCTATCTCTCTTTGTGTCAGATCAGACTCCACAGTTTTGATTCTTCTATAAGTAAATAAACAAATAGAAATTAAAAAAAAAACACTGAACATTTAGTTCCAGTTCTCATAATTAATAGAAAAAAATCAAAAGAGAGAAACGTAAGAAATACATTCCTCCATATGTTGCATTCCTGCCTTCAGGTGGGCTCCATATTTAAAGAAGACAGTTAATGTCAAAGGAGGAAGATGGCATCCTCCATTTTATCATTTTTAGGACACTGCTCAAATCTCTCAATGTTATTGCTAAAGGGCTTATTTTTATTTTTTATTTTTATTTTTTTACATTTTGTTAAGGATGTTGGAGCAAAGTAAGCTGAATGCCAGGCTTTTCTCTCAATTTCTGCCAGTGATGGTGCATTTTCTAGATATTACATCTGCTTGATATTACAGAATAAAAGAACAGAGGAGAAAGCAACTTTGGGGATTCATTTCTCCTTTTCAGCGTGCTTAGAAACAGAATAGTAGAAACCTCAGTGCATTAAGAAGTTTGAGGTTTGCTATACAGAAATTCTTCACATAAATAATAACAGAAATAGAAATCAAAAGACCAATTTCCATTTTTGTAATCAGCCCCATGTGAGAACAGATCACCTGAAAAGGGAGAGATTTGGCTGCAAAATCATTTGTCCACAGATTTCTGAACCACTGATCCTATATCATGGTTTGCAAAATAAAGGTGAAATATTTTAAAGCTTTAAATGGAATACCTATTGTATTTCCTTTTGAAGAAAAATGTAAGCACAAGTGAGGAAACAGGAATGTAATTTTGCTTTATAGACACTTCATCATTAGTAATGAACTGCCCATTGTCCATGTTGAAAAATAGTATGAAAAGTTTAAGAGAAATAATTACTGTTTATTTGCCTTCTAATAATATTAAAAAACAAATCAGACAGTGATGAAAAGTAAACAGTAAAACACATCATGTTTTCTTGTTTCTATTTTTCTTAACCTTATTTTTCATCTGAGGCTGTGCTTAGCAGCACAGCTTAAAAAAATAGCCTTTTCTCATTGACACCTCTAAAATCATATTTAGACATTCACTTCTCAAATATAAACTGGTCACAACCAAAACTAGGCTGGAATTCAAAGGAAGATTTTTAAATCCAAGTAGCAAGGTCTTTCAGTCAGCACTGCGTTTGAAATATCTCACTATTTCTAATTTCAGCACAGTTACACTTGTAGACCCATGTACTGGTAATGAAGGTTTAAAGTAGGCTTGTCAAAACTGCATTAGATCTGTCAAAAAGTGCACCCATTGCTACTGCTGAGAAGGAATTGTCTTTACAGCAATAGTAAAATGTCCATGCAAAGAACAGCATCTGAAGCCCCATGCTCTTTCTGAAAATGTCATCTGCTCATGACTAGACACACAATGCCCATGCCAAATAAGGTACGTTATTACTCAAATGTGAAGGGAATGATCATAGCAGACTGTCTAAAAATACAGACTCTTTTGAATTATCAAGTATATACTTGTCACTATTATTATCTGTACAGAGCTATTGTGACTACAGACATAATATTCATGAAAAGCTCTATGAAGACTGAAGGAGCTCTCATCATCCTGGGTTTACTTAGAAAATTTTAGAAATCAGAAGTAATGAAATTCTGACCTCAATTTTGTTTGGGATTGCAGCTGCCTTCAGAAATACCCATTTATTCTTATCAGTTATTTCCATCTGGTTCTTTGCTTAAACCCATTTTCAGAAATACCAGGTCTACTGCATAATAGAAAAAAGTAGAAAACACTATTAAAAGTTGCAACTTACTCATTGCAGAATTTTCTATTATCTAGTTATCTGTTCTTATCACAATTTTTATTGAAAATATTATTCTCTTCTCATCTAATAATAAACTTGAGAAAAGTTTGCTGAAAAGTGATCTAGTTATTTGTGTGTACATAGAAAATGGATGGAAAAATACTCACTTTTTTATGCATTTGAAGTCTTTCAGACAAGTATGTTTAAAGAAAAGTGATATTATATAGGGGTATTTCTGCTAGATATTGGGCATGTTCATCTCCAAAAGGAATTTGTTTTTGTTTCTTGAAGTCATGAAGGTCTGAAAACTGAATATCAGTTAAGTACATACTCATCTAGACAATATCAATGTAATGAAGAAAAGACATATTGTTCTAATAAAACCTTCATCTGAGAGTGTATAAGGCATGCAAGAAAGATCACCTTCAGGAAATCTAGATACCACCCTTGTCTCTGTTGGGTGATCACAGTACTGTATTTCATTTTCCCTACTTTAGTTTCTCCCCCTGACAAATGGTGATAACAACCTTCCCTCTCCAGAGGGAGGTCTGCTTAAAAATGTATCAGAACATATCACTACTTCAGTGGAAAACCAAGACTGCAGGAACCATGTCAAAGATGTCGGTGTGGGCCTATAACTATGTGGCTGACCCTCTAAAATCTGGTCATCATTCTTTACTTGAAGTTCATCTTCAGAGGGGTCTGTCTGTCGTCTTCTAGCCTGTTTATACTGATCTGGATGTAGGAATTCCCTCTAGCCCTTTAACTTCACTCATACTACTATGAAGCCAACAGCGTGTAGTGTGGGCTACTCTAGATTAATAGTAATTTAAAGAATGGATGACAGTAAATAAGTCTACATGAAATTTCAATCATGCAGCTGTTCATACAGTCAGAAGAGTGAGGTAATTCAGTATACAAGCAGATAAAAATCAGGAAAGATGATATCTTATAGCATACCTAAAAAATGCTACAAGCAATTTACTAGCTGCATTTTTAACTATATATAAAATATTTTCAGAGGTAGAGGGGACAGTAAGCATTCAATCGACTAGATGCATCCATTTTTTTCCTCCACATAAATGGTCTCCACTCAATATTGTGTGGTATCTTCATACATCATATTGATTCTAAATCACCTTTTCTTCTAAATTTGAAAATAAACATGGAAAGGTTACCTTCCTCATTTTCCCATAATATATTTGCTTAATCCATTTTATCATTGATTCCTTTTTACTAAACTCTTTAAGTGTCAAGGAAGAGTTCTGCTGCAGGACAGAGGAGACCTCTTACATGGCAGCCTCACAAAGGTGGAGCTCATCTTTAGTGCAGTGCCCCATCCAGAACCTGAGAACCACAGGGCCATCACACACAGGTATAAAAGCAAAGAATATTATGTAGTGTTGATCAGATTAGATCAACAATGAATAATAAATGAAAGTGACATGCAGTCCTGCCATGACTCTAAAGGTGCTTCCATAAACCTGCCATACTCAATGTAGAGTGTCTCTCCCTACAGAAAACACAGGCAAAATCAGAAGAAAAAAATCAGAAGAAAAAAAAAAGTTACTTAAACAGGCTTTCCCAGACTTTTCTGTAACACTCTGTTGTAAGTCATAAAAGTAGGTACATGATTGTCTTCCACAGATGGGTATGGCATGATTGATTCAGGGAGTTTAGGAAACTGAAGAACTATCTTATTTTGCTGAGATGCAGTACTATTGCTTGCTACTAGAGACTGTGATATATTTCTTATCATCTGTGTATCTATGATTAAATTTGTAAGAGATCCTGTGCAGGGATTGATTTGACTATGTTTTCACAGAATTGCAGAATTTCAGGGGTTGGAAGGGGCCTCTAGACATCATCTAGTCCAATCTTCCTGCTAAATCAGGTACCCTACAATAGTTTGGACAGGTAGACATCCAGATGGATCTTGAATATCTCCATCGAAGGAGACTTCACAACCTCTCTGGGCAACCTGTTCCAGTGCGCTGCCACCATTATCATAAATAAGTTCTTCCTCATATTTTTACAGAACTTCCTATGTTCAAGTTTTAGGACATTACTCCTTCTCCTATCGCTACGCACCACTGAGAAGAGCCTGGCCTCATCCATTTGCCTCCTGTCTCCCTTTAGATATTTATAAATATGTATCAGATGCACTCTCATCTTTCTTTTCTCCAGGTTGAACAGACCCAGGTTACTCAGCCTTTCCTCATGTGGGAGATTCTCCAGGTCCTTTATCATCTTCGTGTCCCTCTGCTGGATTCCTTCTAGGAGATCCTTTTAGAACTGGGGAGCCCCCTTCGATCTGCTGGGCATGCTCTTTTTAATGCATGTCAGGATACCATTGGCCTTCTTGGCCACCACAGCATACTGCTGGTTCATTGTCAACCTGCTGTCCATCAGGACACCCAGGTCCTTCTGTGGAGAGCTCTTCTCCAGAAGGTAATCCCCCAGCCTCTACTAATGTGTGTGGGTATTCCTCCCCAGGTGCAATATTCTACACTTATTCTTGTTAAACCACAACAGTTTCCTCCCTGACCAGTTCTCCAGTCTGTCCAGGTCTTGTTGAATGGGAGCATACCCTTCAGATGTGTCAGCCACTTTTCCTAGCTTTGTATCATCGGCAAACTTGCTAAGGGTAGGCTCTATCCCTTTCTCCAGGTCATTGATGAAGATGTTTAACAAGACTGGACCCAGCAACAACTCCTGGAGAACACCACTAGTTACAGATCTCCAACCAGACGCTGCACCACGGATGACCACACTCTGAGTTCTGTCAGTCATCCAGTTCTCAACCTACCTCACTGTCCATTCATCTATCCCAGGCTTTCTAAGTTTCATAACGAGGATATTGTGAGAGATGGTGTCAAACACCTTGCTGAGGTCAAGGTAGACAGCATCCACTGCTCTCCAATCATCTAGCCAGCCAGCGATGACATCATAGAAGGCTACCAGGTTGATCAAGCATGATTTCCCCTTTATGAATCCATACTGACTATTCTTGACAACTTTCTTCTCTTCCAATTGCTTGGAGTGGATATCCAGAACAAGTTGTTACATCACCTTTCCAGGGACAGAGATGAGGCTGACTCGTATGTAGTTTCCCAGATGATCCTTCTTGCCCTTTTTGAAGATTGGAGTGTGACTGGCTATCCTCCAGTCTTCAGACACCCCTCCCATTCATCAAGACCTCTCAAAGACAATAGAGAGCAGTTTTACATTTCTTTTCTGAAGTTTTCTATTGTCATGTCCCATCTTCTTTTCCAAGGTGCTGCCAAGATGATATTTAGAGCTCTCAGTATTCAGGAGGAAGCTGGGAGGGGACAAGAAGTTAGTAAAATGAATGAAAAACTACAAAGGGAACAATCCTTGCAGTAAGTAGGCAAATAGAATAATCTCAGAGAAATCTCAGTGTGTAAACCCTGCTCTAAGAAAATCATCCCAGTTAAAAAACCTTTGTTCTGCGTAGTCCTCAAAGATCAGTACCAAGCCTGGAATCATATACATACTCCTGCATACTTCAGAAACTATATAACAGGGCCACCTACTGAGATTCAGTATCTCTTTTTCATAATATTTATTTCTTCTGTAATACTGAAGCAGCATAATAAAAACAAATTAATCATAGACACTACAGGGACTTATTTCACAGTGTGTCAAGCAATTATATATTGAAGATGATGAAATAATAGTATCTTTGATATAACGTTCTACATAGGACATGAAAGAACAAAAAAAATGAAAAGAAAAAAAAAAAAAGAAAACACCAGGAAACAACAAACAGAAGAAAATCAGGATGAAAAATAATAAAAGTAATTATAAATTAACAGCCAAGGCTACACTGCTCTAATGTTCCTTCCTTTGCACTCTGAAGAGACTGAAACTATTTGAAAAACAAATGACAAAGATCATTTGAAAAAGAAGAATGAAGGAGAAGTTTATTATTTTTAGTATTCAGAAAAGACTTATGAAGAATTAACCCTATTATTCATGTATAATATAGTTTAATTTATTTTGGTTGTCTTTTCCTGTCCTACAAAAAGAGGAGCTTTATGCTGATGATAAATTTATTAAAAATGCACAGATGCTGCAAATAAAATGCTGCATATCTGAACAAAATAAACATAAGGCTTGTGCCAAGAGAAAATATGAATATGTCAGTAGATGTGTAACTGTAAGTGGCCATACATTTGGCAAGGAGGCAAAAAATGTTCACATAGAGGAGTTCTACGCCAGAAAATAAAGAAACTAAACTGAAGAAGATAAATTACATCCATCAACAAGCTGGCCATCTGTAGCATCATCTTGTGCTCTCCGGCTAGCAGAAACTCAGGGCCAGCCCACCAATTTGTTCTATTTTTGACAGTGGCATATCCCTCAAAGAAATTAGATTACAGTCAGTAAATAATTAACTAAAGAAATACACTTATTACAGGTACAATCAGAAAACAAAGTGTTGGTGATTTCTTGCCAAGCAATAACTCTACCTTGAATCTTTAAAATGTGATCAGCAGAAGACAGATCTGCAGCTGTCCTGCAGAGCCTTTGTGGATCTTTTTCACTTTAAATACCAAATAATTCTAGGAAAAAATATAATACTTATTTATAATGGCAAAATTGCCTCCTACCAGTGTTTGTACACAGGAGGTACAGCAAAGAACAGTACTGCTGTCCACTTATTAACCTTTGCTGTGGTGTAAGATTTCAAGCCCATAGGAACAATAAAGTGTTGCTTTTAAAACCTGGACATCGCTCAATAGGAATATAGCTGTTACCCTCACCTCACAGACTTCAGAGATCATGGTGCAAGAGATAAGTTGGTGATTGGCTCTTGGTGCTGAGACCAGAATTTTGCAGGAAAAGCAAAATATAATTACAGGCATCCCAAGCATCTCTTAAATATGGATGTCTTTACTCTCCTCTATGGCTGACAGGGTTATGCCTAAAAACACGCAGATATTTTCTGCTCTGTGTTAATCCCATCTATTTTAACTCATAAAGTGCTACACATCCCAACAACATAGGATTGCTCTTTTTTTTTGCACCAATTTCATCCATACTTACCCCTCAAAACAGCAGAAGGTTAACAGAATAACAAACAAAAGATCAAAATGGGAATAACCACGACCACCCACAGTAAAGTACTGAGACCCAGTTACATGGAAGTATTCATGTGAATTTCTAATATAAACTGTGAGGTCCCCACATGGCACTCTAACCTCCCATGCTATATTAGAGCTCAGGAACATTGTGAAATGTTGGTAAATACCTTAGAGGAGTTTTGTTTTCTCTAACAATCATCTAGGAAATTAGTATTGGCATTACCAAAACTGCCAAATGCAAACTTCTGGATCTTTTTAAAGATCAATTTGATGAAAGACTAGAAATCAAAGTTTTCCTTTTACGTGTGATATACTGTATTATGAGTTAGTTTAGATAAAAGCAAAGAAGACTTCACTTCTGATACTGTTTTATTAACAAAACTATGCAACAGACAGTAAGAGAGGTCTTACTTACTTCCTCTGCTTGCTCAGTTTCCATGCCAAACTCCTTCATGCTTTGAATAAGAAACTACAGTATTTGAGTCATATAAGGAGACCATCAATGTAGCACTAATCTCCATGTTAGCTGAGTACCACAAGGGTAATTAGAAGCCCAATAACGAATACTCTGTGCCAGAATGTCCAGCTGATATGTCTACAAGTGAAACCAAAATCAAATGTGTGTAGTAACTTTCCTGCACATTTTGCAGCTCTCTCAGACACAAGAAAAAATAAATGTTTGGTAAGTATAACATGCTACATGGCCTATATTTGAGCTAAGTCAGGTTAGATTGAATTTTTTGGAAAAAGATTTTAAAAATATATAACCACAGTTGTAGCTGTTAATCCCACAGTGAAACTATTGCAGTTTGCATATTTCCCTGTAGTACTAAGGCCAAAGTTATAATAAACTTTACAGCCATATTAACTTTAAATGTAGGGAATCGTACATAATTTTTTCCTCACCACCAAGCTTTCAACTAGAATAATCAATTTAAGGTAATACAGTCTTTTGCAGTGCCTGATAAGGAAAATGTGTCATGGTTATTAAAAGTCAAATAATGGGCCACTATGCTCATCTGCATATTAGCCTATGCTAACTTTATATAAAGTTCTTGTTAGCTTTGTGAGTTAAGAGTAGGCTTTGATCTGCCAACCTCAAAATGGCTGCTTTGGATGAGTTCTTTTATTTTTCCCTCCTCAAATTACCACTGCATCATTGAGAAGGCTATTTTACAACAACACCCTCCTGATAAATGAACAGACAATGAGCAACCATTTCTCAGATAAACCATTTCAGTGCAAAGAAGATGCCAAAAATGCAGTAAATGTAGTAAAACTGTCATTTACTTAGCTGGATGTAGAAAAAAAATTTGATGGCCTTCCTCTCCACTATTATGTCTTTATTATCTGTTCCAATGTTCTTTTTTTTTTTTTTTTTTTTCATTTTGAATGAAGATACTTTTGGAAATAATCATACAAAAATCATTTACACTGTCGTTTGTGTGTGATGTGTTGGCATGCTTCTTTCAGAACCTTCCAGCATTCCCAGTCTCCTCTCTTGAGTTTGCAAGCAACAGGAATGTCTTGAGATGCAGACAAAGAGACTGAAATACTCGAACGTGGTCATTATCTATAAAAACAAGATAAGGTAATCTGTCTCAATGAAGCCACTGCAGCTTACCCACCATACAAACTATGGAAACAAGACTTAGGCCCTGGGAGAAGCAAACTCCAGCATTCTTATGGTGCAATGTTAGTTTCAAGTTCTAGTTCTGAAACGAAGTTGCTATTTGAGGGATGTTTCAAACAAGGGCATTTTTCATTCTCTGCTGCACTGGCCTCCCTAATGGTATAAAATATCCTCAGAAGCTCTGGGCCAGTTGTTTCCTAACAGTATGTGTAGTGTTCCTCTTTGTAGCACCTCTCATCCTTCTAGGATCCACAGGCCGCCTTCTTCTGCCACCAGCCCACTGGAGTGTGAATCTGTCTTCTGATTTTCTATGCTTATACATGGAAGTGTAACAAGTTCTGGACCTGAAGTATTTTCTATAGTCTTCTCATCCATAAGAGCACAAATAAACAGCATAGAGACTTCCCTTCCATTTGTCTCCGCTGTGTCCTGTTCTTCTTATATGATTCATCAGTATTCCAGCCTGTTCATGTCTGGTATATTCATCCAGGCACTGTTGAACTTCTCTTCACATAAAATGCTGCCAGTCCTCATGAACTGGTTGACCAAATCTTGCTCTGATCTACTTTTGTCCAATTAAATGCCTATTTAGGACACTAACCATGTTTTCTGGTCTCAGGAGTAGTTTTTAAGCAGCTTCTGTTCTAAACCCTCCTGCTAACTGTGTTGTTTGATACTGCACACTTACTAGATTGCATGATGACACTTCAAAATGTCACAAATTAAACAGGGTCGCATTAAATGACAGAACTTTGGAAAGTATAAATAGTGGAAAAATACTGCTTGTATAATGTTATGTATTGCTAAAATTTATTGCTAAACAACCAGCCTTTTGAGGTAAAAAAAGAGCCAGAATAAGAAAGGGACTATAGTTATTTGTAGTTAGTTGGAAGCTACTGGTGCTTCCAGTCTGTCTTCCTACACTTTTCAAACATAAATGCCTTTATTCATTTCATAGTAGTCTGATTTCAGTTTTTATACTGTCTAGTTCCCCTGGTGACTGCTATTTGAAATTAATTTAGAACAAAACTGCAAATCACTCTACTGTCAATCCTTAGCTGCTCTATGCCAGTCTGAATATGGCTGTATACCTGTGGTAGGTGAAGAAATCCTATTTACCTACATTTCCATGGATTTGTGACACCTAATTTTTGCTTCAAAAACTCTCCGAAATCATTGATTGAAGAACAAAAAAAAGCCCTTCAGCCATCCCAAGAATCATAATGCAGTACTCCTAATAATGTCTTCAACTTGAGAGTCTGAGATACATTTTCTATGAAAAGAACTGCTGAAGAAATGACAGTGAGTTTTCATCATTCTAGCTTTCTTTTTTTTTTTTATTTTTTTAATCTAGATCAGTCAATTCAACTATCACAGCAAAATGTCTATATATCACACCAACTCAAAACACAGGTTAACACTCCAGAAGCATTATCTTCCACACAGAAGATTTGGTCATCTTTAGAGCACAAATTCAGTTCCCCATCATACCAATCTGCTACCAAGATTAAAACAGATCTTTAACAGACACTTTGAATCCCTTATGGAATGTACATGCCAAATGCAGAAACTCTGTAACTACAGATAGGTGTTTGTATTACTTATTGTTGTCTTGCATACTGAAACATCCCCGCAACTGGGGTTCCCAAAAGACAACCATAAATTAAGCCAAGTGAACTACAAAGAAATCCAAGATTAGATTTCGGTTCTAAAACTTTAACATGACTCTAGCTTTAGATATCATAGGCCACAGAGGTGACTGCATCGCATGATTTCAACTGAGCTTCCAGAGAAAGAATGAGGGGAGAGAGAAGGAAAGAAAGAAGAAAGAGTATCTTTTCACTTCTTGAAGAAAAATTATACTTAGTGAGGATTGTCTGAATGAGGTTATCATCCTCATGCATTATCGTCCAAACAAAATATTGCTTTATATCTCTCAAACAGCCTGAATGGGGAGAAGCTAAATCACTGAGGTGTAATTTTGGCAATACTGGCACTATAAAAACTACAGACATCCTCACATTGTAGAAAATCTTAACGCTGGTCTGCAAATGGATTTTTCAATATATTTTTCCAAATGCGTCAAGTCTTTAGCTGCCATTTTTTAGAAGAATACACAGTTTTACTTCATGCCCTTCCAGCTCCACCAGCAGCAGGTGTCTTTTATATAGCTCCAGAATCATGAACGGTCATCGACTGTATTAAAAAATCAGTTTGTTCCCATAACTTGTCATACTGTGGCATCATAATTACGTAATTATGATCTTTAGCTAAATGTCTCACATAATCAGAAACAGAACGCACATATTTGTTAGTACAACTGTCATGTAACACTATTTAACAGCCCAATTCAAACTGTCTACTCACTTCCAAAAATTATGAGCCAGAAATCTTAATATGAAGACATTTTTTCCCTAAAACATTCAAAAACTACCCCAAATTCTTTGTCTTACATGAAAGTTGACTTCAGTCAATAGTGGCTAAAAAGAGGATTTTGTTTTCTCAAAATCAATGTCCACGACCAGTTCTTCTAACTATCCAGATGTGTATATATACCAAGCCATAATCTCTTGTTTAATTCCAAAGAAACAAATTGGTGAACTGGTCTGTCACTACCTTCTGATGCACTTCTTTGTAAGAAGTATCAGGTAACCCTCTTTCTCAAAGATACCTCCTTGTGTTGGAGGACTACCACCCTCAGTAATTTCTCACACTGTCCAATTACTCTGTTATGGCCTTTTTCTTATCATCTAACTTAGCATTTTCTTTCTTAGCTTCAGGCTATTGCTTATTGTCATGCCACCTTCTGACGCAGTGTAATTCAGTTAATTGAGTTAACTCATATTATTGTTACTTTGATGGTATTTGCAGACTGTGATCATGTTCCTTCTGAGCCTTCTCTTTCCTAGACTATAAAATGTCATTTTTTCCCTACACTTACCCTTGAATTGGATTATTCTTTTTGAATCTCATTGCACTTTCTCACTCCCACTGTTAAGTATCTGAGATGCCTGCAGTTTTCAAGCAAAACACCCAGTGCCACAGACACTTCCAGCTCCTTCACATCCTTGTGGCCCATCAGGATGAGCTCCTTGCTTCATTAAAAATAATTTAAAAAAAAGGTTTTTATTTAACTAACTCATATTAGATTTTATTCTCACTTGCTGTCTCTAGGGAAGACAAGGCAGGACCTTGCAGCTATGGCCCATGTGGCAGTAGAATGGGGTCTATCTGCTGGGTTCTGCCCTTAGTCTTCCCAGTCAGGAGCAGCGTGGCTGAGGGGTAGAAAAGGACAGCCCCTGGGCATTGTCCATCTCCTTGGGGGCAGGGATGGGCTCTGAAAAATGTGTGCTTCTTATTCTCTTGCCCTAGAATTAACTCATTTATGTTTTGGTCATACATTTCATACAATTTTTAATTTATTGATACACCCAAGTCACTCTGCAATTTGTTTTTGCATCTAAGTGGCTTTCCTATCCAGCCAGAGACAGCCTTTAAAGAATCTTTCAATTTTGGTGGAAACAAGGAAGAGGATTGGGGTAAGAAATAAAATACTGAGTTGTGCTGAGCTGGAAATCTCAGTCTCTCAAACCAAAGGAAGTATTTCCAACATATTAATGTAAGTGTTGCAAAAAGGAATGAAATATCAGATTAAAATATAGGACAGATAACTTTAAACATCTTTTTTTCTTCTTTTCTTTTTTTTTTTTCAAAAGCTCCACTTCTATCAAATTATCTCCTTCCAAGGAAAAACAACTTAACTGGCAAAAAAAAAATAAAATAAAATAAAAAATTGTTCCATTTAGGAGTGATGGACCACTAGAAAAAGATACAGAAAGTATAGGGTAACTATGAAATAAGCCCTAACAATTTCAATTGGTTAGGTCTCTCTGATTTCATTGTTGTTAGGCTACAGCATGCTATCTAATCTAAAGTAATTTGAGAAAAAAAGTATCCTTATAAAGAAACAAATCAGCATAGGGAAGTAATAACAAAGTTAAGCAAGAAGTGTGCATGCTTCTGAGCTCTGTGTTTTCTTTGCACAGTAGACGCTATCTGCAAATATGGTCATGATTTAGGTTACATTTATTCTACCAAAGTGAAATTCATTTCTCTTTAATAATCCTATTCTCATTTCTAATCCTGAGCGGTTCTTCAGTTTATTATTTCTCTTTCTGACAGAGAAATATATAATCAAATCCATGCTATAGCATTTTCATTCAGCTGTGATACACCATACAGTATGCTTTTCTACAATTGATAGATAGAATTCATCTAGTGAACTCATTTTTTCAGATATTAAGGGCAAGGGATTTGTTTCATTTGGTGAAGTCTCTTTAGTAAACCTATCTAGCTCATTAGCTACCAACAGCCATTCTCTGAAAGTGTTTTACACAAGTGGTCACATCCTGGGCCTTAAGACAGTGATGCAAAGCCCAGTGCACACATGCCCATACAGCCATACAGAATCTTCCCACCTTTGCAACATCTTTCTTTTTTTCTCTTTCTTTCCTGTATAACCCTTTGATAAGGGTAACCCAGATGACAGAGAAATCGTGGATTTGTGTAAACAGAACAGAAGATTAAGCTGATCTTCTTTCTGTAAATTTCCATGTGTGGGTGCCATATCAAAGGCAGATTTACTACAGGAAACAGAAACATAAAGGTCAGCTTATACCATGCAACCATATTATCGTATCCAGAAAAGGATGAAATTCAGCAGTCTGTGTATTTGTTCACTTCTGTTTTCCTCTTAAAATTAGCTTTTTGGAATTGAGTTATGCTGACCTTTCTCAGTGTCCTTTCTGACTCTCCTCAGTATGAAATACGTGTATACATGCAGACATATATATATATTTCAAATATAATAGGTTAACTAAAAGAAAATAACAGAATAATGGTTACACAATTCCATTCCATGCCTATCATTTCAGTAATGCAAACAGTACATGACATTTTTTTGGTGTTTTTCTTCCTCTGCTTGAATAAGAAACAGGGCAGAGGAAAGCAGATTCCCACACTGCCAACCATTGCTTAGGTTTCTAGGTCAGTTATTAGCCAAACTCCATCTTCAATGTGCATGATGTGCTACTGGGAATGCTGATGGTCACAGGAATCACAGTAAGAGTTCAAACACTGTTCTGCTGCTCAAGATGAACACTCAACATGACTCCATTTACTTTGACATCAAAAAGAAAAGGCACTGCTACAAAATTACAGCATCTTGTAGCACAAAATATAATCACTGAGCAGATTATCAAACTTTAGTAGACACAAGCTTAATGAAAATTTCTGAGAAAACACTCTCATCTTCAGCCAAGTTATGCTGGCTCCAGTGCTTACTGAAGACCGTGACAAATACTACTAGAAATCAGGTTAGATCCTCTCTGCTCCCTGCTACGTTTTTACGTCGAACACACTCATTATTTCAATGACTGTCTGATTTTACAAATAGTTTCCCCAGTGTTCTTATGAACACTGTCATTGTATAGTTGTTGAATAAAAGGAAGTGGATCAAATGAAGAAAGTTGCAGGCCAGGGTACGGATCAGTCCCAGCAATGCTGCTCTTAGCTCTGAAGTCTATTAAAGTCTTTCCTCTGTTCAAAAATATTTGTGTTACTTCAAACATAAATAAATATGGAAGCTCTCTCTTCAGTATGAATCTCATTTATAGGGTACCCATATATGTGCATGTGTTTCTATAATTAAATACGTTCATTTAAAACAACAACAAACACAACCACTTTGTTATCTTGCAATTCTGGTAGTGTTTCCTCCTTTACATTTATGGTCCATTTTCCTTCCATTCTGACATTTGTCTGCAGTGCTGCTTGCAACTCATTACTATGTGCAAACATCAACAACTCTGTGGGACAGTGTTGTAATGAGGATGCAGATACTCCATTTAAAAGATCAGGAAGAGAAAGGAAGGGAAAGTATTAGCACCACATTTTCCTTCTGAAGTTCCTCCTCTGCCAATCGAAGGAAATCATCTAATGTTACTTTTTGTTCTAAAATTGTACAATAAAAATAAGCTGTAAGTAATTTTTACAAAGGAATGCCCAATGGATTTAATTATGAGGAAAGACTGTGTCACTTATGGAATAAATATGACACTACATTCAAACCTCTTATGTGCCCTTCATCCACTGGAGATTACTGAGTTGACCCCTCTGCAGCTGAGGAGTCAGCATTTTGATTTTTAATATTATTATCAGAGCAATTATTACATAATATCCAGATTTTGATTCATCCTGCAGAGGCTGAAGAGGCTGAAAAAAAATATATGACCTAGAAAGAGAAAACCAAACCAAACACCTAAAATAAATAAATAAATAAACAAATAACCTAAAACCACAAACAAAATCAAACAACCAACCAAAGAGAATTAGAGCAATGCTGCAGAAATGATTCTACATATGCAGATGGATTAATGTCTCCAAGTAGCTCAGCTTCATAAGCTGTAACTCTATTTCTAGGTGTCATATCACAGGTTTATTAATTTTTTAAGAGTTTTGCTACATGTTGAGTTATTTTATATTTGTCATGAATCCAAAATACAGCCTTGGAAGACAACAGAAGATTACTTGCATGGTTTCTCCATGGGAGAACAGGGCCACTCTTCCTTTCTTGCCATCTCTTTGATTTATCCTTTCTACCTGAAGAGGTGTATTCTTAGTTCATGGAAAAGGCCACTGCTTGACTGAGTGTAACATTTGTAATAGGGCAAGAGTGTCTTATTATCTCAACAACTGCTAATATTCAGTGGTGTATTGGTGGTGATTAGCCAATCCTATTCCATGTTGTTGTTTTGAATAAAAGAACTCTTTGTATAGCAAGCATGTATTACAAAGACATTTAAAATCATTCATAGATTCATCTATACAAATTCTGGTATAGGCTCAGGAGTCAAGGAGAGATAGTCAGGTCCTTCCTGACTTTCTTTCCTTTCTCTCTTCATCTTCTTCTGGGTATAAGGGAGACAAAGGACCAAGAGATTTGAAACCAAGTTGAGAGTCATTATTCAGGATTTCTTTTCAGTTCTTATCTTTCAAAGCACTGCTGCTCTTTCAGCTGCTGCTTCTCACTGAGAAAGGACTGAGTGTAATTTGACATTATTAAGGTATATTTTGGCAGGCTTTTTTTGTATGTGATGGAAAGTAGAGATAACAGAATGGCCTGCTTGGCTAAAACGTTATCTGCTTTTAAGTTAATGGGACTAGATTTTGTCAGTGAGTGGGAGCAAGCTAATCAACATGCACTAGTGCAGAAGTTATGTAACTCTTCATTGTTGAGCAGTTTCAGTTCAAAGCAGTTGTGGGTCCCACTTCCTGTTCAACAGAACTGAATTTCAGTTTCAGTGGTCATTAAACACATATTCTTAAAATAATTTCAGTGAGTGGTTATGGTGAACAAATATCTCAGGACAATATATATATATCCAAAGTAATTGGGGAGGTCAGCTGACTAAGTTCAAATTATATCTTCCTCTTTAGTGTGACCTAAAGTGAGTTTCACTCATTTAACGGCAGAATTTATTTCACTTAACTAGGTGCCTAGTCTGGGCTTGTCATTACTCTCTAACTTGTGGAGAGAAATGAGCATGGCCAGAGAGAAATAAATCCCATTCTGTATTGGAGATCTATTTTTGGCTATTATGGTCCACGCTCAGAGCCAGCTAGACAAGCACCTTAGGCTAGATATGTAATTTTCAGGTAACTGAGGTTAGATGAGACACATCCTATTAAACTGTCAATGAAGTTATCTTCATAGTATTTTCCATTCTAATAGCAAATAGTTATCCACAAAATTCACATGCACAAATCAATGTTAGAACTCAATAAGATGTTTTAAATCAAGGTTTTCGCTGTTTTTCAAGAAAGTAACAAGTTTAATGCAAGCAGCTATTTTGGAAGTCCAGAGTCACACATGAACACTAATTACACTACCATGTGGTTAGAGAAAATTTATAAAAAAACTATTCTGGATTCTTATAGTGTAACAGGTATCATGAGGAATTTTACTGAACAACATTTGAATCTTTGAAGGAGAGTACCAGTGGTGTTTTCACATCAATGGGCAGCTGCCTGTTCACTTGCCCTCCTCAAAGGGAGAGGGGGAGCAAACTGAATGAAAAAGGGCTCAAGGATTGACATAAGGACAGGGAGATCACTCACCAGTCACTGACACAGGTAAAACAGACTCAGTGTAGGTAGATTAAAGTAATTGATTGCTTATAACTGAAAGATTAGTGCAGGGACAGCTAAAAGCAAACTAAAAACACCTTCACCCCTTCCACCTATATCCTCCCCTTGAGCAGCATAGGAGAACGAAGAATGGGGGCCGCGGTAGCTCCCTAAAGCTTTGTCTCTGCTGCTCCCTCATCCTCACTTCCAGCCCTTGCTCGACGTGAGGTCCCTCCTATGGGATGCCTGCCTTGCCGAGCTGATCCTACGCGGGCCTCCCAGCACCAGGCTTCTGCCGAGCTCCCAACAGCGCCGTACCCCCTTCAGGCTCCTCCATGGCCACACGCGGGAATGGTCTGCTCCGCCATGGGTCTCCCCTGGGCTGCAGGGAGCTGCTGGACCAGCTCCTGCTGCCCTGAGCTCGGTGCCCACAGGGCTGCTTGTCTCTCGTTTCTCCCCCTCTTTCCCAGCTGCCGTGCAGCAGTTGCTCCCTGGCAGGAGCCGAGCCCCATTGGAGCAGCTGGAGCCGCTCTGCTCTGATACGCTGCACCGCAGCCCTGCTACCAACAACACATAAGGCCACTTCAGTGGGTGAGATATTTTGTTGTTAAAAGTAGACCTTATTAACTTCTTGAAAGTCATTTTGTGTCGGAATTATGGACAAAGGCTAAAATACTCACTTTTGGAAATGTTAAGCAGGGCAAAATCAAACTCCTAAATTTCCCTTTCATTCTCCTTAATATTTGTAGATGTTCAAAGTGTAACACAAGGCTCTAGTCTGTACGTTAAACTTATTCATGCTGCCACTAAATCCTCTAAGTAACGTGCAGTAATTTCTGTTAAGACAACCTACAGACATCTTTTTTGAGTGTTATGGATTTCTGTATGCAAGCAGCATGCAGCGGTAGTGAAAGGTACTTTGTTCTTACTGCCAAAGACAGAACAAGCTTCTTACATTTTCTCTAACCTAGTTTTATATAGAATATCCTCTTAAGTGGTACTAATACTATCTGAGACATTTATTTACATTTATACTGGAAGATTAAAGATGGAATTTGTAAGCCAGAAGATTTTTTGAAATGATCTCAGACATCCAAAACCAGAGACATCATGATGCTATTTTTATGCCAGTCCCTCTGTCAAGTCATTTGTGCTGTCACTATGAGATGTGCTGTCAGAAAGGAAGGCAGCAGAATACAGCACTTATTTTGTATGTGACAGCCACGTCCTAAACCTGCTCCTTACCTACAAAATATGAAATGTTTGTCATGTTATTGGCACAAATGCTCCAGTCAACACAGCTCTGCAAAGATAATGACACAGGATATGAATAATTTCTTTTTCTATTATGTTTTCTTTTCACCAAGTGGGCTATGTATGCTACATATTGCTTTCCTTCCCTGATCTACATAATATTGGAGTTGTTAAAGATGAAGTTAAGATCAAGTTTACTGATTCATGATCACAAATCTGGAAATCCAGTTTAGTTTTAGTGCATCACAGAGTCCTGGCTCTGTTAGTACTGGGTAAGAAGAACAAGAATTTTGGCTTTGAAAGGCCTAAGATGGCATTTTGGAAGGAGAGGGTTTCCCCCCCCTTCACGTTTTGAAGCTGCGAAAAACACTCGTTAGAGTGTTATTGCCCCTTCTGTGCCTACTTGCACTCTATCTGTAAAAGACCTACTACTGTTAGAGACTACACCACGAGCTGGAAAACATTTCATACTCTTTTAACCTGATGCAGCTGCTGAAATAGTCATTATGTTCATTTGAGAAGCCTGAAGACTCTCAAAAGAATGGTCATGCATATTTCAAGCCCAGTGCTGTCAAGAGGTGCTTCCTATCTTCTGAAATTGCATTTCCCTTGAGCTACAGAAGTGCAATTTTCATTTAGTTCATCTGAGGCATGTCAAAGCAATTTAATACCATATACTGCAAAACTTGAATGCACCATTTTCATTTGTTCTTCCTTCTCATAGAAAAAGAACACACAGTAAATGTTTATGTGTTGTCTTGGGATAATGGGAGCATACTAGATGGCATACAGACAGACAACATCATGCACAGTTGAAGCTGAAAGCAGTTTCTTCAGTCAGCTACTTCTTTTATTTCCTGCTCCATATGTAAGGAGCAGACACACCACACTAAGGAGTGCATGTGTGAATACTTGTATTATGTTTTTCTTTGAGTACATCCCAAAATATTAATTTGCCAAAATTATCTGTGTAGAGTAAATCAATTTAACATTTTTGACTTAAAATCCTATACTGTGATTCTATGATCTAGGAAAACACACAGATAAGGTAAGCTTTCAATTACCAAATTACTGAATAAATTCATAAAAAAATCATATGTCACATCCTGATTTCAGTACAAAGGAAATGGAAAACTAGGCAGTCAAAGACACAGTGAAGAGAAAGACTACAAGAAGAGGAAAACTGGTAGAGCTACAGGAAAAAAAGGAGTAGTGTAGAAACACAGTCATTGACAGAAGGAATCCTAATGTATTTGGAAAATTTGGTGTGGGCAGTAAAAAGTTAAGAAAACTTGTACAGTGTTGAGAGGAACAAAACAGAAGGGTCTGAATTACATCTGTAGAACATAAAAACATATATTTTACAAGCGGTGGACAGGCAAGAATAATAAAACAGTTTCTGAAAGATATCTATTATTAAAGATAGCTAGAAATAAAAGTGCTGAGGAAACACTAAGTAAATAATGCTACAGGGAGAAGTGATAGAGCAAATAAAACTGAGTCAAGCACTGGAAAATAGAATTGAGGAATCTGTATTAAGATCCAGAATCAGCTTTAAATATAGAGACTGTCTGAAATCCTATGTCTATTCATTCATTTTCATTATGCAGAAGATTGAAATAATCCTGAGAACTCAGACTGGAGACAGTGCATTTATGCAGCATTTTGGTGTTCAGTTCTGTCTCATTCACTTTTTTTTTTTTTTTTTTTTTTTTTTGTGTTTNTTTTTTTTTTTTTTTGTGGATTTGTTTTGCTGTGAGCCTCTCTGCTCACTGTTAATCCAGTGATTCCAGCTGTGAGCTAGGCACTTGTTTCCCCCAGACTGGACTGCTTCTATGCATAAACACGAGACTGAGTTCAAAATGATGGCTTCAAATTAAGTGACTAGTCACAGGGAATAAGATTTCTTAAAACTTATGTTGTATGTTCCAGCAACATGTCTATATTCCACAAAATAATACAGTTTATCTCATCCATCCTCAGCAAGATTTTAAAAACAGAGTTTGTTAAGACCCTTACTTTCACAGAACTCTTTTTGTCAAAGCATGAACATTTCTTGTGGGTTTAGATATCTAATCTTACTTCTTCCCCTAAGCTGATCTGCACTGCTCGTGGAGAAGTGTTTGAGGCAGAAGCAAGACAAAACAAACCAAACAAGCAGCAGCACATTTTATTTGAAAAGTCAAAGATAGATTAAGAAAATGGGCCATGCTCTCAAAAAACCCAGCTTTTTACCCCTGGCCAATTGCTTATGCAATTCTTAGATTATTTATTTTTCAAACCAGAGATAAGGAAGGTATACATTTATGAATGTGGTGTTCACTTCTAAATTCATTTACAAGTGTGTCTATACAAATTTGCCAATATGTAAACAACTGCATGTTTACCTGAGGTGAATCTTATAAATGTTTAATGTATTCCAAAGAAAAATAACCTTTTCAAACCAGTGCCGCAGCTGAGTCTAATGCTTGCTGACAGATTCTATTTTGGCAATTATTTTTAAAGGTCTGTTTCTCTTCATTTTATTAGTGCATGATAAAATCAAGCCTTAAGGCATCCAATTTCTGAGGTAAGTGATGAAATACAGTAGTTACTGAAGAGGACTAAATTAAAAAGATAGAAATGATATTATATTTGAAAAAAGATCTCCACGCAAAGTGAGTTTTCAGAAACTTGGTACCTTACAAACTGTAGTTAGTATAAGGGGATAGTATTTTATTGACAGTCCATGCTTTATACTTAAGTTTGTGTGTCTTCCTGTTGCACTGGATGATAAAGTACATGTTGCTGAATGCAATGGAGAAAATTAACTCCTCTGTCTTCGTGCTATTTGGAGATAATTGTTAACTGACTTGGTAGGAAAGGTATTGACAAAACTAGTAAGAAGGGTGAAAAGCTGGCAAACCATCAGCATCTATTCTGCAAGCTATTGATGATAAACCTCTTCATTTAGGAATTTCAATGACAGACATAGAAGTCTGAACAGAAAAACTGTCTATCATTTCAGACCATGTCTTTCTGCCCAATAAAAAGTCAGATTTCACTAATTATCTAGATGTTTCTAACAGCAGGGTAGAAGGATTTATATCAGAATGATGTTTCATCTTTCTAGGACTGCTTATTTACATTGTATGGAAAAGACTTAAGACTACTAAATAATGTGAAATGTATGAATTTAAAGGGAACTTGACTGGTTTTTGGATGCATAAAAAATATTAGTCAATAGGAAACAAATCAACACATATAAACATCTTCTGAATGTAGATATGATAGAGAGGCTTGTGAGAACACCAATAACACTCACTTAACATTCTTCAAACTAAACGGCATGTAGTAATAGCACAGAAAAACTGCTTCTAAATGGCCCATGAGTCATAGAATCATTTAGGGTGGAACTAAATGATCTTAAAGGTCCCTTTCAACCCAAACCCTTCTATGATTCCCTGATTCTGTGAAAGATCAACATATGCAATCATCAACCTTATCCATCAAGTTCCATCACTAAACCATGTTGCTTAGCACCATGTTCACATCTCTTAAATACCTCAGTGGAGGAAGACTCCACCATTTCCCTGGGTAAACCACTCCAATGCTTATTTCACCTCTGTAAAGAACTTATTCCTTGTGTCTACTCTAAACCCTTTGGTGCAACTTGAGGAAGTTTCATAGAATCTTAGAATAGCTTTTCTGTTTGATAGTATGGGATATATGCTGCGAATGTCTCAATCATAAATGCACAAAAAGAGAATATGATGAATTCCAACTCCAAATAAAAAAGAATTGAGTGGCCTATGTACATAGTCATGTATGAGAAAGCAAGAAATGGAAAACATACCTATCTTACAAAGCACACACTTTCACCACATACACACTTCAGCTTGAGAGAACAGCTTTCTGCAGTTCCATTAGTAGGAATGTATTTTTAAAAAGCTTCTTCTACCTCACTGAAAAGTTCTATCTCTTTTTTCAAGTACACAGGAGTATGGCTTTGAAAATATGCAAATCAAACCAGTGAAGCTTATTCAGCTATGGTAAGAATTCAGCCATAGTGAGATGTTCCAGTCTAAGTATTGTTCTCCAAGAAAGGTGCTGACTGTTATAGGTGTGAGACCAAATGAAAAGGTGAGAGGAGAATACAAAGAATATACGAGAGGTAAGGTAAAGCCAGAAGTAATAGGATAGCTAAGCCTTAACAAAAAAAAAAAAAAGAAAAGAAAAGTAGAATAAACATGCTTGCAGTTGTTAAAGATATAAAACTGTTGAGAAAGAAATTAAATTGTTCTTAGCTTCTTTAGTGGATAGGAATAATATGTTTCAGTTTTGGCAAGACACATTTAGACAGTATATAGTAAGGAAATATTTCATAAAATAAAATGATTAAACATTGGCAGTGTAAGCTAGGTTGCCTTTGTCACTACAGGTTTTTAAGTGGTCAATAAAGTCCCCATCAGAAATTATTTACCTCTAGTTTATCTTGCATTGAAGATTGTAGCAAATGGATTACATTGCCTTGATCCTTTCAGGTGTACCATCTATAAGTCATAATTGCTAGACTTGAAAGTATTCTTCCCAGAATCTAGATGAATTTCCCATTCAGAAAAGGCTAATTCTTCTCTACCTTCTGATCTCACAGCAATTTAACTGTCTTCAGCAAAGGTGGACTGTGAATGCAAACAAAAATGAATACATATATTTGAAGAAAGAGGACTAGACTCACCAATAATGTAATCATAATTCAAGTTCAAAAGGATCTTTGGATATTATCTGATCCATCCATTTCGCTTGACCTCAATCATGCCTTGTCACCACAGAGTTCTCTGATGATCAATGGATTGTTGGATGAACCCGCCAATACAAGGTCTGCTCTCCTTTTCTCTTTAGGGTACTGTAGGGCTGTCCCCCATCTGCAAGGGAACAATTTGTCCGATAAAAGCAATTTGTGCCTGTTGCTTTTTGTCTTATCAGTGGGCACAACAGAAAACAGTATGGCTCCATCTTTTCACTCTTTCCCATCAGCTATTTACAAACATTGCTAAGATTCCCCAGGGATTTCTCCAATCTGAATAGTCCTAGCTCTCCCTGCCTCTTCACATGGAAGTGATCCTTTAGTCACCTCTTGGCCCTACAATGGACTTGCTCCAATATTTCCTTCTTTTGTACTGGGGAGTCCAGAACTGGAGACTATACTTCAGCATTGGCTTTACTAGTGGTTAATAGATTGGAAAGCCCCTCTGACTAGCAATACAACTTTCTGGCATATCAACCATTCCTCCCACTTTTGTAACATATTAAACTTGCTGACAGTATACTTAGTTCACTGTGTGTGGACAGGTTACTAATGAGGAAGTTAACTTGCATTGTTCCCAGGATCAAATCATAAGATACTTCACAAGTTATTTTTATGCCACTGATCACAACAATTTGGTCCAGATTCTTAGTCAGTCTTCAATCCAGCTCATTGTCAGCTTCTATAGTCTATATTTTGGCATCAAATATATGAAGATGTTACGGAAGACTGCCAAAAGCCTTACTAATGTTAAAGTACTGTGAAAGAATATCAAGATGGTAAAGCATGATTTCCCTTTTGTACATCCAGGCTGATTACTCCTGATCTCCTTTATATACTTCACCATTTTCTACTTCTTGTACCTCAGAACTTGTGAGTGCAATACATTCAGTCCCATGTATTTATGTATGTCTAGCTTGTTTAAGTTCTCCCTAACGTGATCTTCCTCTGCCAAGGGTAAGTCTTCCTTGTTCTGGACTTTTCCCTGGTCTCAGGATCTTGGAATTCCTGAAGGCTGGTCTTACCAGTAAAGACTGAAACACAGAAGGTACTGTGTCTTCAGAAAAGACCTCAGTCTTTTCTGTGTCCTTTGTCAGCTATTCTCCTTCCCTTGTCAACATTGGGCCCACATTTTCCCTAGTTTGTCTGTTTATATACTTCTATAATCCTTTTTATTTTTTTATTTTTTTGCCCTTCATATCACTTGCCAGACTCAATTCCAAGTCATCCTTGGCATTCTTAATGCCATCTTTGCATGATCATACAGTAACTCGTCCTGCAGGGCAGCCTGTTTATGCTGCTCCCTGGCACAAAGCTAACCTGCAAGGCTAAAATAGGTTTCTTAAGGACTTGTCCAGTTGAGATACTGCAATCTCTCTGGGCAACTGGTTCCTGTCCTTAACTGCTCTCACTGTGAAAATGTTTCAAATTCAGCAGAATATGTGTTAATTTCTGACTATTATGATCTGTCCTTTCATTGTGCATCTCCAAGAATCTAGCTCAATTTTCCTCATTTCAGCCTTAACCTAAACAAATTCAGCTTTGCTGCCTCTGTATCTGCATATATGCTAAAGTCCCATAAGCACTTCAGTGGGTCTCCACTGGATTCTTTCCAGTTCACTGATATTTCTCTTCTACTCGGGTAGCCAAATAGGCTGATTTATCCCTGTGGATGAGGGAATGGTTGTTGATGTAGTCTACCTAGACTTCAGCAAAACTTCAGCTTTGACACTGTCTCTCACAGTATTCTCCTGGAGAAACTGGCAGCCTTTGAATTGGACAGGTACGCTCTTTGCTGGGTAAAGTACTGGCTGGAGGGCCAGGTCCAGAGAGTTGTGGTGAATGGTGTTAAATCCAGCTGGCGACTGGTCATGAGTGGTGTTCCCCTGGGGTCAATACTGGCTCTTATTCTGTTTAATATCTTTAGTGATGACCTGGATGAGGGGTTCAATAAGTTTGAAGATGACAAAAGGCTGGAAGGAAGTGTCAATCTGTCTGGGGGAAGGAAAGCCCAACAGAGGGATCTGGACATGCTCGATCTCCGGGATGAGGCCAGCAGCATGAAGTTCAACAAGACTAAGTGCCAGGTCCTGCATTTTGGTCACAACAGCCCCAGCCAACTCTATGGGCTTGGTGCAGAATAACTGGAAGACTGTGTAGAAGAAACAGACCTGGGGCTGTTGACTGACGCTTGTCTGAACATGAGAAACCATTTTGCCTGGAGGGCTGAGAAGGCCAATGACATCCTGGCTTGTATCAAAAAAAGTGTTACCAGCAGGAACAGGGAGGTAAGTGATCTTCCCTCTGTAAGGGTAATGAAGCTGTAATTTAGTCTGTAGAAGAGGAAGCTCAGCGGAGATCTTATTACTCTCTACAACTACCTGAAGAGAAGTTGCGGTGAGGTGGAGAGTTGTCCTCCCATGTAACTAGCAATGAGACTAGAGAGAATGGCCTCAAGTTGTGTCAGGGGAAATTCAGGCTGGACGTTAGGAAAATCTTCTTCTCTGAAAGAGTGGTCAGGCATTGGAACAGGCTGCCCAGGGAGTTGGTGGAGTCACCATCCCTAGAGGTGTTCAAGAAACATTTAGATGTTGTACTGAGGGACATGGTTTACTGGGAAATATTGGTGATAGGTGGACAGTTGGACTGGATGATCTTTCGAGGTCTCTTCCAAGCTTGGTGATTCTATGATACTATACTTGGTTAATAAGACATATCACAAAAATAATACAAATTATCTATCTCACTGGCTTTTCTCAAATCCATAACATGGGGATGAAGTGGAATGAAGACATCCAAGGAACAACATAAACAGGGAAAATTAAGTTAGAGTAAGGCAAAACTGAGGTGTTCTGCGTTTGCGAATATACTTTCTGTCACCTCAGGTACTGAAATTCTTTTGCATTTGCTTTTGTTATTCTTTCCTTTCCATCAACAAAAGAAAAAAAGGTCTTCAATTATATTATTTCTCAAGACGCTTTCAGTCAGTGTCATAGGACTCTGAGTCAGAGCTTTTATCACTCTCAAGAAAAAAAAACAAACAGACCAGGAACAAATTAAAAAAAAACAAAACACCATAATAATAACTACAACAAAATTTATAGCATTTACTTTTATAAAAATAACTGACATCATTATTGAAAATGTTCTAAAATATAATAAAATCAAATGAAGTCATAAAAATATATATTTAATAAACACATAAAGCATTAGCTAGCCCAGATGCTGGAAGGTCTTACATATTTTCTTTCTGCATGCTACTTTTGTATTTCCAAAAATCAATATTTTAAGGTTTAATAGACATAGTCTATAATAAAATGGTTAAAGCAGGTAGTTTAAATTGCAAATTGTATATTCTCATGCTTTGTGTGAAGTGGGCCCGTATGTGCAACAAGCTTCGGATGAGAGTTTCCTGACAGCAAGAAAGATTTGCCTATTTTTTTTCAGAGGTAGTTAAGAAATAAAACAGCAGTCAAACAATATTAGCATCATGTAACATTTCCAGCCCATAGTTTGAGGAGAGCTACTACTCTCAAATTATTATTTACGATTAATTCTTCTCCCATACAATCTAGATAGGACTACTGATTTTCTATAGAACTTTTCAGCTTATTATCTCAAAGGAGTACATTTAAGCTAATAGCAAACTAGACTGATGCTGTGATGGAACTGATGCTGAAGTGTTTAAACAGAAAGGGCAGAAACACAAAAATAGAATTGAAGCAAAAGGACAACGTGCAAAATTTACATCTTTGTTCTTGCTTTTCAACAAAGAAATGCAATAAAACACCTGTCTTAAAGTCTGTTTGCTCCTTTTCATTATCATTGCCTCCTTGTCTTTTAAAAATAGCTCTGTTGAAGAATGACTCCATGCTTTGCCTTCATGCTGAGCTCCTTTTTCGTTTCTCATGCTACATAAATTGTGACACATAGACAGTTTGGTTAAAAAATACATGTACTCATTCACACTCACACTTATTCCAACCAAATTAAAGTTCTCCTTCAGACCCATGGCAGATTATTCAGTAAGCTCTGTTTAAACCCTCTCTGCTTCCACTACCATCTGGTCGATCATTTAAGCTAACAGATTACATGACTGCTAGTGCAGACTAAGTCTTTAAAAGCATTAAAAGCATAAAGTACTTTAGCCTATGCTTTCAGTGAAACAACAGGCATTTATTACTGAAATTAGTAGGTGCTAACTTCATATTTATGCTTTTTTTTTTTTTGAGGCATTTTATGATTAGAATAAATAATTTTGTAATGATAAGTCACAGGAAAAGCAGGCAATTAGAATAGCATGCAGCTTTTTTTTTTTTAAATGAAATGACAGAAGTTGGATTTGGGAGGCATTCCAGTCCAAACCAGCCTTGATGATGTGGTTTAACTGTGCACCAGGGGCTCAGCTATTATGGGGATAGAAGCAGATCTCCCATGATGCTGCAGGCCATGGGACCTGTTGAATTTAGATTTACAAGATGGAAACAACCACTGGATTGACAAAAGGTTCCAAGATTAAGCTCCATTCCTTATCAAATCTACTGCTGTGGAGCAGAAAGGGGCAATCTGCTCCACAAGAAGGGGAAGCCACAGCTGAGGTTAGCTAAGCAAAGGTAACACCGTCTCCATCAGTGCACAGGCCCACAGTATCTGAGCAGGGTGAGCATAGTAGAGATATCTATTCAGAGTCCAATGAACCAGACAGACCTTAGACAACAAATCAGGCATAGCAGCCATCCAGAAAATCAAATCAACAGTTCAGGAATGGCAGTGGACAGGACTGGAAATCAGCAGATGCACAGTGTAGCAATGACAAGGAGAAGGGGTTTAAGATTTAGGTGAAATTGGGCTCTTGACTGTAGACAGGGTGGGTGGATGGGAGACCCAGAAGAGGCACTAAGGTCTTCCAATGTTGTCAGGGTCCTGTCAGCTATTTCACATAGGAATTCAGGAGCCTCAGCAGAAGATATTTTCACTGCTAGCAAGAGGAAAATACTCTCAGCAGGGCCTCTAAGTTGTCCCCCTACTTCTGTAGCAAAACATCCCAGTCTCATTAAAGTTGGAATTACCCTGGGTAACAGACTGTGAAGGAAAAGTAAATGACTGTAGATAGACCCATAAAACCAAAGAAATAATTAAATAGGTCCTTGTGGATAAGTAGCATTCCAGAAAACACAGCAATGGTTCAGCCTATTTATTATTTGGTAGATGGTGTTCTGACTTTATGGGAAAGTGCTTATTACTTCTCCCATTTTCAGTATTGATCCTGGTATTGTAAAAAATAGTGCTTGGATTACAATGCCAGCTGGTTCCTGGAAAGATATAAAGTACACAAACACATACCATCCTGGTTATTTAATCCATGATTAGAGTTAAATTTAGAAAGAATAAAAGACTAGAAATACAGATCAAAAGAGATACTCTTGTTCACTGATTCTAGAATCTTGCTTTTGATTCTATAATTCAATTCACAATTGAATAAGCTTGGTATTTGAAGTATTAGTGGTCCTGCCATCAGTTTGTTTGTTTTTAAAGTTGAAAGAGTACTCCAGGCTACTTTGCATACTCTGCAGTCATCAGGATATGGAATTTTCTTCACCAGTGGGTCTAAGAATCAAACTTTCTTAATGGATTTTAAAAAGAAATGATTAATTATATGACTGGCAGTAACAAAGTTATGAAAAACAAACAAATAAATAAGTGATCAATACTTACGCTTCATTGAATCTGTGAAAGCAAAAAAAAGGGCATTATACAATTGATAAGTAAACAGCGTCACATCCAGTGGGACGGGGGTGGAACACCGCAGTGCCCTCAGAAGTATCAGTGAACCACTCTTAATGGTGTATATCAAAGAAGTTAAATAAATGTTCTGACTAGGATTAACAGCTTCATTTGATATCCAAATAGCACTGAAGTGTGTTGCAAATAGCTGCGGTAGAAGCCAACAAAAATTCAAGACAGTGCAAGCTGTGAAGTGAGATTATTTTGTTTATCAGTTTTATTTCAATCTCTCTGTCCTCCCCCAACTTTTCTCCAGTTGGTGGAAGAGATATGGTAACAGTTGCCCCATAATGGAGTAATATTTAAAAGCATTTGTTTTCCTCCAATTCTACCAGTCATTTCAGCTATATAACTATAGCCATTCTGTTTTTATATTATATTTATTTTATATTTAAACTACCGTGGCTACACTACCAACACCAACAGTGAAAGGTCACTAGAAGCTGCATTAGTATTGGCAAAACAGTTTGAGTGCTGGAGTAATAGGTTTTCTGTGCAAATTTGGATACCCTCAAGCTAGTCTTACTCAGAAGAGAAACTAAACTGCCCTCTGGCTTTCTAGGAACACAGAAACATGAATTTACCTTTCAGCGTTGTTCAAGAGAAGTAGTTTTGGCTAATACTACTACTCATTAGCAAGTGAGGGGATAATTCTTTTCTTTCTTAGATGAACTTCCACTGGAAGAGGAAAGCAAAATTGTATGTGCAATATGTACACTGCGTGTACAATTTACGTATATATATACACACACATCACATTATATCATATTATATATAGAATCATAGAAATGTTTGAATTGGAAGGGACCATTAAAGGTCATCTAGTCCAACTCCCCTGTACCTGTCCTGCAGGGACACCTACAGCTAGATCATGTCGCTCAGAGTCCCATCCAGCCTGACCTTGAATGACTCCAAGGACGGGCATCCATCACCTCTCTGGGCAACCATTTCCACTGCCACACCACACTTACTAAAAAATTCTTTCCTTATATCCAGTCCAAATCTCCTCTCTTTTAGTTTGAAATTGTACTATCTCAACATACCCTGCTTAAGAAAGGTATTTCTTACCCTGTTTAGAAACTTGTACTATCACAACATACCCTGATAAAGAGCCTGTCCCTTTCTTTATTATATCCCCCTATTTGACACTGAAAGATTGGTCTCACATCTCCATGAAGCCTTCTCGTCTCCAGGCTGAGTAGCCCCAGCTCTCTCAGTCTGTCCTCATAACAGTATTATTCTACCCATTGGATCATTTTTGTGGCCCTCCTCTGGACACGCTCCAACTGGTCCATGTCTCTCCTGTACTGAGGATGCCACATCTGGGCATAGTACTCCAGGTGGCGTCTCAGCATTTCAGGATCCCCTCCCTCAACCTACTGACCATGCTGCTTCTGATGTATTCCAGAATCCAGTTGGCTTTCTGGGCTGTGAGGGCACATTGCTAGCTCATGTCCAAACTTGCCATCCACTAGTATGCCCAGGTCCTTTTGACAGAGCTGTTCTCCATCCTAACATCCCCAGCTTGTTTTGGTAGTGAGGTTTGCCAAAATCCAGGTGCAAGACCTTGCACTTGGCTTTGTTGAACCTCATGTGATTCTCCTCAGCCCACTTCTCAAGCCTGCCTGGGTCTCTGTATGGCAACCCGTTGGTCTGGCATGTCAACTGCACCACACAGCTTGGTGTCATCACAAACTTGCTAAGGGTGCAATTTTTTCTGCATGGAAGAATTCAGTGACACACCTTTGCTTCATATGCACTTCCATGTCAGACGTCATTTTGTCAGACTGCCCCTCTGCTGCCATCTGTCACGCAGCAACAAGATGTAATGGAATACTGGCAGGAAGGTACAACTTCTACTGACACACCAACAACAACCACCTCATTTCATGGGCCAACATAATAAAAAAGCAGACATTAATTTTGGAGTAGCCCTTGTATATGTATTTCATGCAATTCTAATACTAGAGACACACTGCTAGCTCTTCATGCAACATGTAGTGCTTTTCCTGAGTTGTGGATCTTAACTGCCTGTGCTAGCAAGTTTTTAGGGGGTTTTCTGCAAGATTTTGTCATCTGCCACCTGTAACTTATCTAAAGACTTCTTGGATGTACTACTGGAGTTCAAAAATTCCAGTGAAGGCTTCTAACAGGTAGTCTTCATGCAGCCACTGTATTTCCCAGGATAATAGTGATAAGGAGCAGGTTTTCTGTGTCAGCTGGTGGCATGATCCAGGAATATTCTCAGTAGATTTAATTTACTAGCATAGTTGTAAAGTATCTCATCATCCCTTAGTTTTTGCCTTATCTCTGTAAAACTCCCTCTGATCTCCTACCAGAATTACTAATAGCATGTTCAGACAAAATAAATTGGATTTTTCATACTTCTCCTTCTTAGTAATAGAAAATAGAAAGAGGAATGCTATAGCTCTTGTTGGCTAAAACTAGCACTGATTATTTCCTCTAGCTGTTTTCAGCTGATGAGCAGAGTGAACACTGTCTTGAGGTACAGGAAATCACTGAAGGTTTTGTGAACAAACTGCTTCACAAATTGCAAGCTGGAACAAGTATCTGGGACCCAAAGAAAGTAAAAAAAAAAAAAATCATCCTTATATTATGCAGCATTTTTCATCTCAAACAACATCAGGCTTTGGGAATTTACAAGCCTGCCAGGTGAAACAGTCAAATTGATTTCCAGAAAAGTGTTTTGAGAAGAGTGGTTCAATTTGTCAAATTTGGTAGTTCTCTTTGCTGACAGAGAAATGTCAGGTGTAGTAGCATAAATCAAACCACCTCCAGTAATGTTTGCATGCATGTAGCAAGAACAAAAGGATTTTGTTATTACCCTGGGCTCTCTGACACATAACAGGCACAGCAGAGCCAAGCATGCTGGTTAGTGCCAAGGCTGCGAGGCAAAAGCAATTCTATAAAAGATTGAAAAGTCACATTTCTAGTCCCATTTGTGCCATAAATCCTTCAAGGACTTTCGTGACTTTGTGAATATCAATTACACATCTCTGCCCACACGTCCAAGTAATCTCAAACTCATGCTTCTGCTTACAACTGAAAAGAGTCCTGCTGATTTAGTCAGCACTGAAGTACCACTTACTGTCCTCTGAAGCAACACCGTGTTGTGTTGCTCTGCTAAACAACAAATTTGCTTTGTCTCGCTACATAACCCACTACTATTAGTCAAAAAAAGCCAATGCAGTTTTCAAAAAATTGACTTAATCTCTCCACTTCATGCAAGAGACCAAATCAATAGAGAAAGCTGTAAAAAAAGTTGGCATCCCTCTAGATTTCTACATCATACCATGCAACACAATGCACTGTCAATAGGTTATAGCATTAGATGAAGTTTAATGATCTCAGTGAAACTTAATTCTAGTTTGGAACTCCATACAATTAGATTTGTTATATGTTATGTGTTATCTTTTTAGATAGTTTTGCTTCTTATGGCTTTTGGTAACTGTTATAACATTGAAAAAAATCAATTTGATAAAAATAACACAAATCATACATAAATAGAAAGCAGGGGAGAAAACCTACCTTTTCCTGATTTACTGCTGTATATATTCCAATTGTTTTAATACGCTGTTCTTCCCTGCAAAAAGGAAATAAAAATAATGAAAACTATTAAGTTGAAAACTTCTTTGCAAACACAGCTTCAAAAGGATAACAATATTTGAGTAATGTAAGACTCAAATTGTTTATCCAGTCAGCAAAATAAGTGGTTTTGTTTTTACTGCCTGTTGAAGTGCATAAACTTAAAGGCTGTATTCTCATTTTTTGAATGCACGTGCACAGAACTTATAGGACCAAATACTTCCTCACAGCAAGTTTGTTGAAGCACTGTTTTGTTTTTTTTTCCTAGAACAGTGAGATTTTCTGAGATGAGTCTGGTGCACGGCAACTGTTGTTAGATAATTTTTAATGAAGCCTTCCTAGTACCTTCCAGATTCTTTTCTTTTGTTGAGATTTCAAAATAGCTTGCAGTATTTCTGAATGAGTCACATGTGAAGTAAACACTAGAGGTTTCCTTGCAGGTCGCTCAGAATTGTTTGCTGCACAGAAATGTTGACTTCATGAACTGTGAAAAGATGGAAGAAACTGACAATTTTTTCAGGCTTGAATTGGAACATAACGACAGATTTCTTAATGAAATAAATCATGTGAAATCCATTTCCAAGGAGGCATTTGACAAGCTGTCAAGACGTTGGCTGGACAAGCATTGGGTAGCTCTACACAGGAGTGAGACAGTGACAACACTGAGGAAACATGTCATTTCAGCTCTGTATTCTATTTCTTGAGAACCAGATGTCATTGGAGAGAAATCATTCTTCCTGTCAGACTGATTTAATGTACTAGAACTCTGCAAGCTGACCATTTCAAAGATGCACAGTCACAAAGTGTAATTTTGTGCCTCAAGTATGTAGATTCCTTTCAAGACCAATGATGAGACACACGGGTGATTACTTTCATGAGTTCACTCATCTCTTGGGCTCTTGTTGGTCCATTTCTCTAGTCTGTCAAGATCCTTCTGAAGGAGGCAACACACAACCAGTCCTCCCAGTTTTGTATTATATTCAAACTGTTTGAGGGTACATTCTGTGCTGTAATGTCAACCATTAAGGAAGATGTTATATTCCATTGGACCCATGGTTAACTCCTACATCTCTCAACTGTCCTCCAACAGGAATTTGTCTTGCGTATTACAATCCTTTTAGACCAGCTACTCAGCCAGTCTTTATTCCCATTGTCAATTGTCTCTGAATATATAAGAAATAGAGCTGACAGTCCTAAAGTCAATATAAACTACTCTCCACAAGCAAGGTCATCACCCCATCCTAGAGGGTTATCACATTGGTTAAGTATGATTTCCCACTTCAGAAATGCATGCTGACTATTCTCTACAGCCTTTTTCTTCTTTGTATGTTTGGAAAAGGTAGCCAGGAGGATTTGCTCCATCTTCATCCTACTTGAGCATTCACATGTTCATCTACCAGAGTCCAGGGAGCATGTGTCCAGCAGTTCTCTTTCACTAAAGAGAAGTCTTCTTTCCTCCAGATTTGCCCTCTGGTCTCAGCACCTGGAATTCTTAAAGGGATCTCTTCCCAATAAAGACAGGCAAAGGAGGCATTGACTACGTCAGCCGCTCTGTGTTTATTGTCACCATGTCTTTTGTCACCAACCCTTCTGTCACTTTGTTGTTAAATGGGACATGCATTTTCCTTAGTCTTCCTTTTGCTGCTGATACATCCAGAGAAGTCCTTGTAACCTCTCACGTCCCTTGCCAAGTTCAATTCCAAGTGAGCTTTATCTGCCCTACTTGGGCCTCCTTTTCAGTGACTATTTTTATTCAGAGGAATAGAACTGTCAAAGAGAAACATCAAACCGTGACAGCTATATGCCAATAGGGCTTCCTTTTCCAGGAAATCTCTCAGGAAATACTTTGGCCAACCTTCTGCCATGGCAAGAGTAAAGGTTGTACAGAACTGAGGGCAACATCTAAATTCATAACTCAAGTTTCTGAGTTCACAAATAAGAACAGTTAAGTGTTACCATCCTTAATTGGAAATCTCCCTGAGAATAAATAGTTTACTATTTCAGAGTCAAATGTTTTTCTTTCCTTCCCATGTCTGCTTGAGGAAAAAAAAAGGAAGTTAGGACTCAGACAAACATGCAGATGCATGGCAAGCTCTGTTGTGCATATTAGATTTCTGCACTTTAAAATCCTGATGAAAAATCACAATTTTCAGCAGTCTTAAAGACTATCATTATTTTTACACTGATTTAAAGGCAAGGCATTATGTTAATCATACTCACAGCCTCATCCGATAAGCTCTGATGTCTCACAAGGCCCACCCTTACTTAACATCCTTTGTGTTTTTATGAGAGCCTCATAAAATAATAAATTCAGTGGGGGGTGTAGGGTAAATAAACCCCAAGGATTGTATACTTCAATGAAAATAGTATGGAGGATGGTATATTTTAATAGGCCTATATAGATGGTACACAGATAGCAAGCAAAAGAGAGTGGCTCACCTTTAGGATGACAGAGGTTTGACATGGACCCCACGCAGGAGGGATCTCCAAGAAGAGATCCTTCCCTGGTGCTGGTCAGACCTTAAATGGGGTTTGGGAGAGGTGGAGCCAGGCTCCACCCCTTCCAATCACACAGGGGTATCACCCTCACCTGCACCCCTTGTGGCTGACTCAGTGCTCACCTCAGGTGACCAATCAGTGGTTCAGGCCATGATTCAACAGTTCCCATACAGGGGGAACACTTCTGCTTAAGTAATCAATAAACCTAAGATCTAATTGTTAGTCTCCTCTTTGCTGAAGTTCTTAATCATCTTAGTTGACGTCTTAAGGAATATTGTATTTTGATTTTTTATACATCTTGACTGTGAGGAAAACATTAAATGTCTCTTTTACTGCTTCTCATAGTCTTTTTTTTCCTTCTCCTATTCACTTTCTACCTCTCTTTCCATTTCATTTTCTCATGTTGCTTTTGTCTGGATTTCTACATAGACATGCCTATGACAGTTAAATAATTCATAACAGGACTGTTTATGACTTTCCATAATTATTAATTTCTGATATCTCACTTTGTAGAGAGGTCCTGAATCAGTTCTCAGGCAGTAACAAGCAATAACTATTGACATTGGTGGAAGCTGTGCTCTACTATAGGTTATCATCTTAAGTGGTGCTTTTAAATTAAACATTTCCAAAACAATCTGCTTTCTGTCACCAGTACAAGAAATGAAGACTTTTAATATTCCAAGCTGTGGGACTAAGGATCTTAAAGGAAAGCTCTCTCAGCGAGAGGGTGAGAGATGATATATTTGAATGGGTCTCACACAGATGGTACAAGCAAATGATACAAAGAAATGGTACAAAGAAACAAAAGGCTCACCTTGGATGACAAAGGCTCGCGGGACTCCACACGGGAGGGATCTCCACGAAGAGATCCTTCCCGGGTGGAAGCCAGCCCTTAAATGGGGCTTGGGGGGAGGTGGAGCCAGGCTCCACCCCCCTCCAATCACACAGGTATCAGTACCTTCACCTGTGCCCCATGGCTGACTCACTGCCCACCTCAGGTGATCAATCAGTGGCTCAGGCTGTGATTCAGTAGTTTCCCTACACTAGCAGTGTGTGATATTTTGTAATACACTCTATGTTTCAGTGATTGTTATGTTTAGAGTAAAATTATGGTTGTAAACAGACTACCAATTAATTCATCAATGTCTAACCTAACCCTACAAATTCATAGATAGTATTGACTACTGTCTTGCCTGTTATCTTCACGATTGCTATCTCTGCATCTGCTGCAGTACCCATGTCCTAAGAAAACTCTGCAGAAAACCCTCTCCATGGAGGCCACAGCACTGACCCTCAGAATACAGAAATGTTTGTCTTGTGTTCCTCCTCAGATGCCAGGAGTTTCATGAAATTTCTTTGAAGAAGGCTAGGTGAGTTAAAAGGCAGAATTAATAGGCAGGGATGGTATTTTCAGTGTTTAAAAACATTAACAAAGTAATTATCTTTAATCACTAATGCATTCTTTTCTTTTCCTGAAATGATCTCATTGTGTGATGTCTGATATCTTTTAGCCAAATACACTAGCTGCAGGGTATTTGAATCCTCTGAAATCGTTATTAGATATTTCTCCAATGATGTTAATGACCTCCACTTTTTCTTAATCTTGTCCACCATGGTTCATGCCTTTGGCTTTTTTCCCTCCTAACTTTTTCTCATATGCAGAAACTAGCTTGTGCTAGACTACCAGAAAAATGGATAGATAACTCACTAAGAAACTGGACTGACAATGCTGCCATTGCTCAGTTTGCTGCTGTTTTAAAGTTATGTCTCATCAGGCTGACCACATTACCTCACTGCCCCTCTTCCTTTGCTGACATTCTTCTCTTTTCTTCTCGTTGAAAGAACTCACTATCAGTAGGTGTTGCTCCCTTCAATGTAATGTAGTTTTATTTCTTATTTTCTACTGTAATAAAGATAATAATCAAATTTGCCCACTCAGAAAGAGATTTAGAGCTGAATGTCAAAAGAAATGATACATTATTTTTTTTTCTAGTACATAGCAATGTCTGTTGAATATCAAGGTAATCTCTTCAGTACAATGTAGTTTTAGTTCTCATTTTCTACTGTAATAAAGATAATAATCAAATTTGCCCACTCAGAGAGAGATTTAGAGCTGGACATCAAAAGAAATGATAAATTATCTTTTCTAGTACACAGCAATGTCAACTGAATATAAGGTAAATCAGCCCAATAAAACACATACCTTATATATTATTTAAATTAAAATCCACAGGCCAAAGCTGAGCCCATCAGTGAATCTGTTAGCGTCCCTGTGAATACATATTGAAAAAAGAACAGAAAATGCTGGCTGGAGGAAGAGAGAACAGGAGGAGAATTAGGGAATAAAGATGGAAATAGCAAGAAAACAACAAGGTCAGAGAGGCAAGGGTGGTACAGATGTTGCTGAAGGACTGGGAGACCCACAGCAAAGCAGAAGAAAAGAGCAAAAACAAAAGGGCAACAAACAGAAACGTCTATGCCATGACTGCCACCTTCTCCAAAGCCTTCATGGCGTAAGTGCATGTACTGAGTATAAGCTGCAGCAAGAATAAGTTCTGCTGTGAAGCCAACCCTGGGAAAAGGAGGGCTGTGTTTTTCCTAAATGTTTAAACGCTTGTGTCTTGGATTGTTTTTTATTTCACAATACCTGAAACAGTAATTAAATATTTATATTAATTGACAATAAAAGTGCAATTAATAATAAAATAAATTTCTGCAAGTTTAGTATGTTTTGCCCTTGTAGGGCAGATAATTTGAAAGGATGGAATTCAGAGGAGATATTGCGGAGGATGGTATATTTCCATAATGCTTTATATAGATGGTACACAGACTACTAGTAAGTAAAGGGTGGCTACCTTTTACGGTGGTCGAGGCTCACCAGTGACCCCACATGGGAGGGATCTCCAACAAGAGATCCTTCCCTGGTGGTGGTCCGCCCTTAAATGGGGTCTGGGAGAGCTGGAGCCAGACTCCACCCCTTCCAATCACACAGGTACATTACCTTCACCTGTGCCCCTACAGCTGACTTCAGTGCTTGCCTCAGGTGATCAATCAGTGGTTCAGGCCACGATTCAACAGTTCCCATACATCCCTGCACAGTAACTGCTATGTGATCTGTCTCCTCATCTTTATCTCAACCTACTCAGATCTCACTCCCATTCTTTCTGTTTGCTCCCCAGTTAGCTGAGGGTGAGGAGAATGAATGAGGCGAGGTGGTTGTTCCGCTGCCAGCCAGGACCATCCCACCAGTCTTTTCAGTAACTTTTTTTCTAATATTGCTGACCTCTTCACCAGTCCCTACCCTTAAAATGGAATTAACTTTCATTGAAGAATCCACCTGTGTAAGTCACAGAGTAGCTAAAACTCACACAACGCTCACTGTTGTATTTTAGAAATAGCTTGTCATTTGATAACACGTATTTAGACATAGTGTGTGTTTGACCAGTTATGATGTTGTCCTGTGAACAGAATCACAGAAAAATAGTCAAATTAAAATGCAAATAAATCCCCATATTCATATAGGTTTAGAAAAATGTGACCTACATGAGTGTTCCTGAAGAAATGTCCTGCCTAGATCCCCCTGAACAGCTATAAGAGATATCAACATTAATAATAATAATATGTAAACAAATTTTATCTTCTCCTCTAAGAAAAGATTCTGTTGGTGATGGCTGCGAGCTCCAAATCTGGTGTTCTTTTTCGCTCCTTCAGGATTTCTTAAAGACACTGAAATTAGAATCAGGAAGCCTTGTCCAAATTCAGTGCAAATTCAGCATCCAACTGCAATTTTTCAAAATAATGAGATGCTTGGATGAACACCTAATTTTAGTCAATACCGGTGAAATTATGAAATATCAGAAAACACTGCTTATAAAGTTTATTTCTTTATGCTACTAATCAAATTATCAAATATATTAATAAAAACTATTTTAAAGCCACTTAGCATTTATTTCTGGGATATATAAAAGATGACAATTAAGCCAATAACATTAAAACACACAAGGCACAGAACTGAATGACACCATCAATAGACAAAAAGAAAGAACAAAGAACTGACGTGGCATGAAAATGAGACAATAAACAACCATTCAAGATCGTGCAAAATTAAACTAAATGATGGTTTCTAACCATCTATTAACCACATCAATGAACAAATACTAAGCCACAAAAAGCTACACATTCTAAATATTTATTTCATGGTCTGCACAGAAAAAGACTTCCCGACTAGTTCCTGCCTAGTGGATTCTTTGGGCTCAGGCAAACAGCTTTGAATAACACTGAGAAAAAAACAGCTTTACCAAGTGAATAAACCTGAAATAAATATAATTTTTATATAAAATCTTCAGAGAATCATTGAAAAATAGAGTTGAAGTGACCTTAAGAGGATACCTTATCCATCCATGTGCTCTGAGACAAATCTGCTAGTTAAACGAAATCTTTTATTAACCTGATCAAAAAAAATCCATGTATTAATGCAAATTTGGGGAAAATTATTCCATGTCTCAACACATTCTTTTTTTTTTTTTGTCAGAATGTCTATCAATGGTGAATCATTCATTTTGGAATTTAAGCTCATTAACTTCCTTTCCTATATACTGCGGAGACAGAGAAACAATTATTTCTTCTTTGGTTCTACTTTTTTTGTATCCTACATAACTTCACATGAGAAAAAATACCCTTGACTTCAAACTAAATAACCTCAGGTCTCTCCATCCATCTTCGGAGGTCATGTTTTCTAAGCCTCTCATCATTCTCACTGGGAGAATTCTCCTTTCAACTTTCTCCAACTGACCTATGTTCTTCTTGAAGTTTTATGACAGAAATTGAACACATTATTTCAGCTTATGAGAGGCCTTGGACAGAAAGGTTACTTTATGTCTCTTACAGGTTGTTTATGTCATTTGTTCTTCTTCAGAACAGAATGACATGGCTGACTCACATTCAGCTTGTGATTCATTCCTTTTTCTTTTCTCTAAATGGGCTTCCATTTAGATGGCTGTTTATTTCTACATGTTTAGGCAGTTGGTTATTTTTGTTTAAGCGAAGTCTGTTTTGCTTGTCTTTGCTGACTGCATATTATTTATCATTTTTTTTTTAATTTGTCAAAATGCTTCTGTATTACAAGGAATCAACATACTCAGTATATGACATTTTTTGTGAGTCTTGAGATTTTTCATTCTTCTTTGGTATGCTGTATTTTGGAGATCCCAGCAACAACTCTGTTGCCAAAGACATCAGATGAGTATTTTCTCATAATTCTGGAGACCCTGAATACCTGTTTCGACATCATTATGGAAATCAACCCCTTTAGCTCTCAGCTAAAGCTGAGTAGTTTATTATATGAGCTATTAATACAGTTGAAGAATCCTCATTCTTGCAAAATTTAGGTGGATTTAAGTCCCACCAAGTACATATTAGACAATGAGGACTACACAGGTTCACTTTAAAAAACTGGCCAGTAACTGGATGAAATCCTAAACACTCTAAAGCAAACAGTAGAAGCAAAGATGAGTGCATCATTACTAACCTATTTTAACTGGTATTATCTTAAAGATCAGAAGTCTCTCCTCTTAATTCAGCTGTTGACAGATACTCAGTCATTTCAACTAAAGTCACACCTCCAAAAGTATACTTTGAATATTTTGAATGTTAAAAAAAAAAAATCAACACTAACCACTGTAGCAGAAACACTAAGATATAGCTTGAAGCAGTGACTGAGCACCTGGTAGGAAGGCAGGGCCAAGCCAGGGGAGCTCAGCCTTATTGCAGGCACCTAGGCGCCTGAAAGGGGGGGAGCCAGGAGCCACCCCTTCCCAATCTTATTTAAGGATTGGCAGCAGAGGCAAGGTTGTTTCTTTGGAGATTACAGCCTACCTGAGGCTTTACATGGTTAAGCAGGTTTGCGGGTTTTTTGGTTGGTTGTTTTTTTGCTGTGTCTTTGTTTGTTTCCTTTATTACTATGCTCACAGATGTTCTGTTTGGGCTTATTCTCCCTTACTATAGCCTGGAACTTTGCTACCCTGCTATTGTTGCTGTACTTTCCATCATTCTATAGTGTTCCAACTATGTTTTGGAAAATGCTGTTTCTCTTAGCCTAACGAAATACACTGATTAAATAACTTGAAAATTAAGGATAAGCATATTTATAAAACTTTAAGATATATAGAAATAAGAAGGTCAGGCAGTCATTGTAGAACAACTTCTAATTCAGTTTTTCTTAGAACACTGAAGCTAAAGGGGCTAAAAGCACTGGAGGCCTGATGGTATAGCTTCAAGATGCCCATAACCACTTAACGAGTTACAACCTGAATTATGGATATTTTTAGGAAGCATTCAGGATGCCTCCTCATAGGAGGCAAACATGACTAACAATAAAATTTTGTTTAAGCTGTAGATCTTCTCCCTCTTTTATTTACTTACTTTTAATTTTCCTTTTCCTTTTATTTTTATCTTAAAAAAAAATGCATTTTCAAAATACATAAGTGCAGTGCCAGAGCAAGTGTCACACAAAAAAAGAAAAATTTAACAATAAAAAAATAGGAATATATCTAATGAATAATCTCAGTAAAGTCCATCAAGTTAGAAAAATCAGAATTGAACTCTAAGAGCTAAAGATTTTGGGAGAGAAGGAACAAATGTTTTAGGGAGTATTTGATACATACAAGTTCCAAAAAGTCTGAGTTTTCTTAAATTACTATTTATTTCACATATTTAAGTTTTCTCTAGCTTGGAGACTGTAGTAATGCCTTTACAATCAGTAACATCAACACAGAAATGAAAACCAACTAGCTTACTTAATAGGCTCTCCAGCAACATCTCCTCCTATGCATCCTCTTGTTTTCTGATGGATTTTTTTTTTTTTAATTTCAACATAAGTATATCACTGCTTAATAGATTAACTCCAGTTCTAACGGTCTTAGTGTGCTTTAACTGTAAACCTAGTGGGGTGGAGACTGGCTGTTTTTGTTCTCTATTAGATTGTTAAACACAAAAGGATTCTACTTCATAGAATTCCACAGTGAAGACAATGATGCCTGTGATAATAACCAAAGTTGTTATCATTTCTGCCTGGAAGTGAAGAATTTGTACTTTCCAAACAAACTGGATCATAAAAACAATAATTCTTAGGCTTTAGTACATATCATAGGAAAACTGTATCAGTTAATGGAAATAACAGAGCAAGGAAAAACTTAATTATTTTGCAGGTAGTACTTGAATGGTTCTTGTAGCAATAATTCTATTTACTCAATTGCACCTTTAATAAGCTCTTTTAATAACTTCCTTGAAAATACGAGCCTAGCTTCCTGTCTGCTATTATGTACATCTGAACCACACATCAAAATTCACACACAATAAATGACGTAAACCCCAGTGATAGGAAGCACAAGCACTTGAATATGGTATCACTGATTTTTTTTTTTATTTTAATTTCTATGTATGAGCATTGTGCAACAGAATAAAACAGCTCCAAAAAAAACCAGATTCCTATTTATTCCTTCATTTGAAATGAAAGATCAGTATGTTAATGTTAGGGTTTCTTTTTGGTATTCTATTCCTAAGACATGCATCATGCTAACACATCAATGTAGAGATAAAGTACATATATAAATTGGTTATCATATATATTTTTTTCAGTAGCCTTCTTAGCCATAAGCTTTTATGCATCAGTGAAGTACCAACCTCTGCAGCTGGTCAGACAAGTGAGGTGTTAAGGTAAAATGCAATCTCTCCACCTTCTTAAAGCTAAGGAGTATTTCATGAAATGAAATTCAATGAAAAACAGCTATAAATATTTGTTATTTCTCATTTCTACAGAAATGACTCACTGGAAAATAAAACCCTATTGCTAAGCAAATTACATAAGAACACAATTGTAAGCAAGCATATTTAATGATTGTGTAGAACTGAGAAAAGAGAAATATCTCAGGTTTATTAATGGCAAATGAAGGTCTAATCTGTAATATCTATAATGATCTAATGGATAGGAATGCTTTGAAAACAATGGAAAAAACTAACATTGACTTTCAGCAGCTTTGGGTCAGGTTTGAAACTTTACACCTAAACTACAATAACTTCATATGCTATTAATATTTATTTTCTTAATGATCAAAACTGCTGTAAATTTTGAAGTAGGCAGCAGGCACAAGGACTGCAAGAGACTCCACATATCATATAATACCCTCCTTACAGGAAAATTTGGGGATTTTCACACTTTTTTTTTTTTTAAGAGATGCTTCAGAATTTCTGCAAGCAGAGAGATCTCCAGAATCACAACAGTGGAGACCTTCCTTCTTCACACCTCTGCCAACATTCAGTCTCTTGCTTTTTCCTCAGTCATCTCCTGTTTAGCTTCCTTATCCTGTAGTAATAGGAGGAAGTTGTTTCCTGCCCTCAATCTTTCTTCACCCACTACTTCATTTGTGACTTATCTGAAGCTGACCTCACCAGAGAGCCAGTTCTGATTCTGCAATGGGAGACAGCTACTGAAATACCAGCAATAGTCTGTGAAAGTGTTTCATTGCTATCACACAGCATATACAATCCCTCTGATACACAATTTGGTCTAATAAGAACCATTATCCTTCTTTGCAAATCTTGTTCTTTAAATTGCCGTAATGAAACCATTAAATACTCGTTAAATGTATGCTTTTTTTCTCATCAACATAAACTACAATGTGAGTGAGTTTAAATTACACAGAACAGTAGTATACAACAAACAGTGAATCACTTATCTGTACTTCTTGCACACTTATTTCAAGAGACTCTCTTATCCTAGTCTTTGCATTTCAGGCTTGCTGGTGGTGATAACAAAAACTTACAGTTGTGACTATCTTTTAGAGAAAGGAAACCACTAAGCACAATACTTTGTAGTCAGAAGTATATAGTCACAATTTGTTATTGATTCACTGCATGTGAACTATGTTTGTGAAGATGCACTTTGTCAAAATGTTTTCTGGGAAATCACTAAAATTATCTAAATAATTATTAAAATGACTAGGATGTTGGTTATATAAATTTGAACAAGTGTCTGTTAGTCTATCAACTCTTTTAATAGATCATTTGCAGTACATCTGAATTTATCTCTGCCTGCTAGCTGACTGAACCTGGCTTGTGTCCATAAAAATCTAAAAAATCAAATCCTGCCATCAAAAGCAAGCATTAAAGGAGCTGAAATGGGCTGTATTTAGCGATGGAAGCAATTAGAAATAGTTTTGATTATTTTACTCTTTTACAGTAGCTCTAAAATGAAATGAAAGCTGACCCTTTTTGAGAGCTGTGTTATTTCTCATTGATATACTTCACATTTAACATTGTATCAGCAGACTATGAAATGTCTCATGTTCAGTGTAGAAAGCATTATACAGAGACAGCTGCTATAATAGGAAGAGCCTGTACTGCTATAGGACAATTCTGCTATTATTGAACAAGATATTGGAGTAAAATAGACAGTATCTTCAATATTGCTTATGGACTTGACCGTCACTGCAACATGTGTTTTTCAAAATATATTTGGAAATCACAGAATAACAGAATCATCCGAGTTGGAAGTGATTTTCAAAGTTTGTCTGGTCCAACTCCCATGCAATGAACAGGGACACCTGGATGTAGCTAGATCAGGTTCCTTAGAGCCCCCTCCAGCCTGACCTTGAATGTCTCCAAGGACATAGCATCCACTACCTCTCTGGGCAACCTGTCCCACTGCCACACTGTCCTTATTAAAAAATTCTTTCCTTAATCCATTCCAAATCTCCCCTCTTTTAGTTTGCAATCATTTCCCCCGTCTTATCACAACAGAACTAAACTATAAGGGACAGTACTGATCTCCATCTGGACACTGAGACATTGAACACTGCTCTCTGCGTACAATCTTGCAATCAGTTCCTTATCCATTAGTCTGCCCATCAAATCCATACCTTTCCAAATTGAAGAAGAATGTTGTAGATTTAAAAATAGAGGTCATAAGAGAGGATGGAAAGTACTCCACTAGGATTCCGCAGCATTTCATACTCTACATATATGGTTGATTTATTCACAGTTTTAAGAGAAACAAAGGATGTGGGCAAGTGATGCCAATCTCAGTCTATTTATTCTGCTGTGGCTAGATTTTCAGGTGGCCAGATCATTTGTCCTACTGGCAATCAGATGTGCTTAAATTCCCCATTATTTGTAAGATACCAGTTACCTTAACTTCAGCTCACCAAAGCAAAGAAATTGAGAATCTACTCTGGGTTCTACCACAGTTTTTATTAAAAAGTTGGAATTTTTGGCCTTCCATATCTGAGTTGGGACACAAAAAGCTGCATGGCAATTATTTACCCACTCAGCTCTGATTTGCTGTATGTAGTCAGCAGAAAGTATTTTCACGATATAATCAGAGAACTATACTGATGATTTCCAAAGGTCCTTTTCAACCCCTATGTGTTCTGTAAGTACCCAAGAAAGGCTTAGAGCCATTAAATGCTATTTTTTAGAAAGCTATAAAAATAAGCAATGACAAAAAAATACATAAAAAATTGTTTTCTTTTTAAATACAGTGGGCTATGTTTATCTCTCCTGTGATGGCAAGGTCTGAACAGCATTTTTGCTTCTAAACAAGCACATTACGTTAATGTCCAGTGGAACCTACAGGATTAATCATAAAATCATAGAATGGTAGGGACCATAAGGACCATGGTGCCTTAACTCCTGTCTCCGATTTTTGAACCATCTTTTAAAGTGATCAACGACTTCACAATACCAATTCCAAAAGAGCGTGAGGGTGGAGAGGGAATTGTAGCGGAAGAAAACCACGGATAGGAAAAGGAGAAAAATGGCCTCCTGTGTGATTTCTGGTGAGGAGAAGCAATCAAAGGAAAGCAGCGCCACGCACCCACAACTACACTGATGACAAACGAGAGACGAGCCCAAACGCCCCCAGTGGGACGAGAAAGCCCCGTCCCGCTCGCCCCGCCCCATCGACCTTCCCGCGCTGCCCGCCCCCTCTAGAGCCGCGGCTGAGCGCGGCGCCTTCCCGCCTCCGCACAGCGCATGCTCTCACTACCCACAGGCACTGCCAGTACGCATGCGCGGACCCTCACTGCGGGCCGGGCGGAAGCGTGTTGACGGTGCAGCGGTGGACTGTTCTTTGCTGCCCTCGTGACCAGGTAGCCGTGGGACGCGGGCTCCGGCTCCATTGAGGGCTGAGGGGAGGATTGCAGCGGACAGCCCGGCAGTGGAGTAAGGGTCTTCTATAGTGCGGAGATCCCCTGCCCGCGCATCTACTCTGTGCTGTCCGGGCTAGTTCTGCTTGCAGCGTGAGCCCCTGTACCTCTTTTCTATCTGAGCTGCTCCGCCGCTGTTCTCTATGGAGACTAAGTCCCCGCTGTGATGGATACAGTGTTATAAGGGTTAGAAGTGTTAATATATATGCTCTTATTTCTTTTCTCCTAATCCTGTTTAAACCAGTTTGGCCCTGCGTATGCTGGAGAAAAAAGTTTTGTTCAGCTGTACGATCAGTAGATTACGACCTGAAATGAACAAATGAGTTTGTATTTCTTTTTAAGAATTCTAACTGTATGCTCTGTTAGAGCAAAAATGGGCTGGAGCTTACAGCCAGGCTTGTGCCAGTGTATGGTAAAGCTCAGCAGCCAAGGGAATAAGGTGTCACGCTGCTCTCTTGGCTTTTCCTTCTCTTAGTTAACTGATGCCGTGTTTTCAACTCAGGTTACAGTGTGAGAAAAGAGAAAAACAGCTTCCAGACTACATCTTTCTTCATGAGTGGTGCTCTTACTTTTATTAAAACTGCAGTATGACAAAAGATCGCTCCTGTGAATGATGGGAGGATCAATTTGTGTTGTAGGAGTTCTGTACTGTCTGCTTTGTTCAATGGCTTTTATGAAAAGACTGAACAAGACTGGAAGAGTAGTGTAAGAAGACTATATTCCTGTCTCTCTGTGAGTATATTTGTACTAAAATTGAACCACTGGCTTCTTCAGAATAGTTTTAGCTCTTGCAAGGAGATTCCCAAATATTGTGCTGACTCCTTTACGTGTTTACAGGGGCTTCAGAAGTCTATAATTTTGACTCATTCCATCAATTAGATGCTGATGTTCTTGGCTGTTTCTTCATTCTTCGTGGCATTTTGGTGAGATTTCCTCCGGATTCACAAAGTCATGCATTTATTCTCTGATTTGGAGAATGACTTTAAGCACCTCTCTGCAAGTAGCATCTGCTTTGATAGATAAGGAATTTCCTTGTTCCTTAAACTGCTGCTGCTTCCTTGTCCCCAAATGACAATAATCCTCTTCATGGTATTTTCAGTAAAATATGTATTGGTTGTAGAGAAAAGTGTTATCTTTCCAGATTATCTATTGCTTCTTCAGATTTCTTTATTTTTCTACTCCAGAGCTAATCTCATTTCTGAGGGGAAAGTAGAGAGGAACAATGCATTAGTTGTAGTAGTGCCTAGAAATAGGATCCAGTAGTGCATGTGTACCTTTGGCTTGAACAAAGGCTGAAATGTTGAATGGGTCTATGTAATCCAGGCAGAAGGTTAGTCACTTTCTATCCTGTGCACTGAATTAGTGTACTGTTAGGATAAAATGCATACAACTTTGGTTTCCTCCCACATTAACTTAATTCTGGAGTGAAGATGGAGAGTATTAATGAGTTTATTTCTCAGTGTTGTTCTTTTCACGATTAAGAGCAGTTGAATTATTCACACTTTCAGTGTTTGCAGTGCAGTTACGCTGTCTAGCGTTCAGGTCATGTTCTAACTTTCTTTGGTATGGGCAGTAAGTGGTAAAGGTTGTCTTACATCTTTTAGGGTCGCATCATGAGCTTTTTGTTTGTTTGTTAATAAATGTATTTTGTCTCCTGTTTTGAAGATAATACCATAATTGTATGTTTTGGAGAACTAGACATAGAAGACAAACATGATAGACCCATTCAGCAAATAAATGCAGCATGTAGTCTTGCTTTGTAATCTTTGTTGTCTTTTCCAGTAAATGCTTGTTTCCCTTGGTCTGAAGTGGGGAAAAAAGTGGGACATTAACTGTGATTGTCTTCGCATTATTTTATTTATATTACAGGTTCCTCATATTTACTCAGATATATGAGCTAGGATTGTAAAAATTCAGTTGGTTTTCATTACACCCTAGAGATTCTCAGAAAGCATTTTCCAAAAGAATTCAGCAGCCTTTATATCCAGAATGTATGTGGAATGATTCCTATTCTGACAGGAGGTTGACTTGACCTATCTGTCATGGCTAATGTGTTTTCAGCTGCAAGGATGTCTTTAGACTGTTAGGATGCGTTAGTATATTTAATTTAACATCAGCAGTATAAGACAACATTTTTGTGTACCAAGTTTACCAGCCTACAGTTTTCTGTGTTGAAATCTTGTAGAAAATTTTTACCCTTCACTATGCTGGTTGAAGTCTAAAATCTACTATTTCATGTTTCTCAGAGAAATGTCGAGGAAGATTAGAAGCAGTGATGAATTCTTTTGATGACAAGAACAAATTTATGTTTCTTCTTAGCATTTTTCTTATTGAGGAAAATATTTCTTTTTTGTTGTTCTTGTCTCTCGCTCATGTTGTGTTACTGTTCGGATCAACAGTTTTGTGTTGCCGTAGACTGTGTGAACTACACTTGCAACTACAGCTTGTGGTGTCTTAATGATTTGCAGTGTACACTGAAGGATTAAAGTACTGATCTGAGAGTTCAAGTTTGGTTGTGTTCTTTTTCCAAACACATTTAAGATCCTTTTCTTTTAAATTGTAACAAAAGTCTAAAAAGCCTGCAGGGCTAAATAAATAAATTATGACATTCACAAAAGGACTTAAATGCCCGGGCTGTGCCTTACACCCTATATTGCAGTGTTCAGTTCAAAAATTACAGTCTATAAAACACACGTAAGCTGCTGTTTGATTCTGTATGTGCGTAAGCTTTTGGTTATATACTTTAACAGTGAAGTTACCAGTCTCTCAGAGCTTGCATCTGAGGTGTGTTGCAAGTAAAAGGAAAAGCTAGTTATTTTCCTTTCTGTCTGAACTGATGAAAAGACTGTAAGCCTGACAGCTTTTCTTGTGCCTGCACCGCAGTTTCTTAGCTCCCTAATTGAGGTCTGAGATCGTTAAAGTTAAGCTGCAAGAGAAAGAAATAAGGTGAAGAGTTGTTTTTATTGAAACTTCTTTATTGTAGCATACTATTTCCTTTATGAACCTGGAGATAGGGACATTCTATGAGTGCATTGTTTTGGTGTAGTATATCTCAATGTATGCAAAAGAACAAATTCTTAAATAATTATTTTTGTTGAAGGTTAACCTTTGTTTAATGCTTTTTCTACTAGGGAATTGTTTTCTGGTGTACTGTGGTTTAAGATGCTTTATATGCTTTTGGAACATATGTTAATATTCCCTAGACAATTAAGATAGGACTATTGGGTTATAGTAGATTGTTCCACTGTCAGAAATATAAAAGCTAGAAAATCATTAGGTAGAAAGCCAGTTGAAGTGTAGAACAGCATGTAAAAGTTCAGCCCATAGCTATCTTCAGAGTAATGTTTCACTTAGTAAGCAAGTGGTGATCTCTTTTTCTCTCTCTTGTGAATTCATGTGGAAGGTGAAATCATTTACATAATTCTTTGATTGTTAAAATAGTTAAGCTTTTTGTTTGCTCAGTATTTTTGTCACTTTTAGTTTTTGGAAGGTAATAGAAGTTTTTAGTTCACTGCGTTTTTCTTTTTGCTGTGTGTGTCTTGAACCCATCCCCTTCTACTGCCGTTCAAGGAGCACCCCATGATGCTTTCTATCTATCACAACCTGATGAGTAGCTCTGCTCGTGCCACTTAGAGAATTCTAAAGCAGCAAACTCAGATTTGAAGGGATTTGAAGGGATGCTTGTCAGTGCCATGCAGCTAGCCTTTTGAGAACAAGAGACACCTGGCCAGCTTATTTTCACTGAGCTGCTGTTAACACCGGGGACAGCACTTACAGATATCTGCATCTAGATTTGGGAGGTCTGTGTTGTATCAGTTTGGTTTTGAAAATGTATTCCTGTGGCTCTTAGAACTACAGGGTATACCTGTGTGCACAGACACCCACACTAATGTCTTTGTGTTTTAATTGCAGAGAACAAAAATCTGGAAGTGTCAGTGATTATCAGTTAAAATGCGTGATATGTACAGAAATGTAAGATTTGAAAAAGAAATACATACCACAAACCACCCTTGTTTTCAACTTGTATGTTATTTACATAAATTACCTAAATTACAGGAGTAAACACGAAGGAAGTAGTGGAAATAATATGGCTACGTCCCACTGCATCAACTGACGTATGGCTCTTTTTCATAAATTTCCCTTTCCAACCATGAAGATGCATGCAGAATATTTGTCCAACCGATGTAAATGGCAAAATCTTTTTTTTAAATGAAAGCAAGGGGGCTGAAGAATTTGAAGGTATTTTTTAAACTTGAATTCCTTTCTTTGTTTTGATTTAACAGCCGTCTTTGAACTGTAACAAAATGCATCTTGCTCTTACGCATCTCTGGGAAAAACAAACTCCTCCCTAATTGCTCAAGTACTGTAATGGTGAGAAATTTAAGAAGTGTTAATTCATTACGTTGTACATCTTCCCAGCTTATTTTAATGCTACTGAATGAAAAGTAATGTTGCTGATTAACTCTGAAGTTCACTGATTCTAGATGAAATAGGTCAGCTTGTCAGCCTGCTAGAATTTAGTGTGAAGTAGATACTTCCAAATAAAATGATTTCTAAGGGTAACTCGTGGAGCTTCCTTGTCTTGTGCATTCTGGGGAGGAAGTAGACAGAAGAGTGCTTGCTGACCTCCACAGTAGGGAAGTGTATGTTGTGAGCAGGTAGGATCCATAGCACTGTGACCGTGTTACTGATTCTCCTGAGTTCAAGTGGCTGTTTAGTTTTTTTTTTAATTGCTTTGGTGGTTCTGGAGTCCTGAGAAGGCTGGTGCAATTAATTCTAGGGATTACTGCATTGCAACTTGGGGTTGGTGTGAGTGCTGCCAGGTGAGGCAGCCTATCTGTGATCTGGACAGCATCATGAATGGAAAGTCATCAGCATGGGGATTTGCTCTGTGGTTGATTCTTGCTAACCTTTTGCAGCCTTCTGGTGGTCTTTGCTTCCTATGAAGTGTGTGGTAAGTGTTTTCAGTTAACATGCAGTAGGTTAGCTGTTTTTAGTTTTGGAGAGTTGAAGAGATCTTGACTAGAGCATGAACTGTTTTGAAATACAGAACACTACTAGCATAATTTGTCACCTGTGCACCCTCTTCTCTAAATTGCTGAAATAACCATACTGATTGAGCTCTAGTTGTACTGCTTTTCAATTGGCAACATGATTCTGCTTTTGGCTTTGCCATTCGAAGTCTCTGCATGTGTTTTCATATGTAAAGTATTCACACTCTTTATCCTTTATATTCACTGGCTGCTTTTAATCGTAAATAAAGTAGTATTTTTTGCCATTTTCAACGTAATGGAATGTTTTCAAAATATATGACCATGTAAATCTATCAAATGTTAGCAGATGTTACTGTCTCTTTCTGGTGTTCATGGTACTGAGCAATGAGACTGATCCTTCTGAAGATCCTTAGTCATGTAATAGAACTCTCATGTTACAAAATAGATTTCCCCTTCTGAGTATGTTGGAACTTACAGTAACTCTTAATTTGATGTATTTCAGTAACTACAGGAGTCTGCTTCTCTGTTTTGTTTAGGTAGCAACTATGCCTGTTCAATTGCTAAAAATCATTAAAGGAAAACTGGAGACTCAACTACCCAGCCACTTGCAGAGGGAGGATTTAAAGTATATGCTGACAGGACTTGATCATACGAACAAATACTTCCAGGTAACTTACTAACAAACAAAGTTTGGTTTGCTTTGAAATAACTCTTTCAGTTCTGTGGTGACTTACTGGCAGTCTGTGTTTCTGTGCATCTGTTGCATATCTTTTGTTTTTGTTTTTTTTTTGTACTGTTGAACTTAACTATACTGTTGCTGTTGACTTCATTGGTTTATAGCTATAGAAAATGAATTTACTCTGTAAAATGCTGGGTTTTCTTTTTCAACCTGTTTAATTTTTTGCATGTGTGGTACTGAAAATCCCGTTTATCATCTTTGGTACTTAAGAGGCAGAAAGTCAGCATCATCCCAAGCTTACCTTCTGACCAAAATGTAAACAAATTGGGGAGAAAACCTTAGGAGGCTTGCACTTAAAAAAATAAAAAATAAAATAAGCTCAATTTTTTTAAACACATGAATGGAACCGATTTAATAGTTTGTTTTATTTGTATGCAAAAGGAACATCTTGCTTTCCCACCCAGTTCCAACCCTAGTGCTTTTTTGACCCTGTGATGAGTCAGTTCAGGGAAATAAATGGCACAAGACTAATCATATTAACTGAGAGAGGACAGTTTTCACCTCTTCTTTTTCTCTAGACTGATTCATTATGGTGTCAAATAGATGCCAGGAGTACTGCAATTAGATAACTTGGAAAGGAGCAAAACTGCCTTTTTTGGAAGCATGGCAACAGAATATGATAGGTGATTTGATGACATATGTGAGTAAGAGTGACCCAGTGTCCCCTAGGTCTTGTAAAGGAACAAATGGAATTATCAATGAAGTGTGCTGCTTGTAAGCAGGGTTTTTATTCCTTGGGATGTAGTTTTCTGACCTCATTCACCTGTGGGAAGTATAGACTTTCCTACTTTTAAAAACTGTTTCTGCAAGCACCATTTGACACTCACAGGGATTATTGTTTGCAAAGGAAATACTGAAGTAGACTGAAATAGGTACTAAATTAGAAAACGATTCTGCCAAAATGAATGTTTTCAATAGGTAAACAGAATGATTATTAACAGACTAAACATACATGTGATGTTGTAGCTTAAAATGGTGTAGAATCTTTCTCAGAACTTTGCTTTAAGTTAAGAAAACGTTGTGCTGCATGGAATAGTAGGTGACTGAAAAAGTTTGACATAAAAACAGAACAACTGGAGGGCTGATAAACCTTATGCTAATACACCATTGAATGTGTTGGAGATTCCAGTTCCACAAGCCAAGCTTGAAGGAAGTGTGAGAATGTACTGATGTCAGGTTATCTTAGTGATGGCACTGCATGCTGTTACTCCAGAGCTTCAAAAAATCAAGTCCTGCTTTGAGGAGGAAAGAAGAGTAAGGGAGGATTTTGTGAAGAGAGTTCTTGCAAAAATATAACAGAAATCACCCACAGTGCTTCTCTCTGACATCTGTATCTCAGTACTTTAATTCCTCTGAAAATTTATGGTTTCTAATATCCTTCTGAAGAATATAGAGTTTAATTTAAATTAATGGGAAAGCAGCACAAGCAAAGTTCTTACCTCCTCAATCAAGCTGTGCCCTGACTGAACCTGATGCCACCTCCTGTTAATTTATTATCCTCTGGACTTTGCCCTGGTAGCTGAACCAAAACTTGAGAATGTGCTGTCATATCCCTAGAGCACAGCTACAGCTGCCAAGTTAGCTGTTGGACCAGACTGAGAAACTAGGCTGTGGCAGGGAGGGAGACAGATTCACTAGAGGCATTGCACATAGGCAGTGTGAGGGTGAGTCTAGTGACATATGGAATGAGGAGGGTTTTGGAAGAGGGTTGTAGAGTTTTGATGTACAGGGCAAGATTTGTGGGGGAGAAGTGAATCTCAGCAAGTTTTTTCAGGGCAAATTTTACGTAAGTTTGGAGCCCAAGAGTTTTAGGTGAATTAAGAAAGCAGTGGGTAGTGTTTCTGCTGAGGGAAAGTATTAGAGAGTAGGTGTTCAGAATACAAAGAAAAGTGATGGGGGCAGGCAGTTTTACAGAAGAATGGGGTCCCTGAATCTGAGAAATAATTTGAAGATACTGGAATGTAGGAGGAAAAAATGGAAAGTAAAAATGGCCAAAAAGTAGAGTCCTTTTCTTACAAATGTATACTGTTCTTTGGTGGATTGAGTGTTCTTTACTAAAAGAACAGTGTTCCTGAAATGATTTAGTTTTGTTGCAGACTTAAATTAGAAGAAAAAATCTGTAGAATTTCTTTACTGGTGAATACAGTTAAAGACAAAAATAGCAGCAAGAACAATTGTACCTTGTAATTGCAATTCTAAAGTTGTAATTTTGAGAATGAGTGAAAAACCTGTATTTAAGTATTCATACACAGATCTCAAAACATTGTTCTATGGATGCTGGTTGTTAAAACAAATATTTGATACTTCAGTCCCTCTACAAAATGCAACTGTGTTCCCTATGAAAAGCAGGAACTTAACTGCTCAAGACGTGGTTGTAGACCAAAATAAAGGTAAAACATCTAAATATTTCCTACTGTCTGAGAAGCAATAAAGTAATATGGTAAATATCAAATTCGGTTCAACATAGGGCGTTTTGTTTTAGTGTGATAAAATTAAGATATGCTTTGGGTTGGAAACAGAATTCGTGAACTTTAATCTTTATAAAACATGTTAAAATAAGTCACACTGAATTTTATTTGGATTCTTCCTCAGTTCATTTATTACTGTAATATTAATGTTACTCTGAAAAACCTCTACAATAGCAATTTGCTGCTGTATATTTTACCCTTATATGGTTTAAGAGGTGTTTACTAACATTTAAATCAAGTTTCCCGCAGAGTATGTGCATTACCAGATCACAGTGATCTACCTGACAGTTGTCTTAATGTTGCTTTTGTTCATTTATAGATGATTGTCTCTGTTGTCTCTTTACCAGAGCCTTCTTATTTTATTTACTGTGTTACTTTATAGTTCTCTTAAATGTTCATAGACTCAGTTTTCAAATTTCTGTATTTTTCTTGATTGAACCAATCTCTAGGCTTTTATCTTTGAGGCAGATACAGTGCTTTATCTACCATACTCTGTAGAAATACATTTGGCTGACATCTCTGTTTCTGCTGAAGATGAAACTTCATTGATGAGATGCCATGTTTCTAAAAAGAAAAAAAAAAAAACAGCAACACATTTGTTCCGATTAAAAGTTAATATAACAAAAATTGCTGCAATTTTGTTTCATTCCAACTTGGCACTCACTGTAATAATTACATATATATTTATATTTATATNGGGAATAGTTATTCTTTCCTATCCACTAACAAAACTCGGAGATGGTACAGACTTTTTCAAGATTGTTCTTCAAGGTACTCTACCTAAATACACTTTTGTTTTTGCTGGACTTCTCAACCTTTTTTTCTGACGTTATACTGTTCCACCACTACTACTTGCTTTGTTTAGCATTTGATAAAAGTTTTATACTTGAAACATTCTCTAGACAAGTTCATTCCCCTTACAAAATTATTTTAAACTATTACGTATAAGTTACTGGAATCTATGTGGTCTTTGTGTTTTCTGTTGACTTATTACAGAATCTTTTAAAAATACTTTTCTGAAAATTCATTAGTTATGAGTACAGTATATTTTAAAATTTCTTATCATAGAGAAGGTCTAAAAAAAATACAGTTAACAGTTTTCCAGTATATGCTCTGTCAGTACACATTTCATACAGGACAATATGCTAATTAGCAGTACATGTATTACATTGTTTTAAACTAAGCAGTTCAGAAAGGGATTTTCAGATGGTTTTGGGGAATTTGCCATTTCTTTCAGCTTCTTTCTCAGCTTATCCTTTTGGTTAGGAAGTCATCACTTGCTCCTTATGGGCCATTTTGANTTGCATCTGTTAGAGCATTTGCGTTATTGACAAATCAATATATTGCTGAGTGTCCAAATTTTGTAATGATTTCTTTGTCATCCCAACTGTAACTTTCTTTAATACTATAGAATACTGTTTATCTGTGTCTTATATCTCTTGACTATAATTTCATTTGGATATTTATGTTGTAAACCTCTATCAGTAATTTGAGGAATTGCTATGTCTATTAAGGTTTTGAATGTCCTATTTATTTTAGCAACATTTTAGCCTTTGTGCAAAAAATATTACTGTTGTGTTATTGATGTAAGCAGTAAAAAGGTATTTCTGTAGCTACAATTTGTTTACCATCTAGTTCATAGTGTCTAAGTAATTTAGACTTGTACTGTGTCATTCATAGAGCTTCCTTTGTATGCCTAGAATCTCATTTATGCTGGCTTGTGCATGTCTCACCAATGGAAAGAAAAAAAGATACGTTCTTTTTTTTTAAACTTACAAGCATTTCAGCTGTTATCAGTGTTTTCAGTAACCTATAGGTTGTGTGGTCCTAGTTCATATGTTTATATATATATAAATATAAATATATATATNCATTTTGATTGTACAAATTCTGGTCTGTGACCCAACTATATGCTATGGAGTCCACATCGCACTTGGAAGTGCTGCTTGTGATTAGTATTACCAGGGGTGAGTGAAGTTGATGAGTCCGAAGTTGTTTCTCTCTGGGCTTGTTGGCCCCTTTTCCAGTTTATCCAGGCCCCTCTGGATGGCACTGCTTCCTTCTTTTGGGTCAACTGCACCACTCAGCTTGGTGTCATAAGCAAGCTTGTTAAGAGTGCACTCAGTTCCAGGTCATTGGTAGAGGTGCTGGAGAGCACCAGTCCCGGGACTGACCCCTGAGGGTCACTATTCATGACCAGCCTCCACCTTGAATATAAAGCCACTTGCTGCAACCAGTCAGCTCTTCAACCAGTGAATAGTTCTACCTTCAAGTCCAAACTTCTACAGTTTAGATAAAGATGTGGTGTGAAACCATGTCAAAGACCGTGCACGAGTCCAGGTAGATGATAACAGTTGCCCTTCCCTTGTCCACTGAATGCTTTTCTTCCATTGTAGAAGGCCTCCAAATTGGACAGGTGCAATCTGCCCTTGGTGAATCCATGCTCTCATGCATCACCTCCTCATTCTGCATGTACCTCAGTACGACTTCCAGAAGGATCTGTTACAGGATTTTCCTAGGGACAGATGTGAAGGCTCAGCTGCCTATGGTTTCCTATATCGTTGTTTTCTACTAGATATATATGTTCCTGGATTATCTCAATTTCATATAGTTCTCCGGTATGCCTTGTGTTAATGTAAAAAAAAAATTCAGTGTGACTGAATAATATTTTCTAACTTTCTGCACTCCATTGTTCAAGTAGAAACCGGCATGATTTGATTTGTTTAATGTACAGTGATGCACAATGTGTCTAGTATCATGAGGAATATTCTACTTGATTTACCTATAGTTAACACACAGAGCCAATCGCACAGCTATTTATATAATTTTCTGCTTGTAAATTAATTGGAATGAAAAATGTTAAGGTCTGGATTTATTTTGGAAACCTGTTCTGATTGCTATTTTGAAGAATGAATGATAATTGGATACATTTTTGTTTTTTTCCCTAGATGACACATGCACAAGGATTAACAGTATCAATATTCTAATATATGGAAAAATGGCAGATGATTGTGCAAAGCTTATACGCAATGGGGTAAAATACGTCACTTTTCCTTATTTTATGGACTGTTTTCCACAGAACTGTTACCTTTTTATTCTGTGTACGTATAGCTGTTACCAGCATTAGAAATAGCCTGTTCAGTCTGTTCAAATCTGTAATTATGAACTTGAAAAAAGTATTTGCTTATGTAAATTTTTTGACAGTAATACTGAAATAGACCAGTTCTTCTTGTTTGTCAGTGTTGTTTCCTTTATTTAGCAAGTAAAGGATCAAGGACATGGATGAAAGAGAATCCATACATTTATGTTTGTTAGTCAAATGTCCTGCCATACCTTTGACAAGGTAGGTTTTAAAATTATTTTATTTAGATTTAAATTACACTAAAACTTTCACAGAATCACCGAATTGTAGGGTTTGGAAGGGACCTCTAGATATCATCAAGTCCAACCCCCTGCCAAAGCAGCTCCCTAGCCCAGGTTGCACAGGTGGGCATCCAGGTGGGTCTTGAACATCTCCAGAGAAGGAGACTCCACCACCTCTCTGGGCTTTTTGGCATTTCTTTTTTATAATATGAAACTCATGCACAGGTTGTTTTTTTTTATTGTCTGTGTGCTGGCATCTTGTTTCATTAGAGAAGAGAGCTTGGAAAGATAGCTCCAGAGTAAAGGATGTTGGCAAATCAGTCTATGAGTTTGAGAGATTGTTGCAAGCTGAAAACAGTTACCTCAACTTAATAATTTTGATAAGATTGCCTGTCAGTTTGCTGGCAGATAAGGAGGTATCAACTTAAAGTATACTGTACATTATGAGTTCATATTAGTGTTATATTATTGTGATAGAAATTCACACTGAAGATGGAAAGTTTAGTGAAGGAAACTGATCTTTGTTTTCAGGTTTTAGGATTATTTTCATGAGCAAAAATTTAAGGCTTTCTCAACAATGGAAATAGGAACAGTTAAGTTAGTATTTTGTCAAAGCTTTTCAACTCTGATAATAGAATCAGAGTATCCTGAGTTGGAAGGATCCTCAAGGATCATCAAATCCAACTCAAATCCAACTCTTGTCTCCATACAGTATCACCCAGAACTTAAACCATATTTCCTGAGATGGTTTTCCAAACGCATCTGGAACTCCAGTAGGCTTGGTGTTGTGATCACTGTACCAGTGCCTAGCTTCTCTTTTGATGAAGAGTGTTTTCCTTCTTTCCAGTGCAGTCTAGTTCACTTTGAATTCTGTTGATCTGAAATTTCTGCCTTTTCAGCAGAGATTTAGTTTGACCTTGAAACTGTTGCACAACTAATTTTTGCCACATGTGTAAACTTGGGGAAGCAATACTTGGCTTTTGTGTGGATGGTAATGTGTGCAGGTCAGAGGGTATGCAGTTTTACAGGAAATTCTGTTGTGAATCAAAGTCTTGTTTTGTTGTTTGTCTCATGCCATGCTGTTCTGCTCACATAGAAGCAAAATTGTTTCTGACAGGTTCTTGGCAATACCAAGGCAAAGTATTTGCAGGTAGGCCAGTAGTCATATATAGAGAGGAGCTGAACTCACCCAACTGGTGAAGGGGGATCTCTTTCCATGCATGCAGTGCTTCTTCCCAGGAAGCAGCCTAGATCCAAAAGATCCTTTCCCTTCAGTGGCTGGATGTCATGTGAGCCCCGGGTGGCTTGACCCTGTGCCTTCTGGTTACATGGGGAGCACATGCAAACAGTCTGCCTCTGCTACCTGGACCAGCCCTCCCCACCCCCCTTCACCAGGTGCTTAATCACCAGTTCAGGCCCTGACCTAACAGTTCTGATACACATGTTGAAGAGAGGTAACATGCCTTGAAGATCAGCAAAATCAGTTCAGTCACTGTGGAATAGAAGATCTTTCTTTTGCAAATCTTACATACATATGTCTAAAATAACATCTGTCAGTCTTTATACAGATTCCTGGGTTCCAAGAATTTTGGCTGTAATTCCTGGCTGGGAAGTGTTTGAATTAATTTGAATAAATAAACGGGATGCAGTATCTTTAAATATGAGGAAATTGTCCTGATTAAAACACACATAAAAGGCCATGAGCACCAATGAGAGGATAGAAAGACTGGTCTCAGAGAACACTCTAGGAAACAACAACTCTAAGACAGCAACCCTCCAAGTGATAGTTGCCACCAGTGGTCTATCACTGTTCACAAAAAATTGTCAGTTTATTATCAACCTGTGTACACACTTGAGTCTGTGTAGTACTAAAGTTCCGCTTGACAAATGAGTACAAGTCAGCTCTGCAGAGCTCCAGTCCTGACTCAGCAGCCAAGTCCCAGAACCTAGTGCAGTCTGTAATCTAGTAAAATGCTGAAACAGGAATAATGCATGAAGGTTAATTGTGCTGTTGAGGGAACACCATGAAGAGCATCAGCAACAGAGAAAGGAAATATACATGCTATATCCGTTTCCTGCAAAAAAACCGTAAGTTTCCTAAAGCATTTAGGAACTCCATAAGTTTCCCATTTAGGAATGCTTTAGCATTTAGGAACCCCATAAGTTTCCTGAAGTGTTTCTATATATTGTTTCTGTCTGTGTATGAAAAGAATGAAACAACTTTAATGTATGTTAGCAGAATAGTGTGTTTCAGGTGCAGAGAGTATGAATCTATCTATTTGTTTTCACTGAGTTCATTTAGCTCCAGGTACATCTTACGCTTAGGTGACTTGCATGTTAACTTGTAGCCAAAATACATGTTCCAGTTTATGACGCTAGTTGGAAATAATAGTGGCAGTAGTTCTGTTGTGTATAACACTTTCTGATCAAACCTAAGCTTTTTTTGAAGGTTCTTTTTTTTTTTTTTAATGTCTTGTAGTAATTAATTATATTGGTATTATTTAAGTTAACAGCTTTTTTTTTTTTTTTAATTAAGATTTTGGGCCCTATATCATTGAAAGTAGCATTGTCAGATTGGTGAAATAGCAAAAAGAACTTATGTAATGCAATATTAGACAAAAACTGTCAGCTTTAATTGGAAAGCATTACAATATATATATGTTATAATCAAGTAAAAGCATGAACAACAGTCATCCATTAGAAACTTCAGAAACTGCTTTTGATAGAAGCTTGGATAGAAAGGACACCATGTCTAATATGATAGTTCTAAAGTGTGTTTGCATGTGTGGGTTTGAAAGAGTGGATCATGTTGGAACAAGCCTGCTGTGCTGTCCTGATAAAAAAGCAGTTGACTTTAAAGGAGATCCTAGCATTGTATTTCTTTTGGTCAGAAATAAATTTTTTATCATGTTTGTTTTCCTTCTTTTTTTTGTAAGATTGTTACTAAAAGGTGAGCTTCTGCAGGAACTGAAATCTTTTACTGCTTAAATAATTCTTCACTTTGTGATATGTGAGGAATTTTATACCAAAGTCAACATGCAGCAGCAAATGGGTTTGCTTCTTGTGCCAGAAGCATAACGGACACTGCAAAATTTTGTAGTATCTTTCTTGCTGCCCGAAATCTAGTTGTTTACTTAACTGTTGGATCCCTAAGGAATAAATTGGAAGACATTGATCCAATTAAGTTGCAAATATCTACAAGAAAATGCTCTTCAAAGTGTGACTGTAATACAGTAACAAACAACTACTAAGACAGGAATGTTTTCTCCTTATTAATCAGATGCGTGACTACCTTTTTAGCTTAGTTAATTTCATGCAGGAGTCAGTTTTGAGTATATTCTAAGGGTAATGATTCTCATTGTTTATTCAGTGTGATACTTACCCTTTAGCCTTTGCCAAAGTTGGCACCAAGTAACAGTAGCGTGAATGGTTCAAAAGTTTTAGCACGATTATTAAAAAAAAAAAAAAAAGTTTGGTGAGGTTGGTTAGAAATATGAATGTAAAGGGTAGAATTGCTGAGTAGAGGAACTTACAGGCAATGTTTGGAATTATTAGTTTTTTAATTGAATGTATTGAGGCTTGAAAGTGAAATTTTACATTGATTCCTCTTTTAAACATAATGCTATTTACAAAATCTGTTTATCACCTGTTTCCATAGGACACCTTTGTGGTTGCTGGATTTAAGGTGGCAGAATCAACAACAGCAAAAGAAGATGGCAGACATGCTTGCCACCTGGAGGTGTCTGAAGAAAATGGATCAGCCATTTATGTAAGTGGGTGCCTAAATATTTTTTTAACCTTTTTTCCAAATGCCGTCATTAAAATTTTGTTTTACTGTGCAGAGAAAAATTATTAGAATTTGAAGTATGCAGATTATTACAGCATGACCATGTAGAAATGGTCAGGGCACATTTTTATGTATACCTACAATTATGCAATGTCTGCTTCCATCCATTCTGTCAAAGTGGTGTAGCTGGAAGAAGCATCTGTGTTTATCTCTGATGGATGAGAATGGGTGTTATTCTCTCTGCCCAAGTTTCTGAAAGGCCTGGAAGGGGGTTGTGTGCTTGAAAATCCCTCATGATAATATTCCGTGCAGAACAGACCACAGCAGGGAATAATATTTTGTAGTAGATGATGAAATGAGACTGCAGTGTCAGTGAAGTACTCTGTGTCAAAGTATATGATATAGAAGTGATCCAAGGTATTGCCAGACACAAATTATCTCAGTCTCTGAAGATTTCTACTTGTTGCGTACAGGAATTCGGCATTGGTTTTAGAGAGCTCCTTAGAACTTTTTAAACTGTTCTTACACATAATGGAATGCAATAATGTATACAAGATAGGGGGTGGTGAAGTGGTTTCTGACTCAGAAACTGTGTTACTTAAAGTAGCTTTTGTCTGATTGTGATCAGAACAGATACTGTTTAATCTGTAGAAAAAAGTTGTACTTGATTCAAAGGTGCCTGAGGTTATTCCAGTAGCAAAAGTGTTTATTACTGCAGCTCTATCAAATGTTGTTGGAAGATTTGTAATGCCTTTATTTTTGTAATCAGTTAAGTTTACTTTTTCTCCTTAGATTTGTACTCAGCCAAGCACAAGTCCTTCAGAAACTACATCTGCAGTGAGTTTATATTCACGATGTTTTTTAACCATATGAGATGAACTGCATGTAAATAAGAATACATAGAATTTTTTTTCTTTCCTATTTTATATCCATGCACCCATTCCAGCTTTTATTTTTGCAATTAGCATGCCTAGAAAACAGAGTGAAATATGAGAAAGTAATATTTCTGTGGTATATCAAAATAGGCTACATGTTGTACTTTATTAATTCATACTTCCTAAGACCTTTCTTACCGAAGGAGATTGATTAAAATCAGACTTTGTGATTTAATGTTTTTCTGCTAGGGATGAGCCTTTACTTATCTAAATCAAAATTCTACAGGAAGTAGTATATTAAAGGCATAAAATATGATAAAGAACAATTAAATTTAATATATCAAAAGGTTAAAGATTCAGTACTGAAGATAATTAATACAAAGTCAAGCTGCGTTATCTTAGAGTCTTTATTTTTTTCCACAATACAGTCAGCAAAATACAGTTTTCAGTCATTTTGGGAGAACTTGTGTTCTTTAAGAGTCATGTTCTGTAATCTTAAGATGAGAGTTGTCTTTAGATAGTAGAAAATAGTCCTTGATTTCTTTTAATACTCTGACAAGTGTGTTATTACAATGTAAACTTATACAATGACTGTGAGAAGTAAGATGCCTAGAGTAGTTACTCTGTGCAGTGATGCCGCCAGTAATAGTTTTAAAGCCACAAATCATTTTGAAAGGCCATTTGGATGGATGTGTTAAATACCAACCAGTAAAAAAAAATCACATTATTGTGATGACTTTCTTATTCATCTGTCTGCACTTTTGTATCTTACTTGCCACCTACTGGCAGACTATTTTGTTGTAAGGAAGACTTCACAAAAGAAATGGAAATACGTGTGCTCTTTTGCCTGTGAAAGAATGAATAAAATTTAGAAAATCTTGAATAGGCTAGGAAAAGAATAGGAAACTTTTAGTTAGTAAGACAAATTAAAATCATATTTAAATCTGAATGGCATTAAAAGGCAGAATTCTTGGTGAAAGTTTGCATAATTTTTTTCTTCTGTCTCCTAATTTTATCATACCTTTCTAGTCTGTTGCACCAAAATATGTGTATACTCCTTTGAAATGTCTTAAAGATGGAACTGTAGTGAATTTGTACGGCATTGTGAAATTCTTCAAGCCACCTTACATAAGCAAAGGAACAGGTATGTACTACTCTAAAATTTCTTAGTTCAAAACTGTCTTCATAGAAAACAGTTATTTCTGCTAAAATTGATGACAGTCTGGTGATCTTTTGACTATTTTACCCAGTTAACATCAAGACAATAGAATAAAAAAAAAAAGTAATGGATAGCTGAGGCAGATTAGGCAGACTGCTGCAGATAGCAAATGAAGTAAATATTTATCAGACTTACCCCAGCACTACAAAACATGGAAAAAGACCTGAAAATACAGAAGTCTTATGGTAAAACATTCTTGCGTATGGTTCTTCCTCCAGATTTTGGCAGTAGGTGTTACACCATGGTGATAACACCATATTTGTTATTTGTAGAAGCTATGCAACAACTGAACCATTATTTCTTTTTGTGAGGTTGATACTTGCGGATTGTGCTGGTTGTGCTATACGATAACATTTTGTGAGGTGCTTAGTAAATACAGAACTAGATGATATTCCCACTGAATTTGATTAAACAGCAGAATGTACTTGAGAACTGAGGGAAGTATTTTCTGCTTATTCTAATTCTGCTTTGCATTTTGAAGATGATTTTTCTTTTAAGTATTTCTAATTGAACAGAAAAGAATGGGTTACGATAACTTGAGAAGGTTCTTCTGTAGTGTTTTGTAAACTGTTTTTCTTACTATGAATTTTCTTACTGCTGCAGTTGTGATTCATTTCCTACTTTGTCATGAAAATCTCTAAGACAATTTTAATTGATTTAACTGAATATTTTTACACCCCCCCCAAAAAAATTTCAGTTTTTACACAATCCAGGGTTGTATCTGCTTGAAAAAGTGCAGAATGCTTTGATGATTGCTCTGAGTTGCCAAGGCATGAAATGGTTCCTGTCAGAAAATTCTACAGTCACATTAGATCTGTCACAGTCTTGCACTAATACCTTCTGTTTCTGACACAGTGTTAATGGAATCATATAGCTTTAAGCTGGTCCATGCTGGAAGTGTGCATGGTGGAGCCACTGTGCTTTATCCATCTGGATCTTTCTTCACTACATGGTTATTCCCCTAGATACATTTCTCCTTACTTGTATGAGAGCTTAGAGATGAAGCTTTGCTTTCAGTTCCCACTGAAAACTAGTGGTACCCAATTTAGTCTTGTAATTTTATGAGACTATAATTAGATATTCACCATATAGGTCATTGTTACTGCAAATGATCCAGACAATTTTGTTGTCTGATTGTCTATTTATGAGGAAGGAGATACAGAGGTAAATCTACCGTCATTTTGTAGATTAAATACTCTAAAATGTCATGGATTTTTTTTTCCTGCTCTATAGTTTTGAGAAGATGTTTAATTCTTTTTCAGAACAGAATGAAAACTGTTATAGATATAAATGGGTATATATAAAATACAATTTTTGAAGCCAGAACTGAGTAATACTCTTTTTTTCTTATGTTCACAGTAATATATATGCATTTCTTTTTTAATAATGTTTCCTATCATCTAATTTTAAGTTGTTGAGAAGAAACGAAAAAGTAACAGTTAAGTAGAAAGAAAGGAATCTCAGGCTATTTACTTTGATACACAATTTGCAAATGACAGCATTAAAGCATCTGTTTAGCCAGATGCATCTCATTGTTACTAAATGTTTGAGTACCTCTTGAATGCATTGCCACATTTCAAATAAGCTGCATTAAAACATCTTCACTTTGATTATTTAGCTTGGAGTTTGGCAGTATCAGTGTGCGTCTGTGTGTATGGTGGAAATAGATACGTACATACTGTGTGTATGTTCACAAACACTTCATATGTTTATGTGTATTGTTTTGCTTCCCCTGCTTTGTTACACATATTTAGTAACTCAGCAGGTTCAGCTGTTTAGTTTTCAACTGTTCTCAGTAACACTTAAAAACAGTATTCGTGATTGGTATAGTTTTGAAGAGAGAGTAGTTTGCTACCAAAAAAATCTGTTTTTAGTATTGCAATATAAGAAGTAGAAGTTATTGAAGTCTCTGAAGCTCTTCCTTACCAGGAGCCTTTCTATCATTTTTGTGGGAAGAAGTTATTGATCCAGGATAGTCGATTTTGTAAACTTAGAAGTTTGTGAATGTATATGCAAGTTGGCCAAGAGGGGATTCATAATTTGATCAACGCTTTCTACCTTCAAAATTGATTTTACAAGAATATTTGTTATGAACTGCTGAAGTCCAAAATAAATGCATTTAATCAATAAGTACTGAATCCCGTTGTAGAAAGCTTTTCTGCAGTTCTGTTTTTTTTTTTTTTTATGATGACTGTAAGTGAAACTGTACTTTTTTTCTGGTATTGGTACTCTGTGGAGAGATGCTGTAGTTCTAAGTGTGCTAATGACTTCCGTAATGGTCAAAGGAGGAATACAAAAGCTAAGACATTTTATAAAATGAAAACTATAATCTGTAGAGCAAACTTGAGTTGTTATAACAGTTGAGGAAATTTTGTCTTTTCAAGGGCTGTTAAAATTACAGGGACAGTACATTCACATTTCAGACTATTTTAAGTTTGGACCTAAAAGCTTGGAAATTAACACCTTCCATATTGTTAATGCAACTGTCTACTGATGTTGACTTGGAATTTTACTGACTTTTAGATGGTCCTTGTAATAATAATGAATGCCTTTTGTTTCCTAAATTTTTTATAAGAGCTGTTTCACTCCACAATTGTGTGTTTTCTTTTTAAAGAAGGTAAAGGAAAGACTTCCATCTTGTAGAATTACTTTAACAGTTCAAAGTAATAGTGTTTTGGAAGAGCTTTTAAGGACTAGTCTTTTTAAAAGAGTATAGGGAACACATAAGGCAGACAATTCACTTTGTATTTCCAATTTAAATCAAACATTGCTTCTCTCCTTGTTATTTTAATATATGCCAATTCTGAAGTGTTAACAAGCATCCTTTCAGGTTAACTGTCCATTCCTGGTTGTCCATCATATCATGTTAACCTTCTCAGGATAAGTATATTTAAAAAAAGAAAAAAAAAAGATTTAGTATGGAGTGGTGTTATCATAAGACCAGTCCCTTTGCTGAATCAATCTAGTGTTCTAACTTAATAAATCTGATAAATTTCTATCATTTATTTGACTGTACTATGCCCATTTTTATATCGCTTGAGCTGAGGTATTATTTCAGCTGACCACTTCTCTGAACTGAATAGCATAAAACTTGCAGAGTTTAAATTTTGCTCTGGGTGTTTGCAGACACAATGCAACTCTGAAGTCCTTGTCTTTCACCAAAAGCAGATGTTGTAGAACATAGTAGTTAAGCCTGAAAGCAACAATTTTAATTGCAGCAACGTAGCAACGTTCACACTGCTGCCATAATGATTCTTCCCACTTTCCTTTTCTCTGTTCACTTGTTATTTTTTGATTCTGTAACACTACAGATGTATAAAATGATAAGCTTGCCCCTCATATAATTCTCATGATTTTACACATTAGGACAATTTCAGTTCCTGGGAAAGTAATTCTGTTATGCCATAGGTGACTGGCTTTTATTTCAGACTTCCTTAAAAATTCAGTTATACTTTTAATAGCCAGGAGGCTCATTCCATAACCATTTTGTTTATAAAAAACTGGCTTTAGTGTGCAGATTCTAACTGTTGAAATTTTAAATTCATTTGCACTGTGTAAAGGCAAAGGGACCAGCACAAACAAGCAGATGTTACAAAAGGAAGAAAAAATGAACACTCACCCATCTCTGAGGACCTAGGCTCAGAGAAAGAACTCCAAAGGAGAGATCTCCAACAGGAGATCCTTCCTTAGTTCCAGTCAGTCCTTAAATGAGGTCTAAGAGGGCTAGAGCCAGGCTTCACCTTTGAATTGCCTTCACCTGTGCTCCCAGGGCTGACTGGGTCTTTCCTTCATGTGCTCAATCAGTGGTTCAGTCTGCGTTCAGCAGTCCCCGTACATATTAAGAATGATTTTATCATTCATTCTAACAGGAAAATTCAGACAGCAAACTGTTGTCAATACTTTGGACTTACTAAAAAAGTTTAAAACCTTCACTATTGAAAATGTTTTTGTTCTGGATATGATACAACATGCAAGTAACGATCTGTAAGTTTTTTAACAGCTTAGATTTTACACATCTGTGACTTCTTTTTTCATTAAGGATTTCAGTCAGAAACACCATAAGTTTTTTTTTTGTGTGCGTAATGAAACTCCAAGCCGATTAGCACTTAATCACATTGGAGAAATTAACTGAATTGTTAAAGATTCCCTTTAGTGCTTAACAGAAATCTTCAACCGTCTTGTAACAGATGGTGGGAAGGGACCCGTAAAGATTATCTTGTCTAACATGTCTTCCCAAGCAGGGCCACCTAAAGCTGCTTGTCCAGGACCGTGTCTGGATAACTTTTGAGTATCTCCAAATATGGAGGTGTATATCAAGCAAGTTAAAGCATCTTAAAAGGTTAAAGCTTTGGTTTAAAATATATGAATGTACTGAGCTTTATATTTATTGAGCCTACTTTTTGAAAGGTGTCTGGTCCAGGGGCCTTTTGAAAAGCAGTAAGGATAATAAGAGAGGCAGTGAACCAAGTGTGGTCAGTCACACTAATTTATGAGAGAATATGAGAATGTGTAAATGTTTATGCCAGCAAGGTTATCTGATGGAGGGCTTCTTAGCTGGGAGACAATCTCAAGAAACAAATGTCAGTCACTAATTGGCAGACTAACAAGCTACAGTTACTACTTCCAGGATTACTTGCTGCTGATCAGATTGTGAATCAGGGACCCCAGACTGGGAGGATACAGAAACTGCTGAGCTCCATGAAACCATGGGAGGGGAATGCAAGGAGAAACCAAAGTAGGCAGAACGTGGAGGAGATAAATAGAAAAGGGTGTAAAAGGACCGTTTGCATGTGAAGCAGGGCTGGTCAGTACACCCATCTGGCTGAACACTAATTATTACATTCATCAGTTCTATTTAAAGTTTGACTTAACATTAGTACAGAAAAGTGAATTCAGTCACTGAACTCTCCTACTGCTTTGGAAAGCAGACAGTGATTTTTGCATTCCATAAAAGAATAAAGGAAAGACAGATGAATTTTTATTTGTTCATCTTCAGAAAGGGCTTGCTGGCTGAGGGTTTCTTTAAAAGAAAATCAGTTTTTATGCTTTGTTCTTGAAGAAATTTAATTAGGCTTTTTGCAGAATTGATGTTTAGAGGTCTTTTATAAGAAAGGAAGACTATAATCATGAAAGCAGAGAGCCTGTATTACGTAGAAGGTCTTTCCTTGTTGTTTGAAGTGCAATATTTTATACTATTGTGAGTAGGAAGGATACTGATCTTTGGGGTGTGCTAGTTGCACAGAAAATGAAGGAAGTGTTCTCTTTCCCCCTCCCCCCTTAAATAAACAGGTGCATGTGTATGAAACTGGCTAGGGCATATAATCACAGCCTCAAACAGTAACCACGATTTTAGTGTGGCGTGGGCTTGATATTTCACTTTGTATTTCTGTGTTGAATTAAGTCAGCGCACTGTAATGTGTTATCGTGTATCTCCATGGAACTGTAAATCAGCGAACCATAAGTTTTTCTTCTTTATTGCTGATTTTGCCCTTGTCTCTGTGCATCTGACCTTTTAAACTTAACCCAGAGAAATAAAACAATCAGGAATTGGTTTGCAGTAGTAAATACTTGCATTTTCATATCTACCACTGACTATATTTTATTCATATCTCCTTATCCTAGCACAGAATGTTGGATTAGGTGATTCATAATACTTGACCTTGTGTCTTTTGTGGGAGTGTGAAGAAGAATGATGCTTAGCAACCTTTAAGTGCAACAAATCAGAATTGATCAGTGTGAGAAAATATTTGAGAGGAGGCAACGTATCCATTTTATGGAAATACTGCACTTTTTGTTTCTATTGGAAAATAAGTTTTATTTTTTATCGTAGTAAGTCTTCCCTGGTTTTTGTTCTTTGAACAGTCATTCAGATCATTAGAGATTTAAACTTGTAAATGATAGTAAGATTTAAGGATGTATTTGCTGGATACGCTAGTGTACTCCTTTTGAAGGCACAGTAAGTGTACAAATAAGCACGTATTTTAACTCAGTCTGACATATCTGTTGTCTTCAAGTTTGGGGAATTTTTCAGTTTGAGTTTACATGACAGTCATCCCCTTTTGACTGCAGTCCTATAGTTTTTACATTATACTAATCTGTCAGACTGATAGTTTTTTTCAAAACTGTCTAGCAACTATTTATGTTTGTATCCTAAAAAAAAATGAATGATAGGGCTTTTGTCAGCTTTGTTTTAATGCTTACAGCATCTTTGTTCAGTTCTCAGACAAGCAAACTGGTTTAGTATCATTGCTGACTACCACACAGTATTACAGCTCAGAGGAAATTGGGTATTTTTTACTTTTTGAGAGCTGGGGAAGATTAATTCATTACAAGTTAACATAAACACTTGCTTACTGATTCAGATATTGAGAAACAAAGAAGGCAGACATTTAAATTCTTAGGGAGAATGTTTTCTTCACCTTTCACAAGCTCATCTTCACTCTAGACATCTCTCCTTGTAATCTTCAGTCTCCTTTCAGTTCAAACTTTAGGGTTCCAACTTCAAAACTTTTAAAATGTTAAATGATTTGTTCTTGAAGAAATGATATGTTATTGCTGAAAATACCTTCTTTACTTATTTTGGGCAAAGTTAAAGCTAAGTAACTTATGCTTTAATTTGCTTTTAGAACTTGTAAAACTCATTGCATCTTCAGACAATAGTGCAAGCGTACATCTTTGAGGAAAAATTGGATATGTGGGTGTATACACGTCATCTTCGTTTTATGAGGAAACTTGCTGAAAGCTTAAAAAATAGCATGCCTGTCAATTACTGGGGAAAATGTTTTGTGTATTCTTGACTGCCAGACCTGTGCTTAATCATACATTTTGTTTTCAGTTACTTGTGTTAATTATTTGCAGAGTGGGCCACACAGCAGTTGTTCTGCTTCTTTATCTAAATGACTTTGGGAGAATTACAGAGATGATGATTTGTCCATACGATCATTCATTCCAACTATAACATCTGTTTACTATAATAGCTTATATGATGTCTGTTATTCATTCAAACGCTTTCATATTTTACAGATTATTGCTCAGTTGTTACACTTGTGGACCAATCAAATGTGAAGTTAACATGCACTCTTTTTAATGGAAATCTAGATTCTCTACCAAAAATTTACAAAAACGGAGATATTGTTAGATTTCATAGAGTAAAGGTAGGTACTAGGTGTTTTGTTCTGTTCTTAACGTTCTTGGGGTTTTTTTTTCTTTGCAGTGAGAGAACTGTAGGCAGAATTTAATTCTTCATATCTTGAAATTCACATATGGAGTTAGAGGATAGAACAATCAGTAGATGAAAATGAGCTGTGGTTATGGTGTGGACCAAAACAGAATCAGTCATCAAATTCTTAGCACAACAAAAAATCAGTCTCTACAGGTGGTTATGCCACCTCTTAAATAACATCGTCAGTTTTGAGACTCATTTGTTCATGCATATTTGAAGTATCTGAATAGAGTGAGAAGCTAGCTAACTTGTTCCTGGTTAGTGAGAAGCTTCTTTAAAGGCTTCTTCATGTACAATTAAAGTGAAATTAAGCTATAATTAGGTTTTGTTGCTTATCAGTACCTGATGTGTTGTCAGTTTTGGAAGTTCATTGATTTTTTTCGGATAGGAAAGTCTAATGCTTAATTTCAAATTCTCTCTGAATCCTGTAGGATGAGTGTTACAGGCATGCTGTTTTCTGAAATTCAATGGATGTGAAAACATGTTTCTTGCTTTTGAAGTAAAATTACGTGTTTGGTGTGTGTGTTCAAAAAAGGGGAAAGTAAAAAGGGAGTGCTTAAAAGAACTGAAAAATGGCACGGACAGTAGGTTAATAATGGCTTATTTTTGTGACATCAAGAAGTACACGTTAAGAAGCCCACTTTCAGGGAAGTTATGTATGCATGTCTGTTATGCAAATTTAACAGTGTTTCAACTCAACTGTTGGTAAAACGTAGAAGAAAATCTCACTATTCACCTGATTTAGGAACAGATTTTGGAGGGTTGATCTGAAATGTTTCTCAACTGGTTGATCGTTCTTCAGGACTGTGTCAGTATTTCGGTTATGTTCCAAAGTCAGTTAAAAGTTTCCCTCACACAACTTTTTTCATCATATCTGAGCTGATTTAGGTAGCTTCTAGCTCCAATGCTTCCAACTGTCCACAGTCCACGTCCCCTCAGACGCATAAGCTTAACAGCTTGTCTAGTTACTTTCTAACTTAAAATGATCTCGAGTCAATTTAAATAGTTGTATTTTTTCTGGTTGGGTGTTACTCTGGGTTGAGAATAATTTTATTTGCTCACTATTTGTTTAAGAGAACGAAAACTTTAAATTGTCTCAGTAGCTGGGTTGAATGACTGTCCAGTTTTAATTACGTTTCTGTTAATATTTCTTGAAATACATTTTTTATGATTACTTATGATGATGTTTCATGAATTATGTTTAGTGAATTAACAGTACCATATTTGGACCTTCGGCCATAATCAGTGCTCTAACAGTGTGTCGATCTTTATTGCCTCCTACCATAAAAGCTTGGCCTGTGGTCTTTCTATTTCCCCTTGATCTTTTGGCAGTGAAAGAATTATTTTAAGTCTGTTTCTTTTTTTTTTCTTCTTCACTGTGGATGCTCTTAATATATTAGACTTAATGCTTACTATTTAAGTTGCTAAATGGAGGGAATGGTCATCCAGCTGGTACTGACTAAATCTGTATGATTTTATCTTCACTTGACTTTGAGTTTTGGCTTGTGTTCTGCATTTTTAGTAGTAGACAAACCCTGCCATGATGATAGAGTTGTTCATTTCCTCATCGACTTTTCTCTCATATTCCTTATTATGTCTGAATGATTCTTGAACAAGAATTTATTTCCATGCTCCTAGTAAGGTGAATTGGTATTTTATTTCTATTTCAGTGTTTGGGGGTTGGAGAGCAATGAGACTGAAATAAACAAGAATGCACTTTAAGCGTTCATCTTTGTTCAGCTCGTTCTCCTTCAGTCATCTAGTAGAGTCACTGGACATTTTCTGTTGACTTTTTTTCCCAGGATGCATGGCATTATTGTATATATACTTCATATTTTCAAAGCACTGTATTCATTGGCATCTAATACAGTGCTGGGTACACACTTCTACTCAGATTCTGTGTAATTGTAACTCAAGTTGAACTCTTGGAAGGTGAGCACCAAACAAGTGACCTCTCATTATAAACTATACTTACTTGACTTCTCAGCACAACACAACCTGTAATAATTGCAATTAAAAAGATCAAAATCTTCATTCTCTGACCTATTTCATAATGTTGTCGCTATTATCTTTTCACGCTTTGACATCTGTACCTGGGTTGCAGTTAGTGCAACAAATGAAATGGGCTTCTTAAAGTTGACAGCTTCTAAATTACACATCACTCATTTGTTATCACTGGCTTATCATGTCATGCACTGGTTTACAGTTTTAATGTTCTAACTTAGATGGAGGGAAACCGCAATTAAAACATATTCTGTCAAATGCATATCAGCTGGTTCAGACTGTTCTGGTTTACAATCTAAACACATTGCTGCTTTGAGTAAAAGTACTTTATAGCCATGATACTTGCGACTATACCATCTGTGTAGGTCAGTCAGTTCAATAGAACAAAATGTGTTTTGCTATTGAGTTTCAAGGCTGCTTGTCAAGAGTAGAGTAATACTTGGCAATCTGAACATCAAACATAAGAAGCTTGCCTTCGTAAATACAACAGGATCAATCAATCACACTCCATTTTTAACGTCTCCTAGTTCTGTCCTATCTCTTCTTGAGCATCACTTTCTTTAAACCCAGTAATACTTAAGATGGAACACATAGTATTATATTACTAGCCTGGTCTTTAAACCAGTCTGCCATTATTTCCAGGAACACTCACCTGTGCGCTTTGCTAGTGATTTCCTTGTCTCAGTGTATTCTCTCATCCAGTTTAGTCCAGTTTGTCCCATTAACATTGGTTCCTTCTCTTACTACCTGGTGCACTATGGAAAGTACCTGATAGTCTGGTGCAGAATTATATGCTCAGTCTTCATTCCTAGGCAGCTCTGACCAGCTCAAGTTGATAAGTATAACGAGAGAGGAAACTCTGGGACTTAGGTATGGAATGTGCTAAGTGAACATGAAACTTTGAGAAAATGTAGGTGCCAGACTCCTAATGTGTTCTGAACAAATATTGACAAAATATAAAAATTCAGACAAAATTAGGTGTTATCCTTCTTGATAAAAAGGATATTTAAAAACACGTTGCCTGAGATGGTGTATCCTAGTTTTCAAATTCTTACTGTGAATGGAAGTAATTGAAAATTTTACGGATTGTGAGATTGTTTTAATACCAGAAACCAACACTTTTCTTGGAAATACTGGTATTATGGTTGCTTTTGTCTTCCCTTCAAAAATTCTGTAAAACGTATACCTTGAAGGTTTTAATGAACTTTACATTGAAAAATGTATGTCCTATAGTAAATGACGTCAAGAAGTATTAACTCAAGATGATGATAGTCTTCTTCCATAATTAGGAGTTCTTAGAATTTTGCACGCTTTCTGAAATTTTTGTTTTGAGTTGTTTCGGATCAAATTACTGATCCTGTCTTAAATATATTGGAATTTTTCCAAAATACAATAATTTATTATTTTATCCAAATTTTCTTAGATACACTGTGCCACTTTCTCTGAAGAATATTTCTAAAACAGCATCATAATGCTTGCTGGTGTTTAAATGATAACCAAGGCAGACATTATTTAATCTGATTTAACTGTGTATTCTTGATACATAACAGTTTTTGTGGACAGCATGTTTTTTGAACTGGTAAATGAAATATGCAATGTATCGTTGATTGTTTCCTTTGTGTTCAATTACTGCAGAATTAGTAGTATATAAATATCATATTTTGGGCGCAGTAGTTCACAGAAATAGTGGAAGGTCAGTTATAATTAATGATCTTGGTATCTGTGTTATTTATATTTTCATTAAAATTTATTCTGCTTCCATATGACTTTTTTTAAAAAAAGAAAACTTTTCACAGGAAGATGTCTGTGGTTTCTGTAACTCATTTTCTTGTTTGTATTTAAACATGTTCAAACTGACAATCTATATTAGCACGTAGATTATTTGTTATTTCGAATTGCTTCTTTAGTTAATTGCTGCCTCTTTCTCAGTACATCTGAAAGTACACGTGTACTAGGAGTGCACTATCAAATTATAAGAAAATGTACTCAATATACCATGTTATCCAAACTTGCTTAGACTGTGATGATTTTACCTTATGTAAGAAAACTGTTTAAAAAATGTAAGGAAATACTGAAAATTTGTTTGACTCTCAGGACACATTTTTTCATATAAACACAATTACTGACAACTTTCAGTCTTTTATAAAGAAAGTAATCTGTGGATCTGATAGAAAGTTAAGGTTCAGCCTCAGTTGTCTAGTGTATTTCTGAGCAATAAATTATTAAATTGGTAATAATTTTAAAATATCATGGTTTGTTTTTTTTGTGCTGGAGTACTTACCTGTTTGTCTGTAGGTATCCTAAGTTAGCTTGTCTCACAGATGACATTCAAAAACCTTGCTGCTTTTTCAATTAGCTAATCTTAATTTTAAGAGAATGGTTCAAAATAGCTGGTTGAAAATCAAGGTTTGAGATTTCTGGATGCTAAAAAGATTTTGATACTGGTGAGTAAAATAGTCTGCACTGATGCTGATTTTAGTCTCCTCTTAAATAATTTTTGATGTTAGAACTTCCTTCTTATATACTTTGCTTACTTGTTAGTGTTAATATGCTTTTTTCTCTTTGTTTTGACTCTTCCACTGGCGCTGGGAATGAAAATGATTAATGATCCATTATTTTTGCACATGATAAAACAGAAACATAAGCATACTTCATTGAAGTAAAACCATTTTTTTTTCCCTTGTTTTCTTATAGATTAGGGAATACAATGGACAAATGCAAGGAATTACCAGTGCAGGATTTGCATCCCTGACATTTGATGGAACTGTAGGAGCACCAGTAGTTCCTCGAGCCTCTAGCAAAGTGTACACCTTCATAGATGAAGAACAGAAAATCGTAGAAGAATTACGTATTTGGGGAGCCAGTAATCTTTCTGTCTCTGGACCAGAAGCAAAATTATCTAATGTTAAGCCAATGTTGTTCTTCGATCTCACTTGTCAACTGGTAGGGAAGGCAAAAGTGGATGGATCCTCTTTTCTTCTAAAGGTAGATTTATTTTCTTTAATTTGTTACATTATTATGTGAATTAATAAGTATAGATTGAGGAAATGTATGATTATCTACTATCTTAATTGGAATAAAAACAGAAATCTCAATTCTTTATTTCTTTTGAAATGTTTTTAAGATGTAATTGGTATGAATGGTATGTACTACAAACTTTTCTAGATAAATGTTGTAATATTTCTTAAAGTTGAGAAATAGTGTTAGTTTTGAATTTTAACCTTGTTTTCTACTCGATAGCAAATATTGCTCATTTTTCTAGATCTACAGTATGTAGTATGTAGTACTCTCTGGAGTTCTGTGTTGCTTCTTTTAGTTACACATAAGCACTTTGGGGGATCATTGCTTAATGAAAGTACAGAATGTAAAGTACCACACAACAGGAGAATACTTTCCAAGGAGTGATCTTTAACAGCTAAATATAAACCAACTCTCTGTATTTTTCCTGGTTTAGCCCCCTATGCATCAGTTTGATGTTATTCTGAAACAGCTCTGCATTTATTTTCAGTTTTTTAAGTTGATTGTTAAACCGTGAACATGGAAGAGCATGCCACAAAGTTATAAAAATGGAAAACAAAAATATTCCTTGGGATTAAGCCATGCTGATGCAATCTTTTTAGAAACAAGTTGCATTTCTCTCTTATTTAAGCAGGAAATATTTTTCTCATGTACTACACAGAAACAAAACTTGAGTGTCATCCTATAACATGCTTTTCAACTCTTACAAATATTTCCATTTAACTATATCTTATGAAATGTCAAATGACATGCAGTAAAATTTGAGAACTTTCTGGCCTAATTGTAGTTCATTAGTTTGTGTTCAGTGTTCACAGGCCCTTTTCAAAGGAGAAGCACAAGCACTTTCTTAAGTAACTATTATTTATATACTTTCTTTTGTGTCTTAAGTTTTGAATTCTGTTTTGTTAATTATGTATAGTAAGGAGATGAACTTGGCAGGGCAGAGCTGTGTTGACTAGGAATAGTAAAGTCTAAATGAAATCCACTAGCACTATGTCGGTTTCTCTCATACTGATTCCTCTATCTATATAATTTTTTTAGCACTTTAAAATGTTAAGTACTTAAATTTGTGTTAAAATACACCAAACAAGCTAAAAAATGATAGATTAACATTGATGTTCTCTTGCTAATTTCCAACAGGCCGAAGTCTTTTCTTTACATATAAAATGCTGGTAATGCTGTTAAGAGAAGCCCTTTATAAATATTGTAGACAGAAGTCTGATTATTTTGTTGATTCGCTAAACAAAGAAAGAAAGCATAACAAGCTCAGATCAACTGATCATTAAGTATCATATATTAGTAAGTTTCTGAGGTGTTATAACAACATAAATGATGTAAATTTACATGACACAGTTATTTTCATGGTTGATAATACAGTGAAGTATAATGACAGTTTTAAGCACTGAGCTCAAGTAACTAGTGTGATTGCTTCTAAGGTAACTTACATGAATTTTGGTGATTTTTGTGCATTGCTCATCCTTTAATATTACACTCAATAAGTTATTCTGTGTAAGCACGGCTCCTTAAGCTGACATAGCATGAAAACTGTGTTGCTTGTCTTATGAAGGTAAGCTAGAATTGTAAAGAGGCACTTAATCTGTTTCTGAGAGTTTTATTTTCAAGTCCGTGCAGACTCCACACTGCAAGTGCTGCTGTCATTTATCCATTTCTTAAGAGTTTTATTTTATTTTATTCTTCTACCTGTCAGTTATCTATGTAAAGGTCTGTCATACTGTTAGTATATTCTGCTGAAGGGACTTAGTGAAGCAGGGTTCATGGTGCCTCACCTGTTTCAGCATCTTGCAACATGGTGATCAGACATCATCACTAACTACTGCATATTTCCTGTCTGTTCATGGCTAGTGATGGAGCTATTTGTTGTTTCTTATCCAGAGTTTGTTTGATTATTGTTGGAAAGAATGAAGGCATGAGGATAGCTGTTCATAACTGTGGCACTGGCAGGTACAGAGAAATTAATAGAAAGTCATTGCTCCTGTATTTTCATCTACAATTTAAGTAGAGTAAAGCTGGTAAGCTCCTGAAGTAGCTGTGCTCTTACTTGTACAGGTTTATAACAGTAAAGAAATAAAAACAGACTAATACACGTGATTTTCCAAAGAACGTTCTTTTCAGAGCTTACTGGCTTAGAAATTCTTTCAAAATCTGATTTGACGCCAGCCCCATTAGTTCCTCTTGCAAAGGACATTTTAAGCATTGACCTGACGGGGCACATTCACATTATTTCAGTCAGTTTGTAAGATCCACCTTACAAGTGTGGAACTAGCAGTGTATCCCAGGTAAAGCCGGTTTGAAAAACAGTAGGAAACTAAGCATCTAATTTCATAACATATGCCTATAGCACTAAGTCTATGTTTCTCTAGCTCAGTTCTGGAAAAGCTTGGCTATTTCCAGCAAAGGGCAGCATCTCATTCAAAGGTGGTTTTAAATGTTTCATAACAGGCTTTGTTTGTTTGTTTGTGTCAGTCTGTGGGAGCAAGCTCATTATCTGAGTCCTTCAGAATATACTACATTCTTGTTTGGGAACATTAATTTGATGTTATGGGTCATTTTAACTGTAAATAATTTTCCCTTTTATCTCTTGATTTGGCATGAGCATTTCAACCGTTAGTTGTTTTCCGTGCATGTGCACATGGCTTTGCTGCTTCTTAGATCTTTTCCTTTGTGTCCTTTGATTCATGGCAGTTAAACATTCAGAAAGAGGTAAAAACGCTTTAAAAATTGACCTTTGATGTCTTCTCCCTTCCTTGTCCCTTTTCCCACCCCACCTGAAGGGCATAACTCATTGGTATCATGAGCAGTCTTATCTTCTGTTGGACCAATATGCATGAATTCCTATGCATTAATATTTTGAGCATATTGAAATAGTTTTGATTGCAGGTATGGGATGGCACAAAATGCCCCTACCCAACATGGAAGGTACCTGTGGAAGCAAAAGAACTGGAAGGAGACAGAGTTCTTCTTCATCAGCTGCGAAGTTTAACAGTGGACGTTTTAGTCTATGACAACCATGTACAACTGGCAAAATCACTGAAGGTAATGCACAGTTCATTGTTTCCGGCTCTCAAATTGAGGTCTATTTTCTTCCTAGAACTCACTTCAGAGAATGAATCCATGCAGTTCTGCTCTTTATTTGTCTCAAATGTTGCTCTTTATTGTTGAGCGTATTTCTCATACCTTTTATTTGAATACAGAACTCCTTCGACATGTGTAAAACAGCCTCATTACCCTAAAATTGCCCTGAAAGAAGTTCTTCCAATTAAACAGTTCTCTTCAGACATTGTAGTATCATATGTACTCTGTATGTAGTGTGTTCTGAAGGTGGATTCTGTGGTTCAGAATTACTTACAAATGATATAAAGAAGGGTTGAACTTACAGTTCCATTAAGGGCCTGTAATTCTGAATAAAAGATTTTATCTGTTCTATAAACTTCTGCAATTTGCCGTGCTGTCTTCATTTAGTGGGTCAGTAATGTTGATTATGCTTAGATAGAGAAAACAACATAATTAAGCATTTGATCTTCAGCAATACTGCCATCTTGCTTTTAAATACAGGAAATTAGCCAAAAATACATCTTTAATTGTATGCCTTGTCTTCTGTGCCCAAGCATAGTTTTTAAGATAGTGTTTGCCATAAAAAAAAAAATAAAGTAAATGGTAGACATTTCTTAGGCTGGACTTATCAGCGGACATGAAATCAATCTGATGTATAGTGCCCAGTCATAAGTAAATGACAGAGAGCAAAATAACTTGCCTTTGTGTGTAAGTTCATAACAAAAGTTATAGAGGTAATTCGTTACCTACAGAGCTTCTTCCAGAGTTTATCTTTTGGTAACTGTTTTCATTTACTTAATATATTAATGCTGGTTTTCCAGTGAAGCAATATGTTTTGCAAGGGAGATCATTTAAAAGTTTATGATTGGAGGCAGTCTGAGCTGCAGTTACCATGCTGTGGGTGAGTTCATGATTTTGAGGAATATGGGCCTGGCGAAGATCTGAGTCAGGACACTGAACTTAAGGAGAGTGATTTAGTGACTGTTGAAGGGATTATTGAATGGGATCCTCTGTAAAACTGTCCATAGGGATATAGGAACAGAACAAAACTGGCAGCTCTTCAACAACACCTTTCTGAGAGCACAAGAGTTCTCCATCCCCACAGTGTGAGAAATCAAGCAGTCTTAGGTAGGAAACTGAAATGACTGAGCAGGGGCCTATGATTAGAAGGAAAAGTACAGGCAGCAGAATTAGGGACGTGTGGCCTGGAGAGAATACGGGGATGCAATCTGGACATGCAAAACCAAGCTTTCCAGATCCAGAAAAGTTTTCAAGAGAAATAAGGGGTTCTATAGATAACACTGATTGGGAAAAGGAGAGTGTATTCCTTGATAAATGAGAAAGGAGAACTGGCTTCAACAGGCATGGAGAATGCTGCCATACTCAACAAGTTCCTTGCCTCAGTCTTCACAGGCAGTCAGGCTTCCCACACTTCGCATGTCCTGGAACCTCTAGGCAGGAGTTGGAGGAGCAATCTCTCTGCTATTGTAAGCAAAGAGCAAGTCAGAAACCACCTCATGAAGCAGAATGCGTACAAGTCTGGGGCTGAAGGACATGCATCCCAGCGTTCTGCAGGAACTGGATAATGTGGTTGCCAATCCACTCTCTATCATACTTAAAATGTATGGTGGACAAAGTCCTTCATGACTGGCAAAAGGGAAACATGGCTCCCATTTTTAAGGAAGAAGAAGGAAGACCCAGGGAATTACAGGCTGGTGTGCCTCACATCTCTGCCTGGAAAAGCATGGAGCAGATCCTCATGGAAGTGATGTTGAAGTGCTGCAAGATGAGGAAGTGATTCATGATAGCCAGCATGACTTCACCATTCTGTCCAATCTTGTGGCCTTCTTTGATGGTGTGACACCATCAGTGTACAGAGAAAGGGCAACTGATGTTTTCTGCCTGGACTTGTGCAAGGTCTTTGACATGATTCCACACCACATCTTTATCTCTGAGTTGCAGAGATAGGGATTTAAAGGCTGAGCTATTCACTGGATAAAAATTGGTTGGATAGTTGTAGCCAGAGAGTTGTGGTCAATGGCTTTATGTCCAAGTGGAGGATGGTAATGAGTGGGGACCCCAGGGGTCCACCTTGGGATTGTTGTTCTGGAAGACCAAGTGTATCTTTGGCTGCATCAAGAGAGAGTTGTCCAACAGGGCAAGGGAGGAGGTTGTTCCCCTCTACTGTGTCCTTGTGGGGCCTCACCTGGAGTACTGTATCTAGGCTTGGGGCTCCCTGCACAGGAACATTATGGAGCTGTTGGAGCAGGTCTGGAAGAGGGCTGGAGTGGTGGTCAGGGGGCTGGAGTGCCTCTCCTATGAAGACAGACTGAGGAGCTGGGCTTGTTTAACTTAGAGAAGGCTCTGGGGACACCTCATTGGGACCTTTCAGTACTTTGAAAGCTTATAAACTGGAGGGAGACCAACGTTTTACACATCACAGGACAAGGAGAAATGGTTTTCGGCTAAAAGAGAGGCACTGGCACAGCTGGCCAGAGAAGCTGTGGGTGCCCCATCTCTGGAGGTGTTCATGGTCAGGTTGGATGGGACATTGAGCAGCCTTGATCTAATGGGTGACAACTCTGCTCTCAGCAGGGGACTTGGAGCTTGACGATCCTTAAGGTCTCTTCCAACCTAAATCATTCCATGAAAATGAAGGAGGAAAATGATAATTTTTAGTTTTATAAATTTAATTCACATTTAATGAATACTGTGTATATTTGGGAATTTCTATTGATTATGTGCTACATGGGAGTCTTTCATCGATTCTTTTTTTTTTTCAGTCTTATGTGTTGTTTCTTACTTAACTGTGAAGTATCTGCGCTTTTGTCGGATATGGCATAGTGTAGCTGTAGCACTAATGTGAAAGGAAACCCATTCAGGAGCCTGACTTGACCTACTGAGAAGCACATCCTGTTTTTCTCTACCATTGTGGTACTTCCATTCATGTAAATTATAGAAGTTAAATGATATTCCAGTTTTGTGAGTTTTTTTTGTTTGTTTGTTTCCACTTTTTAGTGGATTGTCCTAGTAGGATTATTGAAGAAAAAAATAATAATACCCTAGTAATTGCACTTGAGAAAGATTTACTGAGTTCAGGTTACAATTTACACAATTAATTTTCTTTCACACAAAAAATCTAAAGATGAATTGCTGAGAAATTGCCTCAGAAAATTAACTTTAATAAAAGGGTTTTTTTAAATACTGGTGAAAATAATATAATGTTGTAAGAAAGTATAACTAAAGTACTCTTCATTAACCTGTATAATATTTTATTTCATCCAGAGTCTTGTTATACAAAGATCTTAAGAAAATCATTTTTGTATGCTATCGGTGGAAATTTACTATATTCATGTCCACCTTCTGAGTGTGAACACAAGAATAGGTAGAAACTGCACTAAGTTTTACCAGTTTATTGTTTCAGAAACAATAAAAGTGCTCTGTTTTTGAGCCATCTCTTCTGCATTTGAATGTAACTTAGAATTGCCTTTTTATTGCGTACTGTTGAGGAGCTGTTAGGTTACGCACCCATGTCGTACCATTTGCAGTGACAGTTGCACCTCTGAAATGAAGTTTTATGTAGGAACAATACACTTTATGTAGTTTTCCAGTCTGCAGAAGGGCAGGGAAAAAAAAACAATCAATCTGAATTATTTGTTCCTACATTAAAATTGTATGTGTAAGTTGCATGCTCAGACAAGAACGCTGTAAATAACCAGTGTACAGTGTAGAGAAACTGGTTTATATCTTATAGTCAGTTGACAGTAAATCCTAGAGCACAGTGTCAGAAAGCGATCATTTGTTAAAGTCTCCTTTAAAGGTATGCTAAAGTTGGTACTGTAAGTGGACTTTCTGTCACCTGCTGCTGGCCTCCCTTCACGCTAATAAAAGTTGTGACTTCAGCATTTGCTACCTTAGCAAAACAGAATTTTCAGAAATCTCATCTCTCTGAAGTAGATTATTTCCTGGGACAGAAAGACATAAACAGAGCTACAGCCAAGCAGAGATAATGGTGTTCACTACTTTTTCCATAATTTCTCCTGCGCACCTAGCAGGAGAGTTTTTCAGTCTAGCTTTGCAGAGTACCCTTTCTCCCTGTAGATCTTACTTTGTTCTGTCTTTTTATTCCTGTATTTCCGGAGGTTCTCAGGATTCATGCAAACTTTACCATACTACTCAAAAATCAGATCTGTCATACGCATTTCTGCATTGGTGGTATTTTTCTAGATACTGGATACCTAGTGGGTGGCAACCCTGCCCATGACAGGCGAGTTGGAACTACATGATCTTTAAGGTCCCTTCAACCCAAACCGTTCTGTGATTCTGTGGTACATTCACAGTGAACATCAGAGATCCATCAGTGCACAGAAATCCAGCTGTCCACAGCTGGTTAGAGATTTCCTTCATGTACAATCATTCAGTAGTATGTGGTACTTAGCATTCCCCTCATGGGTTGCTATTGCCAATTTTGTTTTACCGTATATTTTCTAGTTAGCATAATAAAAATGGGCACGCCTAAAGCTCCTGGTCCTCAGAGTTTCATGATGTTATTTGATGTTCTATATGTGCAGATGCAGTGTGAATATTTTCTGCTGCTCTTCTGGCTGTATAGAATCTCAAGTATTTTTTGATGATGCTTTGGACTAAAAAGTTTCACTTGCATTTCTAGTGACTGAGTCACATTTCTTACCTGTGACTTAAAGGTGCTTAGCTGTGATATCTAGCTTCATATTTTTCAGGCCTGGGTGGCATTCCATTGACTTGTCTGAGGTATTTTCTTCACCTCTGTCTTTGTACTCAAAAAGAGCAACAACAAAAAAAAAAAAGCCAACCCATATTCTTCAGAAATTTCACAGTCCTTTTCATGGATTTAAGTTGATTGTTTTTATTCCTTGGATATGAAGGACCGCACCCAATTACTTTGTGCTTCCTTTTCAATGCAAGAAGCTGTGCACAATTACTAAAATTGAACTGCTGATAGGTTGATCACAAAGAAATCATTTTGAATATCTGCCATAAGTCAGCACAGTGAATTTGAGTGACTCCTGTGCATAAAGACAAAATCTGGACCTAGACACTTGTGACAAAACATTAGCATTTATCTGCCGTGACAAATCCCTTTCCAAAATTCACCAGTGCTAAATGTAAATGAAACCCTTTGTTTTGAAGAAATTTTTTGAATTTGCTATGATGAAAAGATTTTTTTTTTAAGTTTAGTATTTACAGGAAACTGTGCATGGGACTTATTTTTTTAATTTTCTTTAGCTTTGATATCCATTTTTAAAGTAGTCATATTTGAATTGTCCTGCAAATTAGGTATTGCTACTGCTGTATTTTATGTTGCTGCCAGATTTTTTTCTTACTGTTTTAATTTCATTTGGAATAAATTTTCTCTGAAGTTAGGCAGATAGTTCATAAATAGAACTGCTGTCAAGTCAAATAATTTGAGTTCCTTTTGTACTAGATTTTAGTGATGACTCTATAAATCATGGATTTTGCTTTAATTTAGATTATAATTTGGTCTCAGGCAAGTACACAGTGCATACTTGATCTGCAGGCGTTCAGTAAACAACAGAAATGCAGTAATGTTTGAGCTCTAATACTCAGCAGTTTCTCACTGCTGTGAAGAGTAAGCAATGCTGCCCCCCGATGGAACTTATGGAAATCACAGGTCTGTCTTGTGCTGTCCGATCTGTTGTTTGCATTTATACCTTCCTGACTTTTTCAGTATTTGACAATGCTGATTATAATGTGTTTTTGTAATACAGTTGTGAGTGATTTAAATATATATAAAAATTACAGTACTGTCAGAAGTGATTTAATAACATGCATATGGAGAAAGTGATATTTCTGTAACGATCATGCATCTTGGGGATGTTCAATGTTAAACTAAAACATTACTTTTTGAATTAATTTCAGCATGCCATTTTAGAAGGCAATCCCGGCATTTTATGTTTTTGATTTCTTGGCTCTCCTTAACAACAAGTAATGTTTTCGGTTTGTGCATGTAATTACCAATATTAAATACTTATTTTTTTCATAAGATGCTTCTGAAAGAAAAAGATCTTCAATTATAACAGCCTTTTTTCTGCTCATATATATGTACGTCACTCCAAAAGTACTGCCTCCTATTTATTTCCATGAAAACTACAACGGATATAGAGAGCACAATAACAGTGTTTTGATAGAGCTGGTACTTAGCTACAAAACACTATTTTTCAACGTAACCACTACCAGTAGCTGTGCATTTTCACCAGTGGTGATCATGAGCCTGCATACCATGTTCATAAACTCTGCACCAGCAGACGTGACCCACTGTCACCACTGCTGAAAGTCACTGTCCACCCCTCACTGTGCTCACATCCACTGTTTGGTCTCCATAAGTACTCAGCAAGCATCGATGAATGTCACTGTGTGCAGTTTCTTCCACGTAGAGGAATTCAGTAACACACCTTTGCTTCACACATACTTCCATGTCAGACATTATTTATCAGGCTGTCCCTCTGCTGCCATCAGTCACATAGCAACAAAATGTATCTGAATATTAGCAGGAAGGTTTGTCCTCTGCTACCATACCATGTCCTCATGCTACCATACTGTCTGCCTCTGATGTCATGAGCCAATATAATAAAATAGGAGGGATTATTTTTTAAGAAGCCCTTAGGTTGCTTTCTGAAATAAAAAACATTTGACATAGGGTTATTTTGTAAGCAGAACTAAGCTAGGAACTGAGGTTCTTTATCCAAAAGCATTTGTCATAGTCACTGGTTTAGTTTTTTGTTGTCTGTCCTTTACATTTTTGTTTATTCAACTTCCTTAAATAAAATTCAGCGTCTTAAGAAGATAAAAAACACTCTCAGCAAGTCTCCTAACCACCACCTAAGTGTTGAACTTGTCATGTTGATATCAGCAGGCCTGACTTGCTTGCATGGTTTTATCTGTTTGAGATTAACGATAAAAAGGAAAGGAGGACTTAGACAATGCAGAGAATTTTTCTGACATATTGCCAAAGTCGTTGTACATTGCTGTATTGATACAACTTTGAGGAGTGTTTCTGTTTCAGGATGAATTGAAAATGGTGTAAATGATATTCAGTAGCATGACTGAGTCATACTCAAAAGGCCTTTTGTTATAATGAACGTAATGCTAGATGTGGATTCAGTTGCTGCAAAATGCTTTCAATTCAGTTATGTTTGCAAATGCCTACTGCTGTCTTTCCTGCGTAAAGCTTGTCTGTTTAAGTTTCTAGACTGAGGTTAGATTAGACATGTAGTTCTCTGTAATGTGTTATGGAGGAGAACTGAAAAGTGAATTATTTCATAAGATAAGAAAAAAACTACCTTGTTGTGGTGTTTTTAAGCATCTATTTAGAGGAAATATTTGATAAAAGGTCAGTGCTGTGATGTTATGCTGCATGCTTTCTTATGTGACCATAAGCTTTTTTGGTCTGTTGAGTGGGAGACAACATGAGCACATCATTTCTATCCTGTTTGTGGAACTCTGATGCTACCAGTCCATCACCAGTAATTTAAGTGGTTGTGAAAATACAAAGAATGAGTTGTGTGAAATGAGCATGATGCTTTGAATGAACAAAATGAGCAGCTCCTTACTACTTAATTAAAACTCCATGCTAAAGCAAGGTGTACGTTTTAGATCCCAAGTGCCTGAATTTCAAAATATGCTGCCTTATTCATATGTAATTATTGTTTAAACAAGCAGTTTGATACCAACATTATATAATCATAGGCTGTTCTGTGATATGGAGGAGGATTCCAGAATCAAGATACTTCTCTATCTGATTTTATCCATCTACATGTATGCCTACGTGTAGTCTTTAAGACCTGGCCAATCTAGTCTAATAAGCACACTTCTTTGGTTTCTGCAGGTTAAAGTTACTCAGTCACAGGCTGTTAGTGTATCTAAAGTGAGAGCTGAAGCTGAAATAAGACTTAACAGGCTGGCTGCTGTAATATTAATGCTAATGGAAGTCAATTTAAAATAATTTATCATTTATATAGTGCTATTTAAAAGATACTTACAGGGAATATAAATCCAGGTTATTGAATGTAACGTGCCATCTATTGGCTGAATCTTTGGTTATGCTTTAAAAAAACTATTTGGGTGCTAGAAAATTTGTTTCAAAGGCCTTTATACCACATCAAGGGTAAATTAGCAATATAGTTTAGTCTCTTAATTATCTACCTCTAGAACACTGGCTGGAGATTTTTTTGGGGGAGTTGGTGGTGAGAGGGATAAAGGGAGTGAAATTTTGAAATAAAAGCAAAGTTCCAATGTTGCATTCAGTGGTCATTCCTTAATTTCTTTCTGAACAGGTACAAATTAGCCTTAGTCCCCTTGTGTAACTTGACAAAACTCTTTCAGAGGACATGCAGTGACTAAGCAAAACAGGAAGTATACACTCCATGTACCTGAGGAGTACATCTGGGAGAGTTTGGAACAGTGTCATAATCGCTGAATTTCTATCATATCATTTTGTTCTGACACCGAAAAATGTTACCTGTAGTATAAAAGTGAGATATGGTTGATAAATCTGTGTAACCAAATGTGTATGTATACCTAAGCGGTATGCCATGCATGATGAAGGACATGAGGTAAATTGCTGAGTGTTCATCATACCTGGGAAAGTTGAAGCACATCAGTCCTTTGAAGGTTGAATAGTGAATACAGGAGACAAATCATGCCATTAGAAAAGGAATGCATCCTCCTGTTATCTGTCTTCTTAAGATTATTTGAGAATCAGATAAGAGGACTTACACTGGTTCTGAATGCAACCTTTGCCACCATTAATATTATCTGATAAAGCAAAATACACAGGTCATCTTGACAGGTTCTGGAATCTCCATCTTTAAAAATATTCAAAATCCAGTTGGATGAGGTCCTGAGCGACCTGCTCAAGTTAACTGTGCTTTGAGCAGTGAGGTTGGTCAAGACAGTGTCCAGAGATCTCTGTCGACCTCGGCTATTCTGTGATTCTATAGAAACAGAGAGAGCTTTAATGAATTTTTAAAGTAGCTAACTTTGTGTTATCAAATCTTTGTTTTCCCTTTAAGATTGGAAGTTTTCTGAGAATTTACAGTATTCATACAAAACAAGCAAGTGCTAAAAATGAAGGTGTATCATCACACATAGAATTTCATCTTCATGGTGGCACTTGTTATGGTCGAGGAATTGGAATCTTACCAGAAAATAACCCAGATGTTGAGAAACTAAAAACGTAAGTCCTATATAATTTTTCCTTGATGATTCTGGAAAACAGAGTTATGGCTGTGCAGTTCAGAATTAAAAATGGTTGTAGGAACTGGAAACTCTGGAACAGAATATGCCTTTGGCACTGTTAAGGTGAAGATCAAGTATTTGGGAGAATAAGTAAATGAAAGCTAATTTTTAAGATTTTATAGTGCTATAATAATAAATCCAGGGCACAATAGTACACTGTTTCATAGTGACATAATTTTTAGAAGGTAAAAGCCATGGTCAGATAAATAATTTGAGAACATTTTGAGCGTGTGCATTATTGAGGTGAATTGAGACATAAAGAAAATCTAAGTAACTGACATCCTGGAAGGAGACTGTTGCCTGATTTGGCTGTTGTATTTTTTTTTTTGTCTCTGCTGAAAAGTTTGTATGGACATTTTACATGTGTGTTGATAAATCACAGGTTTCATATATGTGTAGTTTCGTATCTATATCTGCGTATGGAAGTCTTCACTAGACTATGAAAATGCATTGCCATTTATTTTTAGATTCTTAGAATGTGTGGAACTGACAGACAGTCAGAATGTGGAAAGCATGTCTTCATTGGAATTAGGAGACACTTTTGACAATTATACAGGTAAAAGCAATTAAAAATTCACTTGCTCTTTCTTCTTACATATGTATATATTGGAATAAAGTAGACAATATATGCATTTAGTCAAAATAAGTGTGTGATGTTACTTTGACAAACCTTAGATAATTCTTTGGGATTATTAAACTGGACACTGACATTGCTGTATCCATTTTGCAGCAGAAGCCTTTCACATATAGCAATAAATATTTTCCTGAGAGGGAGTGTATAAATTATTAAACACAAACAGTGTCCTTAAATGTACTGTACCAGCTCAAAAAGTGGAGTGTTATAACTTCCTTACTCTAAAGGAGGATTCCTCAGAGACAGATGCTGAGAGCACCACTAAACAGCTGCTAGCAGCTGAGGATCCTTTCTAAAGCCATTGGATGAAAAAGTAACGTTAAGGGCAGAGTTTCAGGGTGCAACACTATGAAAGAGTAATATCACAGGGACAGTTCTCAAGATTCAATCTTACCTTTTAAATGATATTTTTATTGTAAAATAACTAAACAGTAATTAAACTTGAAGGCTAGTTGGATATTGTCTGTGTGTTTACTTCTAGCTTTTAAAATCCTGCATTACTTAGCCATCAGTTTTATTTATTTAGAGATTTTTAGTATTTAGAGATTTTTGCAGATTTGCTGCTCTTTATATGTGTATAGTAGAGGCTGTTCAAAGAATGAACTAGACAATCCTTTTTATTTTTTTTTGAGTAATATCTATATTCTTGTCCAGAAATATTGCAGAGGTATAAGTACAATTTCTGTTAGCAGTTACTCACTGTGTACAGTCCAAAAATGTTTATTTTTATGGATGTTGCTATTTAATATATGCACTAATTTCTCCCTGAATATAATAACTCTTAGCATCTAATATTTGTCTCCTGAATGCTTGGTTTTTTTAATATATGATTTCCATATGTTATTTAGGATTGTCATTCTCCTTTGTTCAGCTTTTTGTTTTGTGTGTGTATCTATCTGTTTTTTTGTGTCTACATGATAAAGAGGTAAAGGAAGAAAATAATTTCTTTTTTATTTCAGATCTTGGATCACCGTTAGAGAGATGTCAGCAATTATCTGCTACAGGTAGGAACAGTTGATTGTCAAAGTGAATTTTATTTTCGCTAAAAAAAAAAAAAAATGACTTAAGACATTAGCTCAAAGGTTGAAGTAATGACCATTACTTACTACAGTACGAACTATTATGAGATTAGAATCTTAAAAGTTTATGAATTGTTTTTATTTAGGAAGGAATAAAACATATTTATATTTTTTATTTACATTTGGTTCTTTCTCTAAGTTGAATTTCTACACCCTGAAGTACACCATGATCCCACAGCTTGCTATGGTTTTACTTGAAGGCTGCAGTAGCATGTTGTGTTAATAAAACTGAGGCTCTAGCTGAGGATAAAAAAGCAGGGAATTAAGGGAAAATGCTTAACCCATGCTGATGATTCCCCATGTTCCAAAAATTGTTTTATTTAATAGGTATGTGTATTTTTTTTGTTATTTTGCAGTTTTGACAGATCATCAGGATATGAGTAACTCAGTACTGAAAACTGTTCTGAACAGCAGAGCTCCTCAACAGTATCGCATTAGAGCAAAGCTGAGATCTTTTAAACCCCAGAAGCTTTATCAGTCTGTGAAACTTCATTGCTCCAAGTGCAATACTCTGTAAGTATAGTAAAAGTAATTTAGAAATTGTTCTATATGTTTTAGGTTGTCTATATTTTCAGTATATTTTCATCCTCTTTGTGTAAAACAGTCTGCGTTTAAATGTATTTCATGCCAAGCAAAGATTTGAAACATACTGGTAATAAGAAAAATTGAAATCATCAGGTGAGGTGCTTTTGCATTTTTTGTACATTAAGTACTTGTTTCTGTCATACAGTTTTAAAATAGGATATGCAAAAAGGTGTGATAGTCTCCAAATTGTGGTCTGCATTAATGAATAAAATATCTTTGAGTAAGTGAATCTTCCAGAGAAGGTATCTTATCCTGGTCCAGAAATATGAGAACAATACCATTCACTTTAGCTTTTTTGTCTTTTTTCTGACTTGAATCAATTCACTTTACCCATTTTATCAGGTAATGTGGTTTCTCATTGCTACAAATTTCTTAAATAATCTCACCTTAAAGTTTCTGTTAACAATGAGGGATGTTCATTTGACATAGCCTAATTTTGATTAAAATATCGAGTAATTGCTTTTTGGTGTTATTCATGATCACCTGAATGACTTTTTTTGTCTGACTTAGCTTCACATAAGACTTAAGGAAACAGTTTTATAGCTGCTGCTGTAAACTCTTTTCTTCTTTAGGTGACAACATTTTAGCATTCTCTTATCCATTTGGAATTTTTTGTATGATCAGGTTTTATTAGATGCAAATTACTGAGACGACAAAATGCCCCTGCTAGCTTTCTCTTAGTGCTCTGGGTGGAAAGTAGCATGTTTGCTTCTTTAACAGTATTTCTCCTTGTCAGATGTTATTGCATTATCTTGGTCGCTAATGTGAAAAGTGCGTCAACATCTTCACAGCATGCAAGTACCCAATCTTTATTAGCAAGTATAAAAAGGAAACAGTTAACCATTGCTCTGCCATTTCTGTCACTTGTTTGGTTATATTTACCAACTCTGTATAAGCCTATAGAATTGACAGGAATTTGTTCCTCATGAACTATGTACTTATCTTGCAATTTTCCTTGACTTTTTATGTATTCTTGAGTCACATTCTCCATTTGAATTTCCACTCCTACAAATTACTGCCTTCTCTTTGCCACAGAATTAGGACAGACTTCAATCCAGGAAGTGTTGCAAGACTTCAGGTACCATATTTCTTGTTCATACTACCATCCTGCTGCAATAATTGGACTGCTTGCAATTATTTTCCAGAAATTTAGTTTCTCTTTCTCAACTCTATCCATTAGGTGAAAATACACAAGAATATGTAAGTTAACAGGCCAGGGAACAAAATATGATTTAGGCTCATGTCTCTTCCCTCTTACATGTTCTGCTGTGGCAAAGAAGGTGTTTGCCTCTTTTAGTATACTTAACAAATGTAGCAGGAGCTTGGCTGAACAAAATTCAGTGAGAGTTTGAACCTTTAACGTTTTGTGCAGTAAGGTGCATACAACTATTGAAAAGTCCTTCAGAGAGATGTATTTTTGTTTTTCAGACTTACTGAAGACTTCCCTCTGAATAGCAAAATGTTTACAGAATCACAGAATAGTTGAGGCAGGAAAGGACTTTTTGAGGTCATCTGGTCCAAGCCCCTTGCTCAAGAGGCCATGTAGATTATGTGCATGTGGCTTTTGAGCATATCCAAGGAAGGATATTCCACAGCCTTTCTAGGCAGCCTGTTCAATTACTCAATTACGTGCACAGTAAAGTGTTTCTTGATGCTCAGACAGAATCTCCTGTGTTTCAATTCATGCTCCTCACCTCTTGTCCTGTCTTTACAATTGTAAAGAACCTGACTCTGTCCTATTTACAACTTTTTGAGTATACATGTATGTTGTTGAGATGCCCCCTGAACCTTCTCCAGGATAAACAGCTTCAACTCTCTTAGTCTTTCCTTATAGGAGAGATGCTTCAATCCTTTAATTTTTTTATTTTTTGGCCCTTTGTTGGGCTCTCTCCCTCCAGTATGTCCATGTCTCTCCTATACTGGGGAGCTGAGAAGTGGACAGTGCACTCTAGATGTGGCTTCGTCAGTGCAGAGTAGAGGGGAAGGATCACCTCCCTCAACCTGCAGGTGATAATTTACTTAATGCAGCCTGGGATACCATTAGCCTTCTTTGTGGCAAGGGCACACTGCTGACTCATGTTCAAGTTGATGTTCAGCCAGGACCCCCTGGTCCTTTTCTGCAGAGTTGCTTTCCAGCTGGCTAGACCCCAGAATGGATTGTTGTATGGAGTTGTTTTCTGACTAAGTGCAGGACATTGCACTTCTTGAATTTCATGACGTTCCTGTTAGACCATTTTTCCAGCCTGTTAAGATCCTTTTGGGTGGCTGTACGACCCTGTGATATATCTGCCACTTTTCTGAGCCATCAGCAAATTTGCAAAGGGTGCACTGTACCCCATCATCCAGATCATTAATGAAGATGTTAACAGGACTGTACTCCATATTGACCCCTGGCATACTTTGCTAATTTCTGGCCTCTAGATAGATTTTGCACCCTTTGCACCACGTATCACCATCCCCTGGGCTTAGCTGTACAGCCAGTTCTCAATAACCTCAATATCTGCTCATCCAACTCATTCTTTAATGACTTGTCTCTGAGGATCTTTATGCGTAAGAGTATCAAAAGCCTTACCAAAGTCCAGATAGGCAATATCTGCTGTTCTCCTTTCATCTACTAGACTGGTCATTTCATCATACAAACCTATTGTGTTCATGAAGCATGACTTCTCCTTGGTAAATCTGTTCTGACAACCTCTAATGATTTTGTTGTCCTTCATATGCCTAGAAATGATTTCCGGATTTAGCTGCTCAATCACCTTATGAGGAATTGAGTTGAGATTGACAACCTTTCAGTTCACTGGTTTGCCCTTTTTTTTTTTTTTTTGGTAGATAGGAGTAGCATTCCTTTCCTCTGTTACTGATAAAAATGGAACTAGTTATATTCGTATATCCACACTAAATAGATTATGACATCTGTGTTTCATTTAGTTCAAAAACAAATTCATTCATTCCTACCTGTGCAGAAAATCTACTGACTATAGAAACTAGGAGAGTTTAACGGGTGTATCAGGGATAATGACCTATTACATTAGGTACATTGTTTTCCCATTTAAAATAGTAATCCAGAAACAGAGATCGAAGGACTTCATGTGAACAGTACTGTTTTCTTGAAGTAAAAGTAGAGGTTCATCAAGACTTCTTGTTTGCTAGTTTTAGTTATAGCAGAAAATTATCAAAGTTTGGGTTTCATACACAAGAATTGCTCTACTCAGTGGTGAAAGCAGATGCTCTTGGATTTGAAAGACAAATAGCCAATGTAAGCTTCAGCAGTTGCTGTTAGACCCACTTTTTAACTCTACTCTGAAGCTTGCTATCTACTTTCCTTCAGTGTTCTATGAAATAGCTTTTATGTTTTCTGTCATTGTCCATGCCACGGTTAAGACAGCTCAGTCAGATCTGAGGAGAAAACATTCTAATGTATTTCTTTTTCTGTCTATGGCAACTGCTGTCGCTTTACCTGTTTTTGACAATACTGATAAATTTTGAATTTCTTATGTCTCTGTGGGTGAAACAGAATTTATGAGTGATGCCTCCTAACTTGACAGGAAAGAAAATGATACAGTTGCAGATTTTCCATTTACAGTGCATATGTGGAGTTAAACTGCAGTTTTTCATTCTTTCTTCAAGCTACACTAAGTAAAACAGGCTGGAATATGGATGTTCATGTAACTGGGTGTTATATGAGCTTACGTGGTCTTTCAGTTATACTACAGTGTTATGAAGTTTTGTGGTTTTTTTAAAGCCTAACTGAAATCCCTTATATTTCTTGTTTGTTTTTCCATGGATTTGAATATGTGTGAACAGTGCTGTTTTGCTGCCTCGGCTCATAAGTGTGCTTATGTTACTTAGTGTTTGTTAAAATGGAATTGAATTATCTTTAAATAATATAATTTGCTGTAGAACTCTAAATGCATAGACTGATACAAAGACGAAGGTATTTTTCCTTTATGTACTTAGAAGTGTTGTGACTACATTGTAACATTTATTAAGAGTTCTGCATTCCTTTTTGCTAGATTGTTGTTAATGTTTGCTTATTAATTTTGAAATGATTTTAGGCAAGAAGTTCCAGATGGAGATGCCTTTGACTTCATTTTGCAAGGCTGTGCAGCTACTGCTCCAAATCCAGAATTACAGAGTATGTCCTGGTATGAGTCTGTAATGTGGACTACACAAGATGAGAAGCAAAGGAAAATAACTATTCATTTTGTAAAGCATTATGAAATGCTTCAACGTCCTGAAAATACCTTGCTTATGATAGAAGGTAAGATTAAAATGTAAATACATAACTTTTTATGACATAATGTCCACTCAGAGTTTATAAATAACTAAACAGGGTTAAGATATGCTGAAGTTGTATTCAGTGTAAGTAACTGTGATCATTAAGGCATTGTATAACAAAAGGAAAACTCAACTGGAAATTTGTTACTGTTACGCACTCACAGGAGAAGGTAATTTGTGGATGCTGATAAGGTTGATCATTTACTTCTGTCTGTTCCAAGCTATTCCTGAAATTAAAATGTGAGTATGTTATGTTCCCTCTGTGCTTACTGATTTTTCAGCTCTGGTTGAGTTGTCTAAAAACAATTTTTGTCCTGATATGGAAAAGGTTTGGAAGACTTCTGTTGTATGGAAAAGATTTGGAAGGCTTCTGCTGCAAGGAAAAGGTTTGGAATGCCTAGAAGCCTACAATTAACTTTGTCAGCCTCTGGATGTCAGTATTGTTTCAGACAAATAAGGCATCTTATATCATGTTTTTGTAGTTTTGGTTTTGTTTTGTTTGTTTTTAAATCAGATTTGCCTCAGGGAAGAGAAATAGCCACTGATCTTTAGACAAAGCAATTTGGCAGTACAAATAAGGAATGTTTTGAGTGGAAGAAGAACAACAGATGTATGCATATAGTACCATTCTGATTCCAGAATAAAGTCCTTAATTGTTCTCAAGTATAGAAATGAGTAAGTAAATGTGAGTCAGGGGGTCCTTTGCATAAGGGTTAAAAATAAATGTACTTTTATTTCCTGCTGCTTTACGTTTGTCTAGTTCTGATGGAAGGTTTACATCTCTGACATGTACGAAACTGGCATTTTTTCTGTATGTAATACAACCTTATCTTTATGAAAACAAAATAACTGAACGATATAACGTGGTCTTTTTCAGATACTAAAATGCCAGCAGCCAAGTATCTCTGTCTGTAAATTTAAGTACTTCATGTTGGAGCATAATGAGTGTTTGGACTCTTTTTTTTCCAAACACATTGATTATGAACTTCTTCCAAGCCACATGTTTTAATTTTTGAAGTTTTTGGAGGTTAAGATTTTGAAGTCTGCCTAGAAATCTTCTTGACGCTTGATACTGACCATTCTTAAAGGATAAATATGTCATTTTCTGGGCAGATATAGCCAAGATTCTATGTGTTTTTTAAACACAAGCAAATTGATCTTGTACAACACAAGACTATTCCTCCCCATAACATTTATGTTGGAGCAAGAACTTCTCACCTAGAGCTTGACACTTATTTGACTGGAATTGAGGAAACAATTGGATAGTGGATGGAATTTTTAGGTAGGCCTCTAAAGGGAGTGAGGGAAATCAATAACCACTGCTGCAGATTAGTTGAAGAGTGAAATGTTCCATTTAATTTAACATTCCTTGCATATTCTTAATATTTTTACATGAAATCAGTGTGATTCAAATCACTGTTAACCCCTGCTAATTCTGTTTTATACTAGTCTCTTATGAGCCAGAATACATTCAGTCGATGTAACTTTATATTGCAAAAACTCTGGAGGCCTCTTAGCAGTGCCATAATTAAAACTACTCTGAATTCTATGTATTAATCTCTGGGATGAGAGTTCAGGTGTATATGAAAGGTATGAACTGTGTCACTGGACTTGGTAGACCTTTTCAGAAGCAATTTCAAATATCTGTCTGTTTTACTTATTTTTTATAATGAGAAGTGCATTGTGGAGGCTCCAGATACCGAGCATTTTACACCTTTAATAATGCCCCTTTATTTATTTCTTCTATAATTACCATAAATATTTTACAACTCAGTGCCACAATTACTTGTCATAAAGTCTTGATTATATTTAGTGATAAACGTCAGTTGTAGAAAATACTTGTTAGCTCACTTTTTTATTATGTTGTTAAATAGCTGATTAAATTGAATCAGAGAATCATAGAATGGTTTGGGTTGGGAGGGACCGTTGATGTCATCTTCATCTAGATATTCTAGTTCATCTAGATCGTCTAGTTAGTTGTATATTTTTATTGATTGAAGTAGTATTTCCAAATAAATAGGAGGAGCTATTGACTTCAGGGCTAGGAAGGCCTTCAAGAGAGATTTTTACAGATGAGGGCTGAGCAGTCAGTGGGTAAAATTTAATGAGCACATGCCTGATTATACGCCTGGAACGGGCAGCCCTAGATCCGTGTACAAACTCAGTGCCTGCAGCTCTTCACAGGGAGCCCTCTGTGACATTGGCAGAGCCCAAGGGAATGGCATGGGGCCGTGTCAGCAGAGTGTCAAGGTGGATGTTAGGAAAAGGTTCTTTGCCAGTGAGTGGTTGAAAGCAGGGCAGTCAGGGGTTGGACTGAATGATCCTTGTTGGTCCTTTCCTTTGGAATATTTTTGTCTGTGTATTAATACATTTACCACATTTCCACTGATTTGATGAATAAAGATTTCATATAATCCGTTCCACAGTCCATACTGCTGAGATTGAAGAAAGGTTATCCCATGGTTTATAACTTTGAAATAACCTCTTTCTGTCATTAGGATTCAAAAAATCTCAGAGCTTCGGTCATAATATATTTACATATCTGCTGTTACTAACGTGGTCCCAAGTTAGTAGCACTCAAATTCATATCATTTACTACTTCTGCATTTCCGGCCTCGTGGCATTTGTGATGTAGTTGAACAGGTGCTTCTTCATAAACTGGTATTTTAAAATTAGTAGATTTTTGACCATTGGAAACAACTACTAAGCATAACTTGCATAGCCTTCTTTGTTTGTTTGAGAAAATTCCTGGTAAAATCGTAGTAGAAGTGGTATGGAAATGATTCTAATTAGATAAAACTTTGTTGTTCCAGTGGTTAAAAGAAAGATTTCTGTGCAGAAATATTGTGTATGTCACATGAGCCCTTATGTCTCCAGTAAGGATTTGATAAAGTAGATACAGATAAATGTTTGTCATACATTGTTTAGACCCGCCCTGTCCATCTTCGATTCTTCATTGAACTTGTTGAGTTATGGAGAAGATAATGAATCTTTTTTTTTTGTCAGTTTTCTATTATATGTCTCGGTTTTTTTAGTGGAGGTCCTCAAAAGAACATCTAATCAACCAAGAAATTCAAGTTCTTCTATTTATTTTTGATTGCAGTTTAAGAAAACACTTTCCATTTTTAATAGGTGGAACCTTAAAAGAAATCTGGAAGCTTACAAGAAGATTTAAATGTGTTATTCCTGTGAAATCCACGGAAGATGATCTTGAATTATTAGATCTTTCAGCTCCTTTTCTTTTACAAGGGAACATAAAATATTATGGGTAGGTTAAAAGTATTTATTGATAAGAATTGCAGTAATAGAGATCAGTAATTCAAACTGCTGTGCTCAAGCGATAACTTATCCAAAGAATCTTTGATATAGAGTATACATCAAAGCATCCTATTGAATAAATTGCATTTGGATTTTATCTTGCTCAATAAGACTAGAAATCTTGTATCTGTAAGAGTACAGCACCCCAGTTTCAGTCTTGCCTGTAGTCTATAGTTAAGGTAGTAACTTCAGAGACAGAAATGTGTGTATGAGTCTCTTCTGGCTGCAGAATGTCCCAATCTTCCACTTTCTATACAGACAAATACCATTTTCTGGTCTTTCTTGGTAGACAAAAATCAAAACATAATCACATGTGTTGCTTTAAAACATTAAGCCTTGTGGTGTTGTTTTTTTTTGCACACAGATGAGAATAGAGGTCCCACAGGAAAATTTCAGTCCGAGTCTTACTGTCTGTCTTAATTCCCAGTATTGGGAAAGCTTTCTTCGCTATTGCCATTTATTGTAATTCTCTACAGTGCAAATGAGTACCCATTTGTGGATACTGATCTCTTCAGGGAAAGCTTAAACTGATGTCTGAATTCCACAGTTCACAGAGATGTGGAATCTACGTCTGGTATCTGCGCTGTATCTTGCAGTTCTCTATTCCTTTTCAGTGAGTGCAAGCTAATACGTTTTCCCAGTACTGTGCAGCAAGATATAATTCAGAAAACTGAGAAACTGTCACTCTGAAAGTGATACCTCCTATTTGTTTCCATGGAAGTGACAACAGATACAAAGAGCACAACAAACACTATTTGATACCAGAAATTCTCAGATGCAGGACTCTACTTTTCAACGTAGTCACCACCATTAGCTATACATTTTTGCCGGCAATGAAGAAGAGCCACACTCATAAAAAATTGGCAGCAGAGGATGTGACCCACCATTGCAACTGTTGAAAGTCACCACCAACCCCTCACTGTGCTCACATTCTCCGTTTGGTCCCCATAGAACTTTCAGCAAGCATCAGTGAATGTCAGTGGATGCAATTTTTTCGGCATGGAAGAATACAGTGTAGCCTTCATTTCATACATTCGTGGTACTTTGTCAGATGCCATTTTGTCAGACTACCCCTCTGCTGCCATCTGTCCCCTGGCAGCAAAATGTGTCTGAATATTGGTGGGAAGTTACAACCTCTACAGCCATACCACCAACATCCACCTCTAACATTGGGGGCCAACATAATAAAATATGAGGCATTATTTTTGGAAAAACCTTTATATCAATATACTTTGTGGAAGGTATTGAGTCCTCCCTCTTGGCAGAAGTTCAAGAAGAGCTCTGTGTTGCACTGATCCAGTCCTATAGGCAGTAAAAAAAATTGTGTGCAAAACTCTTGCATATTACACTTGAACCCTAATGTCTCCTGCAGGGGCCTAATAAAATGAATGCAGTTAACTATTTGTCATACACTGTTCTGACCTTTCCATATATGAATGTTCAAAGCTTTGAAACAGAGAGGATTAACTTCACTGAGCTTTGCTTCGTATCACTTGGACTGAATTAGGGCTATTGATTTTTATGTCATGTTTTTCTATGTAATCCTAAAAGATAATATAATAGTTTATTTTAGCTACTAACTGTAGTATACTAGTGCAGAAGCTAAATTGGAAAAAATAGCTGTTCTGTCATTTTGCATCATTAGGAAAATGAAAAAATCTTTGAAAAGTTCTACAATATTTTCATCCACAATAGTATTTACTATGTCACGTTGTTTAAAACACATAATAATGTATAAATGTCAGCAAAAAAGAGAAACATAATTTTAATAACTCATATATTTGAACATAAGTAAAGCCAAATTTCTCTTCTAACCCTGTAGTGCTTTTAGAGCATGCTACTAGTTCAGATTCATTCCATCTTTTATATTATAAGATCTTGTCTGCCTTGATAAACAACGAAGTGGTGATCTGTGAAATACATGCTTAGCTATGTAGAGTTGTACAGACCAAATTTATTTCTTCTCAAGAATGATTCAGAAGCAACATTAAAGGTTTAGATATGACCTAAATCTTGTGTTTCCAGTAGAATAGTTGTTTAAATAGTAGAAGATTTAGGCTGCCACTGATTAAGGAAGTTTAAGTTATTTCTTTCTGGGCAGAATGTCTCTGGTGTAAATGTTTCAGTGTTTGATTAGTCTCACTATTCTTGTTTTAAATGCTAGATGCAAGCAGTGTTCAACTCCAAAGACCATCAAGAATCTAAGTTCCCTAGCAGAAAAACGAGAACCATCATGGGAACCAACTGAAATAGCACAAGGTCAGCTGATACGATAGGGTCCTGCAATAATTTTATGCCTTGATTCTTAAGTGTGTATACAAAATGCCTTGGTTATCACTGAATTAAGACCAGATCTCTTTCATCTTCTATGAATTAGAGGAGTAGAAGGATCCTACCAAAAGGTAGAATCTAACGCTTAAGCCAAGATTAGCTGTTTATTATTAGGATAACATACAAGTATCTTAAAATCTTCCTGTATTTTTACAATCTCACCTGTTATAAAGTGTTTCTAGGCAAGCTGCAGTGCACTCTCAAAATATGAACCACTCTTTGACATTGAGAGCCTTTATTTTTTGACCTACCAGTTTATGATTTAGTTAGAATATTCAAAGTAAGTTACCACTGAAAGAGACATCGTGTCAGCTTGACTTGTTACAATTTATCTTGCATCTTTAATTTATCTTCACTGTACAAAGCAGATGCATCTTTTCACTTCAGTTTTAGGTATTGAACCACTCCAGTATGTTTTTGTTATGAAATTCACACTGGTTGATGCAACAGGAGCACTAAATGCATACCTTTTTGATTATGTAAGTAACCCCAGGTAAAGGTAAGCTATACAGATTATGTGGATTTGAATTTTATTTCTTACTAGAATGGCAAATGTGTGCATCAAAGTATTCATTCTATGTTACCTGCAGCGTTTTATTGTGTCCATTCACAAGTGCTATAATGTTATTGATACTGCTCATCATTGAAGATACTCAGGATGTGGATTTAGTTATTTTTCAATGAAATATCAGAGTATAGAATATCAAAGCATACAGATAAAGCTGAAGCTTGTTGATAATTTTGTTTCTCCGTAGACTTTTATACTTTCCTGTGGCTAAATTTTGCTTCTGTTGACAGCCTGAATGAATGAACTTCAGATTTATGCAAGTGATTTCTTAGTTCAAACTGTGATTACTTCTTTTTTTTTGACTCCAAATAGAATCAAAACTACGTTGACCATTCAGCAATTCCTGATTTTTTGTTTCATATGACCATGAACTAGAAGAGACCTTTCTTTCCCTCATCCTAGGTGGTAGCTATGGTCATGCAAAATATGTCTTTAATTCCAGAAGCAGTTTAATTCAATTACTTTGCTAACCTTAGAATTAATCTACCTCCAATCTCCTCTGAAGCAACTTAAGACCACTGGGACACTGAAGAATACATACTTTACCTGATACTACACACTGCACAAGTTTCCCTTCTGAAGAATGTAAAAACACAGTTAATTTAATCTTCTTCCATATAAGAGTTTCTATCAGTGTCAGAGGTGGTTTTTTTTTCTTCCATATCAGATTTTTTGTAAGCTCACTGTTCTTCTGAGTTCTTCTCAGCTGGCCCATATCTTCCATGAGTACCCTAGCATGAGTAATTTCAACACAATGCTTCTATTTCTGTAATTATAATGGGAATAAATAAATTTCTTGCTTACCAATTCTTGTTTGGTACATTCCCCTCATTTCTGAGCAGAACCTCAGCTTTAAAACATTTTCTCATTCTTTGTGCATTTTATTTGGCTTGCTTAAACACAGTTTGTACCTGTATCTAGTGAAAAGTCATCTTTTCCTTCTGTTGTTCTTTTTCCTTTTATATGCTGAAACTAAAATGCAGAAGGGAAGTGGGGAAAAAGATTTAAAACTATCTCTGGATTTACAATTCCAGAGATTTGTAGTTTGCAGTAGCCAAGAGTCTCATCACATACTGTTTAGAGCTCAGCTGCAGGAAAAAGAAACAACAGTTTCTTCTAAAGTAACAGCTGCTAGAGTCTCTGCTGGTGGTAACTTCAAGGACAAAGAAGTACCTTCCTAGCTTTAACTTTGGCATCGCCTCAGAAGAAACTGGGCTACTTTGAAGTGCAACTTTACCTTCCAGTCACACTTTCATAGGAATGTTGTCAGTTCTGTTCTCATTATTTGATTTTTGAAGGAAAACAGTGTGAAGTTGTATAGTCGGAGGAACTCAAGGGGAAAAAATCGTTACCTGTGTCGGTTTGCCAGTGGATTATCTGCTGACTTACAATCACTTAAGCATCTCATAGAAAAATTACACAAAGGATAGGTTATTGAGTATTTTTATACTTTTAAGAAATGATAAATTTACATCAAAAATTTGAGTTCACTTTGGGAAGCTATAAAGTGATTAGCCCTGAGTGAGGGACACAAAATTAGGTGACAAACATGGAAATAATGAAACTGGAGTTTTGACAGTGATGTTGCATTTCATTTTTACTTTACTCTTCCATGCAGAAATGCATTCTGAAGTATCAGCCCTTTGCCATAGTTTCTAAAACTGTCAAAAAAAAAAAAAAAGACTCACAGGGGGAGAGTTTAATTTGTATGAAAGCCAAGTAGTGGTGCCCTCTTGTTTTCAACTGACTTTTATCACCTTAAAGTGTTCTTTTCGGTTGAAGGAATGTCATGGAAGGCTGACCATCCTCTCCCACTTTAAAATTGTCTGATGATGGGGATTTATGAAAAATATTTGCTAGTTATATGTACACACCTATATTGTTGGTGTGCTAGTAGTATACACTGCTTTCTGGGTGGCTGAAGTCTCTGAATACTAAGGAGTACTGAAAAACAGGTCACTAGATTTTCAAGCAGCTTACTTTCTTCCTATTTCTGAACAGTAAAAATATGTTCATTAACATATGTTTCATTAACTATTCTTGCTAATGATTTCATACCCTTCTTCCAACACCTTGCTCTCTTCTGTTCTCTCCCAGGAAAAGTTTTTCCAAATTCCTGCCTCTGAAATCTTAACTAATAGCTTTCTTCAGGAAAAGATGGAGATGACCATGAATACGCTTTCTCCTCCAGGAAGAAAATTAGGTCAGCTTACTGTTGTTTTGGAGGGAGATGAAGAGGGAAAGGGTCTTTTGGTCTGTTATTATACACGCAAAGTTTTAGAATTCAACTTTTGCATGGGTAAAGTCAGAAATGCAGGTATCTATGAGAGGAGTTCCAATCAATTTGTTTTGATACGTTTCTCTAATAGTAGAAATCCCTTTGGAGAAGAAAAGAGTACTGATTCAGTAAATTCTCATCTGGAATGCAGTGGGGTGTGAATACAGTCATGCAGAGGTAGACACTAACATGTCATTTTGATTCATATGGAAGTGAACCAGAACACTCCTGTGCTGAATGTCACAGCACATTAGGGAAAACTGAAAGAGAATTCAGTGCCTGGCAAATGCAGGGAGTGAGATTCTACATTTGCATGTGCATGTTCTAATTTAAGCCATCCCTTGCTACAGGAAACACCCATAGAAATTAAGCAGAAAGTTTGAGTCTAGGTCCAGCCAGGTTTTTATATAGTATTTTTGTTGTGACAGAAACTAGCTGTGTCCAGAGCACATCCGTGCAAGGTGTCTGTATGTCTCTGCCACAGCTTCAACCTTAGGAGCATGCTCCCACAAAGTACGCAGTTATCAAGGACAATCACACCAAAGTCATTATTTTAGAAAAGTGGTCGTATTGTAAAGGGTATAGGGAATCCCCTTTGTGACCAGTTTCATCAGTCTTAGTATCATTGAGATTGTTAGAAATTCTTTATAAATGCCATAGTACTGTACAGCTAGTGGTATTGAGAGGTTTTCTGGGAGACTGTCACTGAACAGCACTTCTGATGGTGCATGAAATTTCAAGATACAAACTGGAATGCTAGTTAAGAAATTTAATTTCAAATGAGTAATTAATTTTTCTTCCCTTTAAATATTTTATATGTTTAAGTATCTTAGTTATCCTGCTCTAGTTCTACTTCTCTCCTATTAAAGTTAGAAATGAGCTTTAAATTGTAATTTGTTTTTGATTTGTAGATGACTTGCCATGGCTGGAATGCTTCATCAAGTCCTATAATGTCACAGGAATGAAACATCAAGTTTATTACCAAATATTTGACACTACAGTTGCTGAAGATGTTGTATAGAAATGTGTTACTAGCAGAAATTTATCCAGTAAGAATCCAATTTTTTTTTGTTGTATCAGAAACTATGTAAAAAAGTCCATGTTCCATTCTTTCTAGTTCAGCCTATATGTATGACATTTTTGTTTCTGTTAAGATGAATGGAAATCATTTTTTTTTTATGTATTTACAACATTTCTGCGTACAGCCTTGTGATCTGAGTGCAACTGGAGAAGGCTAAGTTTCACTGGAGGCTGCTCAGCTCAGGCTGATGGAAGCAATCTAATACCCAGCTATCCTTCAAAAAGGCAGCAATGGTGTTAGCTTAAACTGGTGAATTTTACTCAGGAAGTACAATCAGGGTTAGGCTGCTTTGTTCATTTCTGTATTAAAATAAATGATGTCAGTAGTGATAGAGAAAAATAAGCTCTACAGTAAACTTTGAGACTGTTTTCTGCAAGTATTTTGATGGTGTTATAAATCTGACCATATGATGCTTATCACTAAAATTGGAGTCAAGTCATGAAAGTAAGATGGTTTAAAATTGTAAAATGAATATTGAAATTCATTAAATTGTAGTGACTTAAAATGACCCAGTTGGGGACTAGAGTTTATTAGCTGGGTCTGTGTTTTCAAAGGCTCTCATATGTGGATAAATTTACTGTCAGATTACACTGCCAAGATCTGCCTTTTCTATCTTACATAATCAGATTGTATGACTAAATTTAGAGATACCAAACTAGTCTAGTGATATCATGGCTTGAAAATACTGCTGGAGAAATTACTTGATGGTTTTATTTTGCATTCACAAGTACATAGGAGAAATTCAGGACATGTTTCTCCATTGATAATTAATGTAGAAATCACTGTCAAATCAAATCCCATCAGAGAAGAATCTAATAATATCCACAACAGCTGTTTTTAAAGGAATTCGGAAGCAAGATGCAATACTTGTAAGCAGATAATTATTTTAATAATGGATGACACTTTCTTTTCTAATTTTTTCAGAGCTTGTTAGTTGATTATGCAATTTGTCAATTTAAAATTTCCCCAAATGTCTTCCAATCATTTTCTGATACTCTAAAAGTTTGTATTGAATTTATATGCCATAACCCCAGAGAATATGCACTTTATTGATCAGTGTGTAAGGGAAACCACCACTAAAGGTGATGAGTCTGTATTTCCTTTGAAGGAAAATCTGAACTTCAAAATGGAGCTAGCTGTTTACTGAAGAGCAGTACTGGGTCATGAAACATTGCCTGAATCTGTGAATAACTGCATAAGCAAAAAAATAATTATAATGTTACTGAATGTGTATTATAAAACCTTAGGCACTGTCAGGATCCAAATGACTTCAGAAGTGAAGATTTAAACTGAAGACAATCTTTTTTAGCATTTCTTGTATATAGTGCGTGAAGATATTGGAAGGAGACATTTTGGTTTTTAAATTTTTGTTACCAACTGACACCAGTAATGGATAGTGTATTTTTTTTGTAAGTAAGTCTTTTCATCAGGTCTCATGTATGAGATCCCTGCCAGAAAACTGACACTTCTATGCTGTTGAATATTGAAGCTATTAAAATGTTTGATAAAATCTTTTCTATAAACTGAGGTGTTCTGTGTTTGACTTTCTGTTTCTAGTTCATAAGATGGTGAAAACTTTGCTTTCAGTAGTCTTGCTTCAAATGTATGCCTATGCAGTTTGTTGGATTGGAACTTACTTATTTAATTCTCTTTCCAAATATAATTTATAGAAATAATTGTAGTTAGTAATGAAAAAAATATATTTTTTACAACACTAAAGATCTTTGTATAGAAAAGAATTAGTGCAGAGTTGAAAATGAACATGACTCCTGCTCCTCCCCCACCCTACCAATTACACAGGTGAGTGCACAGAAGTGGTGAAAATGCAGTTAAAATAAGGACTTGTGTTTTCAGGAAAAAAACAAGCAAAAAAAACCAACAATGTGTATTTGGGAATAATGTTTTCAGGAGTTCCAGTATGATTGGGCTCCTGAAGTCTTTGTTTTAAGGTGTTTTAAACAATTAAAATTGAAAGTCTTTCAAAAGTCAATTGAATATAAGCTCTTGGATGTCTAAAACCCTCTTGAAGTTTCAAAAGAAAATGTGCAATGCATGTGCAATAATAACATGCATTGCAGATACAAGAAGGCATTTCTGATGGGTGACCTACTGTTCAGTGGTGATTGAACTTTCTCATCAGCTTTAGCTGTTATGGGATCCAGAGATTTACAGACAAGACTTTGAAATGCTTTGCTTAATACTAATCCTTTGACTACTGATCAGCAGGAAGTGGGATTGAAAACACAGTGGAACTGGGGCTAACAACCTAAGGTTTGCAACAGATGGAAAAGAATTTGTTTTAGTAGGGATGAGTTCTTATCTCTTCATACCACGAAGTTTTACATCACAGTGAGTTTATTCCTGTTAAAGTATGTGAAACTGTCGGGACACAGCTACTGCAGGAAACTTTCTTCAGGTGAGGAGAAAGAGAAATCAAGTAAGCATTAGTTTCAAAAAAGCATTATTCCAAGTGTACTGAACAGTGAGAGTAAAGATAGAAAACCAAGGAAGTTCAACAGAAGATGGAGGAGAGAAGAAAGTGGCTTCAGAGGACAGCAGCAAAGTCAAGATGTAGTGATGATAGAGAGGCTTAATGAGACTGTTTGCTGCACATCCTGTTCAGGTAATTCCCTACATAGTAAATGCCCAGGAAGTATTGTGGTTTGTGGAAACACCTGATGAAGGATCACTAGGTCTGAGTTGCTTTAAAAATGTGGAGCAGAATTATGTTGTGATTAATGAGGTTTTGTTTGTTTGGCAGTGGATGTGTGGATGGGCCACAGAATTTCCTTCATCTCAGAGCAGTGCCATAATATGTGTTCTGTCTTTTCTGATATGACTTTGATGATGACAAATCAGAAATGTTACTTGAATTTTTAACTAAAAGAATAGCAAAACTGAACAATGAAATCTGCTGACCAAGCAGATTTGAGTAGGGTCTTTTGCTTCCTTCTGCCCACAAATGATTCCTTAAGCAACTCAAAGTTCCTCTGAAGCAATGTCTCAAATGCCAAATATAATCAGTCCCACTCAGGATGTGTATTACTAGGGGGGTATTGCTTTTAACTGGGGAGGGGGTTGGGGGGCTTGTGCCAGTAGGCAGTGTTAAATGCTATTATTCTGGCATAATCTTGTTTTAGTATTATACTTCATCTTGAAAAATACTTTTCTGTCACATTTCCGTGTTAAAGGTACAAAATCCCATAGGAAGTTGGAGCAGTGATTGAGTTTGACATAAATCCACAGTTTAAAGAGAGGTCAAAGATCATATTGACATGTCACCCTTCCGATACTCTTGCATATTTACTGTTGTCTGTAAGATCTCACTGCTCATAATGCTACAGTTTTTTTTAAGGAGAGATTACTGACTTCGATTGCCTTTCCACTATATGCTGTTTTGTCAAGGTGGACGACAGAGGCAGAGCAAGTAGTGGTAAAGTAAAGGAGAAAGGTGTGCAATGATCTTCCTGTAAAGGTCAGTGAATTCATTTAATAGCAGTGTGCTGCTGTTTGGGTTCTCCTTTCAGGGAAAAGCAGCAAAAAAAAAAAGCATGGGAAAGGTCAGTAGCTTCACCTGAAACCTTGAAGGACAGTTAAGAATGAGGAGTGCTCATTCCAATCTGTATGCAAGCAGTTAGCTAGACTACTAATTCACTAACTTGTTTGCAAATCAGTTCGATTCCTCTGGATCCATTTCCTGGAAATTGCTTCTGCTTGACCTGAAAGAGATCTGTTCGTTTTTCTATTATAAATTGAATGGGAGAAAAAAAAAATCTTGCAAAAATACCACGTCCTTTACTGACTAGATACATTTTTGCTCTTAGCCAAATGAACAGTTCATATCAAGTCATTTTTTTTTTCCATTACAAAATGATAATTTGCAAAATATATCTTTTCACAGCAATCTTACCAAAGCATTGTAAAAATAGCAATAGTTTTCAAAACTCATTTAGCTTCTCTCTAAGGCCTGGAAAAAATGGGAATGTCTTTGGCCTACTTTTCAATCTGGGTAAAGAGATGGCTGATCTGATGTGATGGGGCAGGGAATTCTTAACTCATTTCTTAGTGGCTGTAGTGAAGGTACTCATAGCCTCATTTTACATATTGAGGTCATTGGCTAATATGTGTCAGGAAAGCATAGAGCTGTACCAAATACTGTCAAGAGCACATGTAGCAGAGCAAATCAGAATTGGAAATCAATTCCAACTGAAACTGACACAAGGAAAACTAAAGCAGAGGGAAATGTGACAATGATATGTTCTTTTTGTAATTCAGTTTTTGGTAGGGAATTCTGTTCTGAAACTTAAACCAAATAATAAATAAAAATTCACTATGACATAAAGCTCAATGAAAATACTCAAGATTAGAGAGGTCACTAGAGACACTATACTGAAAGTGTTTTTGAAAATTAACTTGTCTTCCTTAAATATTTCATTCTTTTGGCATTTTTCTGACAGTCGGTATTTTTAGGTTCCCAATGCAGCCAGCCTCTAGGTTTTCCAGTTTAGCCTATCCAACTGGAATGTCAGCTATGTGTTTTATGGGAATTGAAGTCTTAATTGTGTCAGCACAGAAGCTCCACTGCCTGGACACTGACTGCTTTGGGATCTAAAGCCATCCTGATCACTTCAGGTGATAAGAAATGCCACCAGTGTTCATTAACAACTCCTCCATGCAGTTTTTCCTATTGTATTGATGCAGCTGGAAGACTGTTGTACAATGAGTTGATGTGCACGTTTGCTGCCTTCCCACATCTACAGGTGCACTCTGAATAGCCTTTGAGTGCTTACCAACAGAGTAATCCAATTAGAACACTCACAGAACTCACCTATTTTTCCTCAGATCCATTCAGGAATGTTGAATATTTAAAAAGTGGAACAGTTGGTCATGGTCTAATGAAGAACAGTTGACAAGATCAAAATAACAGAAGTATATTAAAATCTCTTTTACAATAGCTGTGTCTGCAGAGTTGCAAAACGTGAATTTGAGTAACGTGTAATGCCAGGTGGTACAGAGCCTTAATTCCTCCTTTTCAATTTGTGCTTACTTTCAGGTTTTGTACTGTAATAAAACAAATTTGTCCTCAGTTAAAAAAAAAAAACCACACAAACAGTTTTCTTGGTTAAAAAATGGTTTCTGATCTTTGCCTAGGAGTGGAGGAAAACAATTGCCAGTTGTCACTGTTGCTTTTTTTTTAGAGGGCAGTAGAGAAGTAGGAACTTTAACAGATGGGATCAGTGTTTATATTTTCAATATGTCTATCCAGTATGCCATCATATTTCATGGCAGGCTACAGTAAGGGGATGGGGTATAAATATTTGCAGCATTGTCACTATAGACAAGCTCAGCAAAGCTATGATTTAGTCATATGGTCTTTACAAAATACTCTTAAACAAAGAATTGAGTAGTGCCTCCAGTCTTCCACAGCAAAGGAAAGTCCTACCTGAAAGAGCAAGTGCTTTCTCACTATCCTCTCATCATACTATAACTGCTACCTTTCTCAGTTAAAGAGAAAACATCAAAACTTGCCAGGCTTTTTGTAGTTGGAGTGGTGGATCTAAAATAAGCTTGTCATAGAGATACAGGATTGATAGCAAATGTGAAGACACCTCAAAACAGTACTAAGTCTTGACTGATGCTGTTGCTTAATGGAAAGGGGAGACGTGGGTGAAAATGACAAATTTAAATATCTGATTGAGAGATTTTCTCAGCATGAATTTCATGATGATCCAGCCTCACTGCTTTGAAGACCTGAAACTTTTTTTAGACCAAATGAGGAATAAAGAAGTTTATTCAACTTTGCTGAGAGTACCAATGCCTACATCTGTTCAGACTTCTGCATCTTTTTATCTGTGCTGATGCCATAGTGGAAAGAGAGTGTAAAGCCCATTTCTGTGTCCGGCTGTGGAGGGTTGGCCTTGCTGGCCAGCAGATACCTACCATGGTGTCCCTACTGCTCCTTCCTCCTCATACATTTCTCCTGCTCCGGGTTGGCTCCTTCCCACAGGTTGCGGTGCCTGTCAGAAGTCTACTCCAGCGTGGGTTCTCAGTCGGTCACCGTGCATTTGGGAAACATCCACGGGCTCCATCTTGGTCTCCTTTGCAGGATGCAGGGAAATCTCTGCTGCAGAACCCACTGCACCTCCTCCCTTTCCTTCTGGCCTTGATGTTCACACGGCTGTATCTCACACTTTACCTCACTTCTCACTCTCTGAGGCATTTTGCTTTTTCTTAAATACATTTCTTCCAGGGTGCTGCCATGTTGGCTGTGGGGCGCAGCCATACCCTGTCACAAGGCCATTGGAGCTGGCTGGATCCAGCTGTTATTGGCACAGGGCAGCCCCAGCCCATCCTCACAGATGCCCCTGCAGCCTTTGCCAGCACTTGAACACAGACACAGCACCCTGTCTAAACTCTGTAGACAGAGAAGCAAGCTCACAGTCACTCTGTGAAGCTTATTTACTCGTCCTTAGGGTGACCAGGAGTACAACAGGCTGATGGACATAATTTTCTTTCTGTACCTCTGGCAGTATTCAGGCTCTCAGGCTGATAAGATACTGACATCTTGCTGTTACTGGCATAGTTACTCTGATTTAAAGAGAACAGCATGAAAATTGACAGTGTAATAAATGATGTTAGAAAGCTGTTAATTCAAAATCTTAAGTCTGTTCAGTGATGGAGCTGAGCCAGGCCATTAAGGAGAAGTACAGTTTCGGTAAACAGAAATGCGTTTGGTCGTGATCCACAGATGGCTTTATTTCTCAAATTGAGAGCAGAAATTATGTGGGACAGAAATGTGCAGTGTTCTACACTTTTTTCAGCTATTTGAAAAACAGAGTATTAAATACTTACAGGTACATTCTCCCCTGTAATGGACACACACAACTTAACTTGTAGTTGGCAGTAAAGGACTTGGACATTTTAATCAAGAGAATAACTTAAGTCCTAATTGTGCAAATAACTCATCTGGTTTGAACAGTGCCAAACCAAAGTTATACTTTCAAAGCTAAATCAAGCCCTTAGAAATTAGACAATCTGTTGCCATTTCCACCCAGCTGTACTTCAAGTGGTGGCACTGTTACCCACTAACCCAACAACTGCTAAGCAACATGTGAGTGGGAGGGCTTCAAACAACTGAGCAAGTTTTGGTGGTAGATGTACAGTTGGACTGGATGATCTTTTCCAACCTTGGTGGTTCTATGACTCTAAATGATTGTCACATTTCTCCTTTTAGTGGTACTATAGCGGCCCCAGAGTGATACTCACTGAATGTTGTTTAGCTTATAAGTGTATAAAACAAGACATTAGGAATTTTTCCACAGCTTTCTCTTAATGTTTATCATTATTTGCAGATATTGTGTACTAAGTGCTTTTTGTTTAAGTAAGATCTTCATGACAAACCTTCTAGCACAAGCCTTTGACTCTTCCTTTCATTCTGTGATGGGAATCTCTTTGTCAAGTATCTGAAAGATATTTAAGCTTTTCTTGTTTACCTTTATTGTTCAGGTTGTAGTAAGAGGTTTTGAAAGGGAAACCCAATTTAAAGACAGGTGTTCTGGTTAAGGGAGATGACTGAAAGTTGGATCAAGCGAAAAGAGACATAAAATCCCAATTACATTTTCTGAAATTCTTCTTCATTATCATCCAGCAAAACTACAGTATTTATTTTATGTTTTGTCATAGGCTCCTTCACTTAGCTAGCCATGTATACACCTATGTAAAATCCAAAGTTACAGCCTATGCCTTGAAGTTTACCAGTCAATTCTGATATTCAAGTGGGACGGATAAAAGAAACAAGTGGTCAGGCACTGTCCCTCAGTACCTGAAGAAATTACTAATACCTGAACTAAACACTCACTTTGATTCACTGTGGTCATAATTCAAAATTAGCTGAGGAGATCAAGTAAGTTTCAGACACAGAACAGAAAGGAACAAAAATATCTTAAAACGAGCTGAAGGGGAACAAGTATTAGTTATAAAAATTGCCTTTGCACAATTACTATATATTTTGTAATTTATTTATCAGCCTAAATAGTCATGTTTTCTTGTTAGAAATGTATCTGAAGTATTTTCTACTTCATCTCTGTGGATATTACTGCAAACATTACTTTTGAGATAGCCAAGACAAGGACCACAGCCAGTTGTGAATCCTTTGTGCTAAGCTCCTCAAATACAGCTATATAGAGGTAGTTCTTATCATAGATTGTGTATGTTTATGATCAGATGAAACATATATAAAACATACGAAAGCAAGGAATGTGAAAGAAAGGTTATCAAGCTAACAGTGTAATTAACAAACTTACATTGCAACTACAGATCAGCTCACCATGCTCTTATCCCCTGAAGGGGCATCATTCAGTTTCAAGTCTACAGAAGAGAAGAGATTTTGGTTTCCTTTCTTAGCTTAGTTAAAGAAACATAGTCAAGGTTTCAAATACTGCTCATCTCCCGCTTGAGAAAGTGAATATATTTTGAAAGACACGTCCTGAAGAGTTGTTCAGCTTGTCTTCCAGAAAGCTGCCTAGGTTCTTGCACTATGACTTCATTAGAACCTGTCATTCAGGGCTCCAAAGCATTATTCCTTCTCCTTGTATGGGATCAGGTGTAACAAGAATTTATACTAGTCTTGCATCTTATTATGGGCTAAATCTATTCAGATATCAGGTAGTGTAATAGTGTTCACACTATTTAAACTCAGCACTTCACCTTCTAAAGATAAATCACTGACAGGTCTTTCTGCTAGTCTTTTAAAAGAGATGGGTTTGTATGTCTGCTTGAATCTTGAGTGTTTATGTAATTCATTGATTCAGTTAATTGTACATTTGCACTTAAGACCAAGATCCAGATTTCTGAACATAAATAGTGTAGTGAGCCACTGTCAGAATTGGTTCAAATTCATGCAAGCAACTACTGTTTTGAAGAATTTCAGTACTTACTTGGACTATCATGAATAGTGGTTTGGTTGTCACTGCTATTTGTGATCTCCTTTTAAATCAGTATGATAATATGAACACATTTGTCTGAGACTTCAACCTGATCTCAGAGAAACGTGTTATAAACTCACCACCTGAAAAATCTTCATTCCCTTAAAATTTGAAGGCGATCCTGGACCTTCTGGGATTGTAGTCCACAATATCATAGTCTTGATAGTCTTGATATTATGGATAATGCTGTGTGGGTATGGAAAGAAGCTAAGAACATGAATCTTTACAACTTTTTGATTGTGCTTTTTGTACATTATGATCAGGCGGGAATCAATTTTTGAAAGTTTACCCAATGTATCTGGTGCTGGTCTTCATTTTCAAGCAAGTTGAAGATACTTTTATGCCAACAATCTTGGAGTTTGAGTTCAGATTGACACAGCCCTTCTTTGAATGCTAATAAATAATTGCCATCTTTATCTTTGGAAATATAGTGACATCTTCTTGTTGCTTCCTAAAACTCAACAGGCCTTATTAATTATTATTATTCTTTCTATAACTGTGATTGTTTCAAGGCAGTTGCACTACAAATAGGTTGGACAACTCACATGAATCAGATGCACTATATATGGCCCTTTCTAGATAATGAATGAAGACTTAAAACTATTGTTTTTCATTATAAATGTTTTCTGTTTTCTTCAAGTATTCCAGTTGATTGCTGATTAGACATTTGGCCTTAGTAACAAAATTTCATGTGAACACAGAGAAAAGCTTTAATTAATATGATGTTAATCTTTGTAGAGTGACAGCTACCAAACTATCATGGGAAAACAATAAAGGTTATTATACAAGTAAAGGGAAAGTAACTTTGAAGTTTATTTAATTGGCAAAAGGCTAGAGCTCAGTTCTCAACACATCACTGCTGATATCCTGAATTGTCACCATTGGATCCTAAGAACAGTTGGTGCCCTCTCTAACTTCTACAGTGAAGGCTGTTGTCGGGCAATGCATAGTTACAATTATTTCTAAAGATGCAACTTCATAAATCGTTTAAGCCCAAGGAAGTCTATACTGCCACCAAAAAGGTCAATCCTGATCATAAGCTCCCAAGCCCTCCTTCATTTTAGTTGTAAAATGGATGCCTGATCTGGCTGATCAGCTCCCTGATGTAGCTCAAAACTAAGCTTAGTGGAGAGAGGAAAAAAGGGAGAAGGCATGGAACGATCTGTGTTGTTGTAGGGAAAAACCATCTGTTTTAGCAGCAGCACTATTTTAAGGTCTTAAGCAATTAAGACAATCAAATCTGTATCCAGCCAGAGGTCATTACAGGAGAAAAAATACTTTTGATTTTCTCTCCAGAGCTCCTAGAAAGAGTTCATATTTGTCTCCTCTTCCTGCCACAAAGACTTGCCATTCACAGTGGTCTGTGTAGATTTTGGCAACATGATTTGTCATTTTAGAATGATTTGATCAACAGTGAAGTCATTAGGAGTATGACCATAAATTACTCTTATTAACTTGTCATAGCTAAAATGAGTATAGCTTTTATGTCTCAGAACTGTTATTTCAGATTTTCTCCCTGCAGACTGAAGGAACAATTCCTGCGCTTGTTTATATTCACTTGGCTTTTGCTTACCAACTGTTTTTCTTTATTACTGATTTATTTAATAATTTATTGGGGTTGCAGCAGGAAGAATTTAAACTTTGAAGGATAGTACACAGGAAAATATTCTTCTTGCACTGTGCTTGCTGTTTCACTGATGGACAGGCAAATAAATGAGCCTAAATCCTAACATCAGTTGATGACTTCTGTATATGGGAAAGTACAGATGAGGTGAGTTCCAGTTCAGACTGTTTACCACCAGTTCTGAAACCAATTGCTGTGGCCTCAAAATTCATGTGGCAAAGCCCTTATTCAAATAGCTGCTTTGGCTATTTTCCAAAGCACCCAGATACATCTAACAATTAGAGGCTGGAGCAGTGCCTACCAGGTAGCCCCACATTCCCACTGGGATAGAGAAACTCACAGAAGTGCTGTTGTGGGCTGTTGAACCCAGTGCAAACAGTCGGACTACAATGTGCCAAGAGCGGGCTAAAAATTGCTCAATGAAATGGAAAATGCCAGTTATATTTAAACACAAATATTTTGCTGAAACTCATCCCATTCAAGCCTTTCTGCCAGGATGCAGACAGTGCTAGCTGGACGGTTGCCAGTTGGCTGAAATAGCGGGTGCTGAAGAGCCTCTGCTTTCAGGGTCTGTTCTCCAGGGCTGCGTAACAACTGTGGATGGCTCTGGGCCTCCAGGGCTCCCAGATTATCTGCTTCCTGTCATGGAGTCTGGAAAACAAGAGTCTTTACCAAAGGTGGGTGTCTCAGATGTCGGCTTCCCTCTCCTTAGCAGGAAGCCCCCCATGCACAGCATTTTGTGTCGTTTTAGTTTTATATAGCTGTTTTGGAATTTTCTGTGCATCTGAAAATTTTTATTTGCTAATAAGAAATAGATGGTTGCTTTGAGTCCAGTGGAGAGCAGGATTTTGAAAGGTCATCTAATCCTCCTTCCCCCATGCAGGCCCAGCTATGCCTAGGCCATTCTTACAAATGTTTGTTTTGACCAGCTATAACTGCTCATGGCAAGGTTAAGAACTAGGACAGTGAATTTCAGGAGGTCAAGTTATGCAGAATGGCAGCACTTACCACATACACGTTGTTGTGGCAAGCTCAGCATTCACAAAGTTTCATTAAGTTCATAGAACTACATAGCCAGAATCACCTACAACTAATCAATATACCTTCATATTTCTGTTGGAGAACACTGAATGAGTCACCTCACATGTATGTGCATGAAAACTGCAAAAGTTTATAGTGGAGATAATCCATGATGAATTTTTTGTAAGCAATAAGTGCTAAGTGATAATTAGCTAATTAAAGAAGTCAGGAGGATGAGAGAAACAAGAAAGAAGGAAGCACATTATAAAAATTGAAGTGCTGAATAATACTTTAGTAACCAGTGCATAGCATATTGCATGTCTTGCTCGTCCTTTTTCTTTATCGGAAGGATATGAAGATGGTTTCATTCATATATTCTAAAACTTGGCCTATTACAAGAAATTGTTGAGAAACAAAAATACCTTTAATCTCTCTTCCAATCTGTCTCTAATGAGAAGTGCTAAATCACTAAACAAAGATCTTGCCTGGGGAAATTCTCTCTAACCAACAACACTGATGATTGCCTCACATTTGAAACATTTGACGCATTCTTTGTGAGGTTAAAACTGCACATTTGGAAGTCAAAATAAGAAAAATATGTTTGCTAATAATCTGCATAAACCCTGACTTCAGACAAGAGAGTGCATATTTGTTGTATAAATTGAAGTGGATATTTTGGGAAGTGTCAAAAATGAGAAACATGAGTGCTAAAATCTTACAAAAAAAAAAATCTGTATTTACTCTAATTGTGTCAGACCTGTAGTAATAAGCATGCAGGTCATTAAACAGTTTCACTGAACTTGAGCGGCATCTGCTTCTGAACAATTAGATGATACAGCATATTTTCATAATGAGAGAATTGACTTAATTCCCCACTTCTCACACAGAAAGTTTATTAAGTGGTACAGCCATTAAAGTGCATATTTATTAGTGAAGCCCAGATGGCCAAATACTATAAGTGTAAAGAATAGCCGAGCAGTGTCAGGCCTTAATTAAGTAATTATAAATTAGAGGAACATCATTCAAAGCACAAAAGCTGAAATTATACCCTTTTTTTTGCTATTATAAGTCCATAACACTCAGTGGAGAGAAAAAAATATAAAAGTATGACACTTTCTGAAGGTAAATATAACCACAACAATATACAAAAATGAGTGACATACTTGTGAGGAGCTTTCACTCCTGTGTTTTGTGTGTTCTCCATGGGAAGTAGAGGTACTCAGATGCTGAAGAATTAGGTGAGAAGTCTGTCATGCACTCTTAGTTATGTCCATTTTGTTTCTTCACTCTGAAAGGAAGTGAGCATATAGCAGTCATGCACTTTTTCTTGTTTGTCATGACTGTGGAGTGCGAGGCTGGGTAAAAAACACTACAGATTAGACTAATTCTTTTAATGTGTGCCAAATAGTGGGGGTCTCATTTCTTGGGTGAACACAGAGCAGAGATCCAAACACTACCAAGATCCACCTTAGCAGTTTTTCTGTCCCAAAATACCTTCTGTACAATGAATGGAGAAAGGTGTAGTGGTTTAAACTGGAGTGGGGTTGCATTTCCTGATGGATAATGCTCAGGCTAGCGAATAGGCTTCTTTGGGCAAAGCTAGTGGAAAAGACAACTAGAGACCAGGTTTATTAACAGGGGATGATGACAACATTAAGCCCTTTATGTGTAAGGTTTTATGTATATGGATTTATAGCAAAACTTCTGCAGCTTAAATAACAAACATGAATTTTGTTGGTTGTTTGATGTTCCTCTGTAATTTCATCTCTCAAAAGAAGAATTTCCGTAATAAAACATAATTCTAAACAAATGTAGGAGCTGTTACAACCCAGGCATTCAATACAAATGTTGTTTAAATAACTACAGATACTAATTAGGCCCACTGTCCAAGCCAGTGCTCAAATACTGAAAATCAATTTAAGCTTAATGTGGCACATAACTCTTTCCAGTGTAAAGACTGCAAATCTATAGCACATTTTCCTTTAAACATTTAGAGATTTTCTGGTTGTTGCCATCAGCAAAACAACTAAGAACACAGCAACTGTTAGTTGTATGTGGTCACGATACAAACCCACCGGACGTCCCGTTCCCAGAACAGAGTCCTTAGTTCTTGTGATGTCACCAGCCAGGATTTACCAGGGAATGCACCTGTCCCATTTGGTTTGGCTTTTTTTTAAATTTATTTCCAAAGACCACAGGCACTGGGTGGACAAAATCATGCCTTCAGGATGTTGGCTAAACTCTTAGCATTTCACTCTGAAAAATCCACTAGTCACACCACCTTTCCAGGATGAAGTAAGAGGTGGATTTCACAGTGGAGACATTAAGAATGAAAAAAAAACCAAAAAAAAAACAACATATCAGGGACAAAACAGCTGATCAACTGGTGAATGATGCAGCCAATACATTCCTGGTGTAGCTGAAATCAGTAGATGTGTATTGCTATTTATTCTGCAAAAAGTTGGATTTTACCAAAATTTTGCCTGTACCCGATTCTTGGTAGCATTTATGACCAGTGTTAATTGCTTAGCAGTTCCTACTTTCAGACTCTTTTTAATTAATTGTAAATATGAACACTCTGGCACAGGGCATCCCTAAACCACTGAAGTGCATAAAGGGAGGGTTTTCTTCTCTTTTGCTTATACTCCTTCTCAGCTTTCATAAGGTGAAAGAAGTAGGGCTATATCTTATAAGACTTTTACAGTTAAATATCTTGAAATTCTCTTGCTGTTACATCTGGAGGAAAACTGAAAAAGTTTAAGATTCACAATTCTCACCACAAATTCATGGTGACTGAAGAAAGCATTCCTTTAGCTCATGTTGATTAGAATGTCTCATCATATTCCATTATGCCTTACTATTGGGTCTTGTAATGCAAAAGTATATAATTTTTGTTTTACAGGATTGTAGTGTTTATATTCAGCAGTTAATATTGTGAATGGCTACCCATTTTTCAATCTTCCTAATAAATCCTGCCTTTATCTTATAAGATGGATTTGGCTTCTTGTGTTAATAACTATCCTCATTATTTTGTCTTTGATAAAGGGCTATATTTGAAAGATCAGATACTCAGCACTGGAAGCTATATATATATTTACATAGTGTCCTCAGCTATGGGGCAGTCCATCATTTGTAAGAAACTGAGACAGCATAATCAGTCACAAACATATTGTGAAACCCATCAATACAGTGTCACTGACATCAAAAAGTAATTGTGTTTTAAAATATTTGCTGGATGAAAACAGAAAAGGGAAGAATGAGAAGTGTATCAACATTTCAGTGTTAGTAATTCTGCCAGATGTACTTCTCTTATTGCAGTCATAATTTCTGGCCAGATCATAAGTCCTGGTGTTACCTTTGTCATCTGGAGAGGTTCTTCAAGGAGCAAAGAAATGTATCAGCAAAGGTTACATAACAGCAGTGACAGATGGAGACCTAAGTGCTTTATGCCCTGTGCTCAGCCTAGGGCCCAGTACTCAGGGAAACAAAAACAAAGATGAAACCCGTTAGCTTGTCACCATCTTTTTATAGCTTCTTTTAGAAGGTTCGTTTAGTCTTGACAATTTCTTCATAAAGCCATATGCAAAAGTAAAAGTTTCCTATTTCCTGCTCTCTTGGGCCATATAACGTGGTCAAAAGAAAGAAGCCTCTCAGTATGCTTTATTCATAAACAAGCCTCGGTATTTTAAGGATCAGCTGCTGAAAATGATCAACATTCACTTTTGACAGACATATTTAATACCTTATTATTAAAACAACATATGCCTGGATTTACTTTTTTAATACTAATGGATTGCTCATTATTTATATTAAGCATATGTTGAGAACGATGTGTTTAAACTCTGAAAATTCTCTTCAGAAAATGAAGGAAGAGGATCTGAAATTGACATTCATTAACTGTTCTAGAATCATAGAATTCTCAGAGTTGGAAGCAACCTTTAAAGGACATCTAGTCCAACCACCCTGCAATGAACAGGGACACCTACAGCCTGATCAGGTTGCTCAGAGCCCCCTCCAGCCCTTGAATGATTCCAAGTATGGAGTACCCAACACGTCTCTGGGTAAACTGTTCCAGTGCCTCACCACCCTCACTATAAAAGACATTTTCCTTGTATTCAACCTAAATCTCCCCTCTTGAAGTTTGAAACCATTTCCCCTTGTTCTATTGCAACAAACCCTGCCAAAGAATCTGTGCACTTTCTTCTTACAGCCCCCATTTAGATACTGAAAGGCCGCTCTCAGGTCTCCCCAGAGCCTTCTCTTCTCCAGGCTGAACATCCCCAGCTCTCTCAGCCTCTCTTTGTAGGAGAGATGTTCCACCCCTTCAATCATTTTTGTGGCCCTCCTCTGGTCTGTGTCTCTACTGTACTGAGGACTCCACATCTGGACACAGTGCTCCAGGTGAGACCTCATCAGTGCAGAGAAGAGGGGCAGGATCACCTCCCTTGCCCTGCTGGCCACACTTCTTTTGATAGCCCAGGATACTGTTGGCTTTCTGGGCTGTGAGGGCACACTGCTGGTTCATGTCCTCCTTGCCATCCACCATTACCTCCAGATCCTTTCCAGCAGAGCTGTGCTCCAACCCTACATTCCCCAGTTTGATTTGGTAGTCACAGGGTTAATGTGACCCAGGTGGAAAACCTTGCACTTTGTTCTGTTGAAGCCCTTCTCTTGGGCCCACTGTTCAAGCCTGTCTAGCTCCCTCTGGATGGTATCCTGCCCCTCAGGAGTTTTTTTCAATAAAGGAGATGCAATTCCCATTTGTGTAACTGAGGAGGATGTTTTGAGGATACGCATTAAAATTTATAAAGGTTAAGAAATGTTCCTTTGCCATCACCCTTCCAGTATCAAAAGAAACATGTTAGAGGAAATAGAAATAATGCACTCTTCAGTAAGTATTATATAGCAAGGTTAACAATCTCTTCTACAACTACGGGCTGACAAGATACGTAGGATCAGGCAAATTTATAGTGTCTACTATAATATGTATATTATGTCTATGTAATATATATTATGTCTAATATAATACTATGTTATAGTGTCATACTAATTTTTAACTGCAGTTCATAGGTGATCTTTTGGTTCAGTTTTAAAATCTGAGAGTCTCACCCCTGCCACCCCCACTTTACCTGAAGGGAAGCATTTTGGTTCTCAGGTTCTCTAGTGAGTAGATTTTCATGCTCTGGCTGCTCAGATCTTAATTCTGCTGTTACTTGAAGTTAATGGCTAAACTTCCCCAGATATCATTGGAGTATACTCAAGATTATAGTTTTCTCATTTAAATTCTAATTCTTGTAAGGGCTTTGATATGAAGGGTTAAGCCTGGATGAAGAATACAGCTGGGACAGAATGGTTTTAGGTAAGGGCTTACAAACTGGTTCTTGGCAACCCCAGGCAGCACGCTGAGAACCAGAATGAAGCTGTGGGCTACTGAAGTGTAATCAGTGCACATGGGAAGAGAAATGGGCTCTTAATGCTGTGCTTAATAACAACTGCTGCAGTCCCTTTTCAGATGTTCTTTAAAAAAATAAATGTGGAAATATGTTTTTGATTTGTAGGACAGAGAATAATATCTGCTGGATGACACAAATCAAACCTCCAATAAAAACCTCCTCAGAGCTGCTGGCCTGAGTTTATCTTGGCACCTTTAGCTGTGCATTAACATGCATTTATAAATCCACTGGATAAAAACAGAAAAGTTTATTATTGTAGATGTTATTTGAACTTGAAATGCACCATGGTGTGTCTTGTAGCTTCATATCATAAGCTTAGCACTAGGGGAGGAGGAGGACTTCGATTAATTCTCACATCATTTCTATTATTTGCATTGCTGTTGCACCCAGGGGACCTGGGAAGCTTGGAAATTTCCAAACACCAGTTGAGCAAATGCAAGCAGCAAATAGTTTCTAAAACACTTTTTCTCATCTTTGGCAAGCCCATTAATTTTGTTGCTTCTTACAAAAGACTGCAGGACATACCTCTTACAGAGGGTCCATAATCCGTTAAACTGCTTCGTTCTTGTAAAGAAGTACTGTTAGAGTTGCTCAAAATGAGTTCTGAGGCATCAAGGCCTGATCTTGAAGAACGTGGGACTTTTAGGAAATATTTTTTCTGTATATGCCAATCCTGTGTTATTCTTGAAGCACTGGACATCAAATACGTTTTGAGACAAGATATTGTGATAGATGGACTGACAGAGCACCTGCAGTTCTTGCAGCTTTTGTACTCTTATACCTTTATGCTCTCTGCATGCTGACTGTGAAACAGATGCTTCTTTTATCTCCTTTTTACGAGGAGAACATCTCAGCCCTCCAACCAGAAAAGATTAGTCTAAGAGATGCAAAGTATTTTTTTATTCTTAAGGGGAGAATTTCCTTAATGAGCTGTTTCTGTTGAGCGTCTTAAATGCTCTATTATATTTGTAAATGAAGTTACAACCTTATGTCTGACTATAATTACACACTCTAAATAGAGGAGATACTGTACAAATAAATCAGCAGGTGCTGTTTGTTACTACAGCTCAATTAAAAGGGCCTCTGATTATTCCTTTAAACACTTAAGGAGTAGGTGTAAGACTGCTCCTCTCAGGCTTGCAGCAATGCCTTCTGTTCTGCAGGGGAGGGAGCTATTCCCTACATATTTAAGGATGTGATGTTGTAAAATCATTTAGTGTGCTAAAGAGAACTACACAGCAAGTGCAGCCATGCCAGATAAGCTAGGGATACCTATGAGACACATACTGTATTGCTCTGCCTTCAAGATTAACACAGATCAAGATGACCAGAAGTGCTCTTTCCTGCAGATTTTCAGCTGAACATGTTCCAACCACTCTTTCTATCTGTACATCCCTGCTTCATCTTGAGGACTTTATAGCTGAGCCTTCCAGTCTGTTTTTAGATAAATGCATCTGCATACATTTGATGATGATAATGCCACAATCTTCTTCTACCAATACAAATGAAATACAACGTTAGAATAAATGCTACCAAATCCTATCTATTTGTTGGCATCAGGTGAAAGATTTTCATCCCAGGCTTGTGGTCTGCCAGAAGGTGAATTCCCCACAGGGTGTTTGTGCTAAAGACCCTTAAAATGTGAGGTCCAGTCACAAAGTGGTGAAGGAGTTATCCATATGTTGGTATAGTCTTTATCTGCAGTACCAGTAGCACGACTGGGAAAATTACAGTTCTTTCTTGCAGGGCAGAGAGGATGTGACTTCTGATCAAGTCTGAAAGTGGGCAGTGCTGGCTGAGCAATGTGTCCATCAGTCCATCCACCTGTGTTGTACTTTGGGGAAAAGAATATCAGAGTCAAGAATGGCTTCCTGTTTTGTCCAAATGTGGCCTTAAACTAGCACATAACATCATAGAGTTATACTTAAAAATAAAGAGGGAGACAGATAAATAGTTTGAGAGAGTAAATAAATAAATAAATAAATGGAATTATTGATGCTGGCAGCTGAAATTATCTCTGCCTCCTCTCATTTAATTTCCAATTCAAATTTCCATGTGAGTTCTGTTTATGCTGCGTAACAGTTAACATTGCAAGCTGATGTGATATGCAGCCTAAATCACACAGATAAAACATATTCATACACAAGCTAGATACATCAGTCAATCCTTTGCACCTTAAATTGAAAATCACAATAGGATAGGTTGTATTGGCTGACCACTATGAAAGCACTGAACACTCTCAGGATGGGAGGCAAGGGAATATAAATTAAATACTTGGGATTTACAGCATCCATCCCATCCTTCCCTTTTCAGAATTGTATTCATTAGTGTAATGTGTTGGTAGATGACACCTACCTGCCTGTTCATACAAAAAGTCAAGCAAAAAATCAAGTATAACTCAAGTTTATCAAACCTCAGCAATTTCAGATTAGGAAGACATTGATGAAACTGGCAGGGCTAGAGGGTAACCTTCCCTGTTCTCTCTTTTTTTTTTTTTTCTCTACATTGCTCATGTCATTTAAAAATTCTTAGTTTTAATTCTTATTTTTGAATTAATCTTTTCTCTTTTTTCTTTCTCCTTTCTTCCAAATGAGAGATTTAAGTGCCAGAATCTCACCAATTTATCTCAACAAGCCAACATGGGCACAAAGTGGATCAAAATAATTGTAAGAAAGAATACAATTCTCTTTCATATCAGCTGATGGTTGTTATGGAAAAACAGAGAGAGAACAATTTTTACAGTGAATGTCATCATTTTGAATGGCATCTTCCTCTTTTTTATCCTTTTTCACTCTTGAGCAATTGTACTTATGGATGTTAATAGACTTTTTATTTCTGTTCAAATTCCTTTTCTGCAAAAACAGCTACAGCATAAATTGTCTGTAAAATCCTCTTTAAGATCAATTTATGTCTATAGTGAACGCATTGGTGTTGAAGAAAAATATAAGAATTCTGCTCATTATTACTCAGAGAGAATTTTCAGGCTAGAGAAATAGCTGTCCTTTGCTCCTTTATTGGAACCTAATGTTAATCATCCTTTCATACTATTTATTATTTATATACAACTAATTTTTATATAGCCTTACATTTTAAGGGCTTTATAGTCTTATGAGGTTGTTATATTCTTATAAGACAGATTCATGATCAGTATCTGCATTTTAAAATTTATATTTATGTGCCATCCTTGGCAGAGTATTTATTCTTCAATTTTGCAACAATACACTCAGTTTTATGACAAATATACTTGAACAACCTATTTTACTTTGGTGCTGGGGAACTGGAGCTTCAGGAGCTTCAACCTATTCAATGCAGTTATCTGGGCCCTTGGTGTTTGATTGTGATATGAAGTTTTGTTTGTTTCCTCCTACCAGTAAAATCAGTATCAGCAGTTCTGATAAATAATTATAATAATACATCAGTTTGGGGATTCCAGAAGATGGAAAAGTAAGTAAATACCATGGCAAAAAAAAAAAAAAAATCAAATAAAATCGTGTTTGCTAAATTTGAGCAGCTGAAATCGGATTTCACTCAGAGTTACTTGCCTGGGTGAAAATAAGGAACATAGCCTGGAGGCAATGAAGAATTCTATCAACAAGTGTCAGACCAAGTGTGTGATCAGCCAGATGCTTTTCTTTTTCTGTTTGTTTTTCTGGCTCTCTGAAAGGCCCATTTAGAATGAAGAAGTACTGAACTAACTTCAAGCCAAAGCCAAGTACTTTATTCTTAGAATGGAGCCTTCAGGGTCATGGGTTCCACTAGGAGTTCAGCAGAGCTTAGTAGTTCCAGGGGTTCCTGTACTGCCAGAATTGCAGTACTCCATTTTGGGGTGCAGCTTCTAAAGCACTTCATATGCTCTGTTGCAAATAAATTTCCATTCTGACCCACACTAAGATTCCTATTGCAAATAAAGCCCAAAAGACACTTCCTCCTGCTACTGAGGTGATAGGCAGCAGGCTGCTCAAATGCTGTTTATTCCCAGCAGTCTCCTACAGGTCAGGGTTTCACATGGCTGCTCAGGATTACTTCTCAGTGATTAGATAATCCAATGTGAAAAACTTCCCTGGGGAGCAGAGAGTGTGTCAGTGGCCGTTTACTTCCAGGTGAACCATCACCCTAGGAAGAGAGGCAGGAAGGGGGGAGGTGTCTGAGCAACTCAGTGCCAGAAGCTGAAGGTGGATGTCTGTTTCTTGGTTTCCTCAATTTCCTGTTTCCCTAATCTATTACATAAAGAATGTCTACGCCCTCCATTCTGGAGCCCCTTGTTCCTCTTTGTTCCTGTAACTACTACATTCTTGCCTGCAAGAAGGAAGAAGCTGCACTGGGGTGAGGACAGTCATCTTTCTGGGCAAGCACCTTAGAATATAGAATATATGCTAAAACATAACAGAAAGTTTGGTTGCTACTGCTACAGTGTCACCAACTTCAATGGGTTTGGATCAGATATCTAATGCTTTTCTACCTGTCAGCTGCAGCCACTAAAGTCTCTTGCTCCTTCAGTAATTATCTATCTTTGCTGCTTCAGTTCTTCTGCTGCTCATTATGCCCTCCCCAGCATTCACACTGCGTGCTTCTCACTAATCTCTCTAATACTTGTTGTTGCATTCTCCATTAGTTACAGCTATGAATTGCTAGACTGCAGCATATTTGATGATTTCAGTTGATATCTTATTGTTAAATACTTAAGTTGCAGCTCATCAGTTTAATTTTTATTCTTGCTACACTAGGATTGCTGAGTTTTCAATGGTAATAACAGTAGCATCCTCAGAGGGTATTCAGAGATGGCTATGCTAATGGTACTCAAACTTCATCAATCTTGAAATGAGGTGAATATATTTTTTTAGAACTGAAAAAGTATCACATGAAACATAATTTGTCTTTTAAAAGTACATCTCAGCAGAAATGGCTAAAAACTCACTTTTATCCTGACTAAGCTGTTGCGAGATTTATAAAACCCACATGAATTCGTTGCAGTGATCCCAGGGAGAGAAAAGAACATGTTATCCCTCTTTCACATTTCAATATTAATTTTACATCAGACTTCTAATTTACTTCTCTTTTCAACCATACTCAATCCTGTCAAGTAAAAATTTCAGCAGGAGTGTGGGCAAGTGGTAGCATGTTCCAGCAGCCTTTGAACACCCTTCATGCTTGTTAAGAGAGAGGTTATCTTCTTCCATCTTACAGTAGCCTCATAAAAAACATGTGAGTGAGGTGGAGAGTTTTCTACAGGTATATTATATTGGTTCAGGACTGGTGTCCTTGCTTGGTCATTGTCTTCAAGCTATCCAGTGCACGTTTCTTCGACATCTTAAAGTAAAGCAAAAATCCTGTGCTTTCTGAGGTTGCTAACAGACTGGAAGATGTTTGCTGGACAGTTTTAGAAATGAAATACACAAATGTCTAGTGGAGATAGCTGTTTTTTATTCTGCTTCATTGTTGGAGAATAAATTAGAGGTTTTCTGAAAGTCTTTCTCTAGTCCTCAGCTCTAGAGATGTTATACTGGTATCCCACCACACACAGCAGCTTAGGACAAGAGTGCTTTGTGAAATCCTCCCTTACAACATCTAGAGGGAAGATGTGAGAAATATTTGGGCAACAGGATAAAATCTGCCATTCCTACACTTCTTTTTTATATTATATTTATATAATATGCAGCAGGGGAAACCAGCAAGAAAAAAAAACCTGGGGTCTCAGTCACACTGAGCTAACCATGAGTGACACAAAATGTCCCAGTTGCAGAAACATAAAAGACATATTTCTACAGGGCCAATGCAGCATTCATATTTGTGTGTGGTCAGCATTGCCTTTAAATTTTAAAACACGGGGGCATGTGTTAATGAAATGACAGACTGAGCCGGGTCATCCGATTCAACAATTACTCTCTAGGATAACAAATTACAAATTACTGCAGACCCTGCACAGATGGCACCAAGATGCATCATCAAATGTTTTTTTTCTTTTTTTTTTTTTCCCAGAAATTTGCTGTCAATCACAGAGGTAAAAAATCAGAAGTGCATTGAAAAGTGTGAATTCAAGTTGAATCAGTAATAACATCAGCTGAAATGCTTTGTGAAGTGCAGGTACTGTGTTACTGCCCCCTGGCTCTTTTGTGAATATACAATTAGTGTAATAGTTAGCATGCTCATATTAATAGGGTCCAATAATTTTCTCAGTTGTTGTCTGCTTGCTCTGATAATCTACCAAGCTATTAGTCTATGTCAGTCTGATATAAAGGGCACTCTAGAACATGTGGATAGAAATATATCAAAAAGCAGCACTCAGACACCCTAATGAATTAGATTGATAGGGTGGTCACTCATTTAGCAAGCTAGTCTCTAAAATAACAGCAGGCCCCCATTATGTTATCCTGCAAATCATTCCAGAGAAGGGCTGAAGGGGATGTCAGCATAAGGATTTTTAAACAGCTCTCACTGCTGCCAGGACCCTGCTGCTTCTTGATGCCGACACTCCTCCCTCTCTTCCCATGAGTGCCAATCATGGGGATAGAAGAAAAAGATCTTTAGCAGCAAAGAGGGAGAAGATGGAAAAGTATTTTTCTTAGAAGAGACAAGATTTTATAATTCACAGTGTTTGGTGTGTATTCCCTTTGTCCAGCAGGCACAGAGTTAGGGAGCTACCAGTCCATGAAGGGAAACTGCTAACTGAGCATTTACAGTCCTGTCCTAAATTCCATGATGGACATTTCAACTGTTGCTACCAGCAGACATACAGCATAACTTCCCATGAGGGCAGAATATTCATGACAGCCACGCCTGTGTCTGAATGTGTGCGTATGACAAAATATGACTGTGTTTGGGTGGACTCCAAACACAGTCCTGCTGGGAGATCACAGTTCCTCAAGGCCCACAGAATCATCAAATCATGGAATAACCAAGATTGGAAAAGATCTCCAAGATCATCTAGACCAACTGTATACCTACTTCCAATATTTCCCACTAAACCATGTCCCTCAGTACAACATCTAAACATTTCTTGAACACCTCCAGGGACAGTCTCCATCCCCTCCCTGGGCAGCCCATTCAGTGCCTGACCACTCTATCAGAGAAAAATTTTTTCCTAACAACCAATCTGAACCTCCCCTGGCATAACTTGAAGCCATTCCCTCTAGTTCTGTCACTAGTTATAGACACCCTTGTGCCTGTTCAGAACATGTTTGGGCCTTCAGCACTGTTGGGGTCTTTTGGGGTTGGCTTGCAGCAGGTACTCATGGCCAGAAGTGCTCAGACAAGAACCCTTCCCACTCCTGTCATCCCTGTTGTGCAGTGAAAGCCTGGAACAGACTGCTGCCACTGACACACTGATGGGTCCAACACCAAAGCTGGAACTAGATGGTCTTTAAGATCTCTTCTGACCCAAACCATTCTATGATTAGGAGTTGGACTTGATCTCTAGAGGTCCCTTCCGACCCCCACAGTTCTGTGATTCTGTGATGATTTTGTGGTAAGACAGCATTCACAGCTGAAAAAGTTCTGTATGTACAGGGCTGCAACTGGTATTTTTGGCTGAAACATTTCTGAATGCAGCATATTCTGTGCGAACATTTTAAATGTAAATAACTGGGCCTTTTTCCTGAGGCCTGACTGGGGAAGGAGGATGCAGTACCATGAGGCACAGGGATGGGATAAAGCTTAGGAGTTCTTCTTTGTTCTCTGTAGCTCAGTGTAAGTCTTACACAGGACAGCAGCAGATCTTCTGTTCACTTAATTCTCCTCTGTGCTTGGTGTCTCAGCTCCTTTAACTGCATGACTGTGGACTGAGAAATGACAAACTGACCCCACCTCTTTGCCATTATCTGGTAATTTCCCTGTCTGAGAGTACAAGTGACGAATTACACCACCCCAACTTCCTCCTGAATATGTGGCCATTCAGCACTCTGCATTTGTGCAGTGCCATATTCTGCATGTTGTAACAATTTTTCTTGTTCACTGTGACAGGTGGCTTTTGTTCAGTCTTGTCGCCTGCATTGCTCAAAACTCTCTCTCCAGCTCCCTTGGGGTTCCTGTTCTGCATGCTCTGTCTCACAGAGAAAGTCTGGAAAGCAGAAGAAAAATGAGTTGAGCAGGTTTGATTTGAGCAATCCTGAAAACATACGATCCCAGCATGTCCTGATCAGAATTTTCACAAAAGCAAATCTGCGTGAGTGCTATAGATTAGCCCCACGTCCTAAGTGAGACCTTTATTAGAAAGGTCAAGATTCTTCCTCAGAGCTCCAGAAACAACCTACAGACATGGACTGGTGCAACATATGGCTGGACAAAACCAGGGATGGGCAGTCGTCATTTAGGTTGGTAGTTAATTCTGGAAATGCACATTTAAGCATGCAACAACTTTGAACAGTGTCCAAAGTTGGAAAGTTCATGAAATGTGGAATACTGCTGACACAATAACCAGGCTAGATTTGCTCCCTGCTCTCTAAGTGCATTGAGGAGCTCAATAATGCATAGGCTGTAGGTGGTTAAGAGTGGGCAAGTAGCCTTCATTCAGATATCTTTTGAGCATGTAACTTATAACTTCTCTTAATATTATAAACAGTATTCATAGATTCATAGATACATTAGGTTGGAAAGGACCTACAAGATCATCTAGTCCAACCATCCTCCTATCACCATCCCTACCCACTAAGCTACTAAATCAAATCCCTTAGCACCTCATCTAATCGCTTCTTGAACAGCGCTAGGGATGGTGCCTCAACCACCTCCCTAGGCAGGCCATTCCAGTGCCTGACCACTCTTTCAGAGAAAAAATTTTTCCTCAAATCTAATCTGAATCTTCCCTGGCAGAACTTGTGGCCATTCCCTCTCGTCCTGTCATTAGTTATCTGGGAGGAGAGGCCGACCCCCTCCTCACCACAACCCCCCTTCAGGAAGTGGTAGAGTGCGATAAGGTCTCCTCTGAGCCTCCTTTTCTCCAGACTAAACAATCCCAGCTTCCTCAGCCGCTCCTCATAAGACTTGTGCTCCAGACCTCTCACCAG